>CM032449.1:174566379-174588773 GCA_019049505.1 Pachyrhynchus sulphureomaculatus
TCGAGTTGTATCAAGCATTTTATTAAAAACTTAATAATCATAAATTAAAGACTCTATGCCATAGTGTACACTCTTCTAGCTTAAGGGGTTTTTATTTAGTAGAAGTAATTTTTAGGAGTGTAATAAAGTTTGGAATTTTTATTTCGTTAATAAATAACCCTTTTTTATTTAAATGTGTAGGGTCTCAGTAAATTCTGGCTCTTTCTTTCAGAACGTAACGGTTGTACGTAAATTATTCTTATTTTAACAACTAAATAACTCTTCAGTATTTTTTCATTTTTTGAGTTGAAATTAGATTCCTTTTATCCTAAGATGAATGGTGCCCAAATAGTACGACCAAATTTTGAACAACTATAGTGACTATTTTCAAAAGACGTACAAAAATTATCTCTTATCCATATTCTCTACCAGTAAAAAAAAGAGCTAGCTGATATCTTAATTCTGTCCTCTATCAGTATTAATATCCGCTCAATCCATTCTCAAAATTATGATATACATAAGGGGCAAATAACGGCTTCTATTTAATAAATAAAATTTTAATTTTTTAATTTATTAAAAATAAAGGAAGTTTAAAGACGTGTCACACTGCACGATAGTAAATTTCTTTCATTTAAAAAATCAATGACTCGACTGGTACTACTCGAATGAATTGACAGATCAAAATAAAATTTTACATGTGTTTTATATAAAGGATGGAACAACATACAATTATGGTTGCACAGTTTCTAACGCCATCTATGTGTCAGGCCGAGAACTTTTCAAGCAGCCTAGGTGTAATTGCAAGAAAAAAACGTTTTACTACTCTACTTTTTTACCCCGAATATACAAGACGTGATAATATGATGAGGAACCTGCTTAGTTCGACGAAGTCCTTCGGGAACATCTATTTTCATTTTGACATCTGAAAAACAGAACATGTATTTTTGTAGATTTGTGTTATCAGTTTGAAAACATAACTTTTTAACTGAAAACATTTTGATTTGAAAGTAATTTTCTAAAGCATAAATAGTTATCGTGTTGAAATTATGTACTATGGCAAAGAATTACATTTTTCTTATTTTATTGTCATAATATTCTAACTATAAAAAAAAAAAACAAATTAAAAAATACTACAAGTTTGTGGGGATACTTTTTCCTCGTGCCACAAACAGAGTGTCTTCTTCCAACAGAGTAACTCTTCCTCCCAAAAATAATATTAATTAATTTTAAATATTGATATATGTCTGCTTCTAACACAAACAAAATTACTTTGAAGTAGGTCAACTCCCATCCATCTGAGTGAGTAAAGCAGGGGAGTTAAAGACCATATAGAGACTCGCCCAACTGTTATGTATATTCAAGTACATAAGAATATAATTATATAAATAAATATATAACATTTTAAGAAATTGTAGAAAACTTAGAACAGTTTTATTATTCTATGCATAGTAGACCAGATTGGAGGAATTATTACAATGATTTGGCAAATTTAGATGGTGTAGAATCTTGTGACCCTTATTTTGATACACTAAACATAATGGAATTTGTAAAAAAATTAAGGAAAAATGGATTTTATGCACAAGTTATCAGTTTGAACGACTATATTTTAGATCATGTTGTGTTAGAACATATCAGTGAGGGTGAACAACTAGAACTTTCAGTGTGCTAAAAAAATGTGGAAAAACTTTTAGAACTTGCGGTCTAAAAATGGAGAAATTCGAGATACGCGAAGCGCTCCTTTTTTCGCGTCTTTTTTTAACCTTCATTTCCGACCTTTCGGAGTTTTTGGTGATGGTGAATTAATCATAATATGAATCATTGTCATTAACGACGAAGTTTTACAAATTAATTATGAATAAATTGATAATGTTTCCGTCGATGATCAGTTTTTGTAGTCGGAAAAAGCAGATGATCTTTCGGAATATTGGTTTAATGATGTTACAACTGATGGTTCATGTCATCGTCCCCACAATCTCTGGATATACACCTTCTTATCTGCCAATTGATAATTCATCAGATGAAGAAGAACCTCTTCCACCGGTCATGGATTTTTTCGATTTGGGACCGGCTACGATGGAACCACATATGGAACTTTTTAATCTGAAACCATCGATGATGGAGTCGCCCATTACAGAACATTTTTTGATGGTAGTAGAGGATGAATATGGTCTTCCAACAAAAAGAATTCAATATTGTGATTAATAAAAAACATTAAACCATTTTGAAGTTGTTGTTTGATAGGGAGGAAGGGTTAAACAAATATTTACTTATTATTTATATATTTTTTATTATACAGTAATTTTACATTGGCTAATGCGCAAAGCCATGAATTAATGTTTTTATGAAAATAACATTCTGAAATCTTTAAATTTCGCCTTTTCGTTTTCTTTAGCATAAATTAGACATGGAGATTGGTAAACCCTTAACGCATGTTTTAAAATGCTATCTATTTCATTAATTTCAGCAACTCCGGTTTCCTAATATAAACCATGGTATAGTTCTGACTAATTAGCCAATTTTTGATCTTCATCAGATATCATGTCTCTTGTAAATGGTGGTTTAAACAAATAATTTGTGCAACGAATACCATTATGAATTGCTAACTAATATCTCTAGGGCACAAAAGAGAATTGTGAGATGCATGCGTCATTTACATCCTCTAACGTCGTGTCGACCTCACTTGATTGAAATGGGGTTACTTACGGTCCCGGGTCTCTACTTCATGCCTTTGGACACCTTTGTTAAGAAGAATCCATCATTTTTCTTGACAAATAGGAATGAATATGCTCCAGATATGGCAATCACGACTAGAGGTAGAAACGAATTACGAGCGCCCTACCATACTACTTCTTTCTTTGAAAAAGGTCCATATTTTAAATGCATAAAGGCATATCGGCTTCTCCCATTGGAGATCAGGAACATTGAGGGGATTGAAAGATTCAAAAGGGAAGCAAAAAGGTTTGCTCTCTCAGAATGTTTCTATTCTTTTGATTTTAATCAATAATTTTAGTTACCAATAGTTGTAAGATTTTGTCCTCTGTGTGGTGTCTTATATTTTGTTGGCTATATGCATATATTCTACTTTTTTGTGACGTTGCTTTTTTTGGTTATGTAATCTTGATGGCAATAAAGGAATGAATAAATAAATAAATAAATAACTCTTTGAGAACATAGCCAAAAGGGCGATTATATCCCTGAATGTCAATAAATACGTTTAATTCGAGCAAATTCATGTTTGATACTGAAATCAAATTGACAATAAAAATATTCTTTCGGTTTCATTCAGGTTAGTTCAGGTTTTTTTTGTTAATTTTCTTTTTTTTTTCTTCAGCACATATACACATCATAATTTAGTAGGAAGAAGCATATACTAATATTTAAAATTTATGAATATTATTTTTGGGAGGAAGTTACTCTATTTGTTGGGAGGAGTTACTCTGTTTGTGGGAGGAGCAGGAGGAGGTATACCCACAAACTACCTACTAGTACATTATATGTAATTGGGCTATATTTGACTGGATTTACACTTGTATAGCCAACTTGTTAGACACAGGCAAATGAAACCACAACGTTGACTGTAAATGAAAATGACACTCTTTATCAATATTTTTCAGTATCTGGAGGATTTACGAGTAATATTATTAGCGATCGTTTTGTGAGTTCAACAGGAAAATTAGTAACCTATATTACATCTTTGAAAGAAACGTGATTAAACATTATTGAGAGTTTGGGTCGCGCTTTATAATAATAATTATATATCAAAGCAATGCATGCATGGCTTGGATGCACTGCTTTGTTGGCTAAACTTCGCTCTTAGTGTACAGGGTGATCATTTTTCGATGCCCGGCCCCGATTTATGGAAAATTACTGGATGTTTATTTTTTTTTTAAACGTAGAATGGTGTCATGGCGAATACTGACGTATTTGCCTTTTGGTAGTGAAAACGACGCTGAGCGCCACGACGTCAAACAACTTTTTTTTCTATCGACATACCTTTTGTAAAACGGCATTGAAAAGCCCTAATTTTTTCAACATTTTTCCTTAAATTGTTTTTTTTTCTTATTTTTCTTGCAAAAAAAGTTATGTAACAAAAACCTTCTAAAATATTATTTTTTGGTCATCGCGGTTGTCATAGATCGTGTGCCATGTTTGGCGGTTTTCAAACAATTTATTTAGTAGGCGGCTGTCATACTTTAATTTGACAGCTCTTGTTTGCACACCTATTCAATTTAACAGAGTTAAACTAAGTAAACAGTGTGTTAATAGCTTCGGGTTGAAGTGGTTTCTTACGCTGAAAAAGTAGATATGATTCTTATTAATGGAGAAGCCAGAAGATATTCTCGAGAAACCGTAAAACTGTATCTAGAACGTTATCCCGTCCGGTATATCCCGGATCATACTTTGTATTGTCGATTAGAATGAAATTTGAGGAGCATTGTCGCTGCATTTTCTGGGCAGAAAGGTATTTCTAAACGAAAAACTCTTTTAACAGATGAAAAACTAACCGAAATTATGTAATATTTTCAAAATCATCAAACATCAATCAGACAAGCAAGCAGGCAATTGAATGAATCTTATGGAGTTATTTAGAAATCTCTTAAAGCTAACAAATAGCATGATTATAAAATGCATAATCATCAGTTATTAACACAATTTGATTCGGAACGACCGCTGAGTTTTGTAGCAGAAATGATAATTAAATATGACGAAGAACGTTATTTTCTGAATCATATATTATTGAATATAAGGATAAAGGATTTTTCGCTCCCATATGTTGTTACTGGCAGAATGCATTCATTATATACTTAACTTTTAAGTTTTAAATGCAGTTTGGACTGAAAGACCTTCTTCATTTTCCCGTAAGTCATCTATCCCAGGCGTATCCTTCGACTGACTTCCAGTTCTTGGTCCACATCTCCGATTGTAGCTTCTTGTCTTGTATAAGTATGAATCTACTCTTTCCACTCGTGTATGGGTATTGCATGATTAATGGCTGCTTACTTCTTCGTCATGAATTTGGTTCTTGTGGTGTTCATTTCTAAACCGCCCTTTTTTGTCTCGGTTTGTAGTTTTTGGAGCATTTCTTTCAATTCGAGTTCATTTTCGGCAAAAAGTGCGATATCATCAGAGAATCTCAGGTTGTTGATATGTTAAGTCCTCTGTTTTCCCCGTGAACGCTCTTGAAGATATCTTCTAATACCAGGGTGAATATTTTGGATTATATAGTATCGCCCTGTTTACACACCTCTATTTATTTTTATTTCCTTGGTTTCCCCGTGTAATCTCACGTTCAGTTTTAATTGCTCCACCTTTGCGTTTTTCATCATTTTCTCAATTGCAACATCCTCAGCTTAAGCTAAGTATTGACAGTTATTTATAGTTCTGAGCACATCCGACCAATACATGAAATTTTTGTATTTAATTAGAAACATGCGTATCGAAAACATTAGGCGAACTAGTTGCCTTCCGCAAACAAATACTCTCAATTGATAATGTTAATCGTATCAGAATATCTAACAGTTGTTGTCCCAATTAGAAGCATCAAGGTTATCTCACTGCAGTTAACATCTTGGTTTCCTTCGTTCACGATACAGGATAGAATATTTATAGAGGCTTAAAAATATTGAAAAAAAAAACTATAAATTTGTATGTTGTGTTATAGAACTGACCTTAGTATACTCTAGGTACTTAATTAAGTGCATAGTTGAACCCAGTCAAATACAGACATAGTTTTAACACAATATTTAGAGGAATCTTTAAAAGCACAGGAATTTGGTTACTAATTCTAACATAATCCGTCGTATCAGTACCTACATATCGAATTAATAAGCTACATTTCCGTAGAAAAGGTATTATTTACTCAAATATTACAAAAAAATTAGTATTTTGCCTATATAAAACATTTTTATTTTTTTATACACATTAAACAGTCATATATGTATATATTTATACAGTTTTTTTTACATAGGATTTTTGTGAATCTTCTATTTTATTTCTAATAAATACTTTTTTATTTTAATGTTTTTCGTTTTACTTTTCAGTTAGTTTAGTTTTTTTTTGTTACTAATATTCTTCACAGCCACAATATCTAAATAATTATATAGCTCAGGCAGGAGTAGAGTAAATAAATATACAGCGTGGACCAAATTTACTTTAAGAGTATATACAACGTGTCTCAAAGAAGTTTTTTTTGTAAATAAACTTTTATTATTTAAACTAATTTAAAAAAATATTCATAACTACAGCTTACACTTCCATTTGCTCCCACTGTGTCAATTTAAGTGGGTATTTAAAGCCCGTGATAATAGATGAAGTCACTTTTAAGATGGTTAACCCCTGTTTGAAAAACCTTCATCTATTTTTTTTTTGAAGTAAAGATATTTAGTGGGTTGTTTAAAACTTGGCTAGACCGCAATTTTAATTACAATATGACTTAAGAATACAAAAAAATCATATCTATCGATGATTGACATCTTTTAAAGGATTCCCAGGTACTTTTTTGTTGGCATATAAAACATTAGATTATACGAGGGTGTTTTTTAGATTATCTACCTAACCTTAACTAACCTGAATGCGGACTTTCTCTGTATTGGATCGATTTTTTGTAAACATTCCATTAATTTTGGATCTCCTTTCCATATACTTAATAAGCAGAAAGTAATTTTAATTACAGTGTAACTTAAAAATTATTTTTAAGTCGGTCGTCATGAAGAAAAATCTAAAAGTTCAACGATCCATGATGAGCGATTTAAAATTGATTTTTTAGGTCAATTAAAATTACGTTCTAACCAAGTTCTTAAACAACCTACTAAATATCTTTACTTCCAAAAAGAAATTATAGATTAAGGTTTTTAAGCAGTTAAAGGATCAAAGATATATTTGAATCCATGCCTAATTTAATTCATTTTAGTAATTTAAAATTTTAACAAATAACCTGTCAAGTGCAAGTTGAAGTAATTAGTGTTCCGCACGTTGATTGCTTTTAAAATAAAAAATTTTGTTACGGAAGTATAAATGATCAGTGACTTCACAAAACACACCCCAAATGAGTTTTCAACAAAGTTTGTTTACGATCTTTACTGAAAACTGATGACTTTGAAATTTTCGTTTTTTTTTATATACCAGGTGGATTATTAAAGATAATGCACTCGTGATACTTTTCGTCCAATCTACACTCCGTGGAGAATATTCCAGAATTTTTCCAAAATTTTTTGATCAGTACTTGTCGAGATAGCGAGTTTTCGCGATTTTTTTAAAAATAATACAAAGAAAAGTGTGCGAGTATTAAATTATATATATTTTTGAACTCGTGTTTTACAAGCTTTCATTTGACACCCACTCGTTGATCCAGTAAAAAATTTTTTTTTCACTTCCGATTTCACCCCCTAAAACTAACCCCTTAAGTCAAAATTTAACTTTCAAAACTACACGGCTCTGATGAGACCATCAATTCCTATATTAGTACCAAATTTCCACTTTCTATGTCAAATTGCTTCGGAGAAAATCGAGTGTGACAGACAGACGGACAGACACCGAAGTGATCTCATAAGTTTTCCTTACGGAACACTAAAAATAAGATTAGAACATTATAGTGACTTCTTGATCTTTTATCTACAATTGCGAGAGGCACCTTCAAGGATCTTTAGTTTTCCAGAACTCTGAATGAGAACCAACTTTCAGACCAGAATGGATTCCACGAGTAGACAGTGTAGTTTACGTAGGCGGTACTACAAAAATAGTCAAATGATTTAAAATCAACATTCACGGGTTTTTCATTACGGATGTCCGACTTTTGACAGTTAATAGCGGCCATGTTGGTGCGCAGATGTTTGAGATCTGATGTCAGTTTTGTTTAGTAAGATTTGCCATTCAATCATGAATCGTTTCACGTTAAAAGAAATTGTCCAAAATTACTACAAAATCCAAGATCGTGTGATTTAACGCCTTTAAAATATTTTCTTTGGAGTCACGTTAAATCACAAGTTTATAGCAACAAACCAGAAACTCTTGATGTACTTGAAACCAATATTCGTCGTGCCATAGCCGGCGTAAGGCCGAAAATGCTGGCTCGAGTCATGGAAAATTGGTGGAATCTATCCTCGTGCCTATATATATTTAGTCCAATTTACTACTTATATATATATATATATATATATATATATATATATATATATATATATATATATATATATATATATATATATATGACATATATGCAATATGTATCCATCCGAATAGGTGGCTTTTCATAACACGGTGGTCGATCTTGCTCAATAATAGTGTTTTAAGTTGAATTAATTTATTAGAAAGTGTTACAGTGGATGAAGTTGTGTTGGGAAAGTCCTAAGACTATTCTTAGTAGTGAAAATTGTGTGTGTAGGGTTCTTCAAGTATAATTACTGAAAAAATATTTACAACAATATTATAAAGGCTAAACTATTTGCTGGTCTTTTTTGCCACTTTAATGTGAAAGAGACAAACTGCACGAAAAGGAATAATTGAAGTTGTCGAAGATGGATTGTGTGATATGCTCCGATAATTTTGTTGTTAACAGTAAGACAGTAACTTGTGGTTTTTTGTGAAAACAAATTTCACAGTGTATGTGTTAGAATAAAGGATGCTGCTTCAAAACTCGTGAACGATATGGAAAACTTAATTTGGTACTGTGATGAATGTATTCAAGTTGTTAAACAGAATTTGAAATTGATGGATAATTTAATTAATATAAAAAAGAGTGCTGAAGCGGCCGAAAAACGTTCTGAACAGTGCTTTAAGGCTTTAGAAGATATAAAAACCAAAATAACTGCGAGTATCCAGGAAGACCCACTAAAAAATAGAGATGGCATGCAAATGGAAACCAAAACTTATGCTAATGCTCTAAGAGAGGGAGTTATAATTGTAAAGCCAAAAAATGTGGGCGAAAGTAGGAATACGGAACAAACCCTTCATCAGCATATGGATCCAGTAAATTTGGGAGTAGGGATCCGATCAATGAGGAGTGCCAAGGAAGGAGCAGTGGTAATATGTTGCAGAAATGATGAGGAAGCACAAAAACTAAAGTCAAATATTGAGCATGAAGTAGGTGAAAACTACTCTATCAGTGTGCCAAGCAAAAAGAGACCATGTATAAAAATTGTGGGAATCGGTAAAGAATATACACATGATGAACTAATTAATAATTTACGAAGACAAAATCAAGGAATTGTAAGTGAGGAAAGCAACTTTTTAGTAAAAGTTGTTAAAAAAATGGTAAACAAATATATGGCAATAGTGGAATGTGACACAAAAACATTTCATAATGTGATGGACAAAGCTGAGGGAAGACTTTATATAGGGTATGATGCATGCCGATGCTACGAATACGTTAATATTATGAGGTGTTATAACTGCTACGGATTTAAGCATTTGGCAAAGGAATGTAAGCATGGAAAAGTGTGCGGAAGATGCTCAAACGGAAACCATGAAACTAGAAATTGTAATAGTGATTTCCTGCAATGTGCGAACTGCAAATCTAGTAATGAGAAGTATAAGCTGGGATTGGATGTAAAGCATTCTGCCTTTAGTATGGATTGTCCCACATACCTGCACTGGGTCAAAGGTGAGAGAGCCAGAATCAATTATGTGGAAGTTCAAAAATAGCAATCATTTAAAGTAAGCGGGGGGAGAAAACTTATGCAGATACCACTG
The DNA here is from genome assembly GCA_019049505.1 of Pachyrhynchus sulphureomaculatus. Classification (NCBI taxonomy): domain Eukaryota; kingdom Metazoa; phylum Arthropoda; class Insecta; order Coleoptera; family Curculionidae; genus Pachyrhynchus; species Pachyrhynchus sulphureomaculatus. The sequence continues at coordinate 174,576,046 of CM032449.1, forward strand.
GGTCTTTAAGAGAAATCACTATCCTACATCAAAATATACAGTGTATACGAACAAAGACTTTGGAAATGCAAATGTATATAGAAAGCATGAATAAAAAACCTGATCTAATTTGTCTGTCGGAGCACTGGATGGAAAAAGAAGAAGAAACTTTTATAAGGATTCAAGGGTATAAACTCGGATCTTCTTTTGCAAGACCTAGCATGAAGCATGGAGGTGCATGTATCTTTGGAAGGGAAGACCTTCATTTTGAAGAAGACAAGAATATTGTGCAAAGTAGTGTTGAGGGGTCTATAGAATGTGCTGGTGTCGTAGACAAAGACTTAAAGTTACTAGTTGTTTTGTGTATATAGGAGAGGATTGGGGTCGTTTGAGACATTTATAGACAAATTGGAAGAAATATTAGATTATATTAGGGTAAAGTATGTTAAATTTAAACTTGTATTGGCCGGAGATTTTAATTTAAACATGTTAGTAAGAACGATTAAGAATGACCTATTTATGGATCTATTGTCGGGTTATAATTTGAGGCAGGCTATTTTTGCACCGACAAGGGAGGCAAAGAACTCATCCACACTTATAGATAATGTTTTTGTAAATATTGATGGTTTTAGTGCTGCTGTGATTGAAAATGCTCTCTCGGATCATCATGCGCAGCTTATTTCATTTCACTCAGAGCAGGTTGAAACTTTAGATTACAAGTATATTAAAAAAAGAATATTTTCAAGAAAAAGATTACTTATGTTTAGGCAGGAGCTGCAGACTGTTGACTGGAGCCCCATACTGGAGTGCAATGACGTCAATGTATGCTATAATACATTTATAAATATAATAAAATGTCTAATGAATGTAATTTTTCCAACAAAAAAATATAATTGTAAAAAATTTCATAATGGTTGGATAACTAAAGGTATAAAAATTTCATCTAAAAATAAAAGGAAACTATACTGTGAGAAAAAGAAAGGTAAAATATCTAACGATGAATTCAAGAGATACGATAAAATTTTAAAGAAAGTTATATTGGAAGAAAATCAAATACTGAATTTATTTTGAATTCTGATAATAAAACTAGGGCAACCTGGTCATTGGTAAGGAATATATCTGAAAATTCTCAAAAAAATTCAATAATCGACACTTTTGCGCCGAAATATGGGGATTCAGTGACAGCATTGAATGCTTTAAACCATTACTTCATTAATTCTTGTCCAGATGTTGATGGTAGTGGGACAGTTGACTCATTCCCTATAGAAGGGTGTCAGCGGACGATATTCTTAGAACCAACTAGCACTGAAGATGTCTGTAGATGCATAAAAAATTTGAAAAATAAAAAATCCGTAGGAGAGGACCAGGTGCCTGTTTCGCTGCTGAAGGAGACGGCAGATATTATATCTATACCTTTGGAACATATTATTAATGTTATGTTCTCGACAGGAGTCTTCCCATACCAATTAAAGCTTGCACATATAAAAGCAATATATAAAAAAGGTGACCGAGCTGAAGAAAAAAATTATAGGCCGGTATCACTGCTATCAAATGTAAACAAAATTTTTGAAAAAATATTATACTCCAGATTGATATCCTTCCTTGAGCGAAACAATGTCCTGGCTGATCAGCAGAATGGCTTCAGTCGACATAAATCTACTATTAGAGCTATTTATCAAGCCATGTCAAAGATTCTTAATTCTTTAAATGATGATAGGGTGACTGTGGCCATGCTTCTCGATTTGTCAAAAGCATTTGACTCGGTAAATCACTCAATACTTTGCTTAAAACTAGAGAAGTATGGAATTAGAGGTGTAGCTCTTCAGCTCATAAAATCATATTTAAAAAACAGAACACAATGTGTTATTGAAACAGACCCTTGTGGAAAGCTTGCTTGCTCTGAGAAGGTCATAATAAAAAGGGGTGTACCTCAAGGTTCAATTTTAGGACCCCTGTTATATATACTGTATACTAATGAATTGCCTAAAGTGTCGCATGACTATATAGTGCTGTATGCCGATGATACTACTCTGATCTTTAAAGAGGATAATAAACATCTCTTACTTCAAAAAATGGTTAATACTCTAAACCTATTAAGGCAATATTTTACTTCGAATGATCTACTTTTAAATATCTCAAAAACACAGATGATTCTATTTTCTAACAGAAGTAATGAACGTGTAACAGTAACATATGACAACATTGATGTAGTTTCGGGAGATGAGATTTTATTTCTTGGAGTGATTGTGGACAGGAGACTTGACTGGAAGTGTCATGTCAGTGCTTTGGCCAATAATATGGCTAAGTATTGTTACGCGCTAAGAGTCATTTTAGATTATGTTGGTGAAGACGCAGCACTGTCTTCTTATTACGCCTACATTCATTCGCGTATGAGATATGGAATCATCTTTTGGGGAAATTCCTGTGAAATAAACAGAATTTTGGTTTTGCAGAAAAAGTGTCTAAGAGTAGTGTACAGAATAAAGGCAAGAGATAGTTGTAAAAACGTATTCATTTCAAAACGGATTTTTACTGTAATAAGTTTATATATATATGAAGCAGTGTTATTTGTTCATAGTAATAAAGACATATTTCAAGAAAGCATAAGAGTGCATGAACATAACACTAGGTTAAAAAATGATTTAAAACCAAACAAAAGTAAATATTCCTATATACAAAAGAATGTACATTTTTGTATTCTAAGATTGTACAATAGTTTTTCCTAATCATGTTAGAATTTTAAGAACGAACTTGCTGAAACTAGTAATTAAGAATTATTTAGTCCGTAAGGCATTTTATAGTTTGGAGGAGTTCTTTGCTGATGAATCTCGGCTATTCTTATGTGTGTAACTAGAATATTTGATAAAATGCAATATTTCTTAGTTTAAGAACTTTTGACATTGTTCCACGCTCCTATATGGAGCTTTGTAATTTGTAATTTACAAGGAATAAATAAAAACATTATCTATCTATCTATCTATCTATATATATATACATATATATATATATATATATATATATATATATATATATATATATACATATACATATATATATATATATATATATATATATATATATATATATATATATATATATATATACATATATATATACATATATATATATATATATATATATATATATATATATATATATATATATATATATATATATATATATATATATATATATATATATATATATATATATATATATATATATATATATATATATATATATATAGGGTATATATATCTGTTCGTCTAACAATGAATTTGCACGACGTTTCGCCAAAATCTCATTTGGCATTTTCAAGTGCTCTTTCTGCTGCTGTTACTCGATACTGTGATCTTGCTACTGCTGCCGCTAGAAGCTAACTGTGCCGCGACTTGCTAAAACGTGGCTCGGTAGGCAAAGTCAGTCCGAAAGTCGAAAAACGAATCGTGTCTTTGTTTTCACAATACCCGAAATTGACGCTGCGTCAAGGAGCGGCAAAATTATAAAAATCGGGTTTGAATGTGTCAAATAAGTCCACTCGACAACATCTTTGTGCTTATGGTGTCAAATTCCGAAAGACGTTGAAGACACTTTGCTGAGAGAAAATCAGGTTGCGAAGCTGCTCGCTTGTGCTCACAATAAGATACTAGAGTGGGTCTCACAATCACCGGTCGCCAATTCTATTGAAAACGTTTGGTCTTTTGTAAAGAGAAAGCTCAGAGGAAAGATTTTGAGGACTTTGACTCAGTTGTGTTGCGAGATTCGAAAAATTTGAAGATTATTGTAGAAAATGTCGTCGACAGCATGCCTCGAAGATGCCAGGCGATTATTGATGCAGAAGGCGATTGGACAACTTATTAAGGTAATTGCGCCATTATTAGCCCACCATTTGATCGCAAAAAATGTTCTCAAAACACATTTCTCAAGAATACGAGCGGTCACGTTCTTACTTGACAGACTGTTCGTAGTAAAGTTAGATTTCAAAAGCTAGGAATTCTATTTTGTACCAGAATGTTTTACACTGCACAACTTTTAATACTGTACAAAGCTTAGATTTGATTAACGATAGCAGTTTTTATATTTGACTATAAATAATTATGATTAAAGTTGATTCAATATTTCAACTAAAAATCAAGAATGAGAATCCCAGTCATGTATTACTACTCGTACTTGAATTGTGCCTCTCCTAGCTTATCCAGTTTACTAATCTCGAGGAGTAAAGAACTCTGATGATGCCTGGTGCAGCCGTAGGTTAAAGGCCGGAAAATAACGCCACTAAAGCCGTGAACTCTTTCATTACTAACTCATTACCAATACTGTTATTTATTTAGCATTCCTTACAATAGCAAAATAACATAATATTGACCTACGCGTAGAACAATAAATAACGATAGTGTCTAAAATCTGTCTTATGTTAGATTACACAGGTATCCCAAAAAAAATCTCTGTCTTTTAAGTGAAACACGTGTTTCCTTAAGTATTTTTATATGCTAAATCCAAAAAATCATAAAAAAAAAAACATCAATCGTTAGGTTTTTTCAGAAAACACACTTAAAATTGCCAGATTACTATTAAATTGAATAAATGCATTTTAATAAATAATGTAAAACTGTATAGTCATTAAAATTACGAAATAAAACTATTATTTCGGACATCATTAAATGTTCTGAATCTACATTTATCACAAAAACTTACAAAAATTGGGTTTTAGTGTTCATGTTTAACAAAAAACACGCATACACGACCTTTAACTGAGCTACGTAGCTGTTTAAAATAAATAAGTGCACAAAAAATTGTTTTTAGTTTATTATTATTGAACAAAATTATTATTTCCAGTGTTTTTTGAAGTTCTTAATCCTGACTTAACATCAAAAAATAAAGTTTTATGTTCAGTTTCAACAAAAAAAAAAACTCGCTTTCAACACTTAGAAGGGTGCTATGCGGTTGGTAAAATGCTTTTTTTAAATAAATAAGTGCAATTTTAATAAAAATTAAAAACAATTTTTTAATTTAGCGGTTGCACATATTTATTTTAAATAGCATTTTGCTACGTAGCTTAGTTAAAGGTGGTGCGTGTTTTTTGTTAAATATGAACATTAAAACCTACATCCCTCCTCCCAATTATAAGACTAAGAAAAATCGTGCATAAATAGCAAGTTAAAAAAAATTATTAATAACTTGCAGGCAACTATTTTAAAAACTCACGAAGGCCGCTTCGAACTGATGTCGCTAGACTTTCGGAAAATTACGCAGAGACCTAAATCCTAAACTTGAACCAAACTCTCAATGAATAGGGTAACGAAAGGACGATCACAAACTTAAAGCGGTCCAAAACGTCTGAACTGATGGAAATAGAAAACTTTGTATGACACACAAGGCCTGCATTTATTACTGCATTATTTCCCGCTCAGAAATAAACTGAAGTACGAATAAAATAATTCTTAAAAAGTCAATAACCAATTTTTGAACATTAGTTTGACGTATCGAGTTTCTTTACCCTCTACTACAACAACCGAAATAATAGTTTTATTCCATAATTTTAATGATTATACAGTTTTATATTATTTATTAAAATGTATTTTTTTCAATTTAATAGTTTTTTGGCAACTTTAAGAGTGTTTTCCGAAAAAACCTCACGGTGGATGTCTTTTTTTATGATCTTTTTGGATTCCGCATAAAAAATACTTAAGAAAACACGTGTCAAAGACAAAGAATCTTTCTTTGTATACCTGCGTTATTCATCTGAATTCTGCACAATGTTTTTAAAATTAATGAGGTGGAAAAAATCATTAGTTTAAATTAAATTGGTTTATATAACCTCTGTTACGTTTTAAAAAAATTCTCTTAAAAATTACACGAACTTTTTGAAACACATTATTCTAGCCACGCCGTAAATATAGGTTATATTAAAAAGAAAATGGAAAAGGGACAATATCATTGGTCCAAGTATATACTATACATAATTTATATGAATTTAAGGCTATTCACATTCTTAAATCATTTCTTGCAGTAGAACTTTTCCCGAAAACAGAAAAAATATATAGTATCCGCATCATACGGGAACATACTTTCTTTGGAATTTCACAAAAAAATTTATATAGGATAAAAATAGCAATTCTTTGCTAAGATATACAGGTTGTAATTTTAAAAATATAATTTTGTTACCTTAATAGTTTTGAAACAAACAAAAATAATTTCTTTTCTATGATTTATAAATAATTATGAAAAATCTTATTTTAATACAGTCGGAAATCAAATTTAGATAAACAAATTATGAATTTTCGTGCTCTCTATTTTGGTTATTTCAAAAGTTAGTGTTCAACAAAGCGACATGTTCTAATTGTTCTTCGTCATGCACAAACTTTTATTTAATTTATTTTTTCTTAAGGCATCTGTATAAAATGTTTCTTAAAACATAAACTATTTAATAAAGGCATTGTAATTTATTATTTCCATTATCTATATATATTAAAATCACAACGTATCGATCAATAAATATATCCAATCAATCGTTTTGAAACAGCTGGATATACTAGTTTTATAAATCCATAGGCAAAGCCAGAATTACCATTCCTAAATTAGTCACGTATATGCTATGGAAATAATCTTATAGTATGTGGTGACGTTGGGCTTCAACAACCCTAAACACAAGTGGTTGTTATATGCAAATTTCACGTAACATATTCCGGTTAGATTAGTCGGCAGTATTTTGAGGAAAACCGACTGTTTTACTATTTAACTTCTGTCAGCATTTGTCGTGTATTGCCCGTTTTTTTGGGTAAGCTCAGTAGGGAACCCGAACTGACTGTAAATGGTTATACAGTCGAACCTGAATAAGTGAGAACTGGATAACCGAGAAAAGTCTATAATGGAATAACACAACTGAATCCAAATCCGAGCTCAGAATTGCTTCATCACATCAGGTTTTTGATATATGCTAACCTAAAAATGCAAAAAACACGGTTTTTCGCTAAATTCGGGATTATATTACATCGCGAATTAAGTTTTCTCCACAAACCTTGTTGCAGCATATGAAAGTACTACTCTTTCCTTTCAAAATGCATTTTGATTTTTCAGATATTTTATTTCTTCTCGAAGAAATCGTCCGTTGAAATTAATTAGTTTGACGTTTTCGTTACAACCGTAACAAAAAAAAACAGTTGATCCAGCAGGCGAGAATATTGTAATTATATGATTTTTGGGACGCTGAATTCGAATTCGTTGTCAGTTTAACCTCATCAAGTCATGGTTTGCGCCTAATGTTAAGAAATTCAAAATAGCGGATCTGATATGATGGGTCGGAATAAAAAGTTTCTTATAAAAGTGTCTTTCTGCTGTATTAAATTTTGATTAGTTTAGTTATGTTTGGTTAAGAGTGGGATGTTTACCATTATGTTGTGCCAAATATTGATATTGATTATTTTCTCGGGTTATCCTTTTATTACACCAGTTCCAGCCAAACAAGTCCACCTACGAGTATTTCGCCACATATTCCACGATAACCTATAAGTAACTATGTTAGGATGGGGAATTTTGAGGCTATATACCCAAACAGCATGTCGATTTTTGAAATTCTTATCGTTCCAGGGTACATAAAGAAATATTTAACCTTTTCAAACTAACTATTTTTAACGTTCTGGAAATTATTCCACTGCCAAACAAGAAAACCCCTTACTAAGGTCATTCGTCCCACAAACACTGTTGCTTCTGAGCTATATAATAAACAAACAAATGACAGGCCTTACAGGTTTTTATCCCGCACCTATAACTCATCACAGAACCCTTGGTGGACCCTTTACCTTTACAATATTTAAGTTCGCAAGGGTACCACCCGATGCACTGTTCCAGATGGCAGAAACACGGCGTCCACATGTTTTTGATGTTGGTACAATTGGCAACACCAGTTGGTGTTTGGTAGGTAGCCGCGGTATTGATGTAATCTGGAGTTGTTGGGAAGCGTTTTAAAGCTGGGAGGTAGGAGGTTGTTGGTATACCTGAAAAAAAGAGAAGATGTTTAATTTTTGGACGGATTTATATTAATTTAAATTTTCAATTTAACATCTCTTAATTTTAAAAAATGTCATTTCATAGTTACTTATTCACAAAGGTTGAATTTTGAATTGAGAAAATGTGGTTCTTGGGATTGGACTGTATCAACCATGACTTACTGTAACGAAAGTCTGCTACATGTGATGCAGACCGTAACCCGAGTCGCTATTAATGTTGTTAGAGTGTTTTTATATTTTGATAGATTCTTTAAACTTTCGTTTATACACTGGTGAGCAAAAAAAAATACTACTTGGCTTCATTTAACACAAATCCTAGAATTTAGTGTTCATATATTTTTACGGATTTTAGTATCATTTGAAAGCCCCCCTATTCTCTTTCTAATAATACTCAAATTCCATAGTAAACCTCATGCTTTTTACTGATTAAAATGATTGAAAACGGAAAAAAAGGAGAACAAGGATTGAAAATAGGAGTAAGAGAAAGAAAAATTAAATAAATTTTAAGCTTAACAATTAAATACCAAAATCAATATTTTGTATTAACCCCTAGCCCTTATTACTGTTTCCAGCCGGTTTTTTACAGAGCGGGTGAGCTTTTTCACTACTGTCTGTGGGTTCTTTCCCACTCTTTCGCCATAGCAACTTTTAAGTCTCTCAGCGATGCAGGTGCTGGATTTCTGACTCGAACCCTTCTTTTGAGCTCATCCAACATGTGCTCGATTGGAATGAGGTCAGGACTCCGCGCAGGCAGTCTAATCTGGGTATTCCCACTTCTGCCAGGTATTGCTGCACCGATGCAGCAATATGTGGCCTCGCATTGTCGTGCATTAGCACCAAGCTTTCGCCAACAAACCTAGCGTAAGGAATGGCGTGTTCCTGCAGGATTTCCTCGATGTACCGGTGAGCAGTTAATCCACCGCTACGAGTCTCATGAGTTACGAAAACCAAATCGGTTTTCGCGTCCAGTGAGATGCCTCTCCACATCATGACAGAACCTCCTCCGTAGGCTACCGTTTCAGTAATGCAGCACTGCGCATAGGCACCCCAGACCTTTATAGACTCGTCTTCTTCTATCATTACCATGCAGGCACATTCGGGACTCGTCCGAGAATAAAACGGAGCACCTTTACTCTAAAGTCCCGTCGACATGTTCTCGTAAAATTCTGATTCGATGCGCTTGTCAATTTGGGTCCGTTAGCAGGTCTCTTAGTTAGCTTCTTTAAATCTTCTTCTGATTGTCCAATGACTGACAGCCCGACTAAGAACTTGTCGGAGCTCCTGCTGGACCTCAAAGCCGGTCAAGTTGACAATGAAAGGGTGGTCTCGCTCCGAGGTACACCTTCTTCCTGATCCTGGTCTCCGTGTAAAGGCGCCAGTCTCTTGGTAACGTCTGTAGACTCTGGAGGCAGCTGACTGACTCAAGTGCAGTTGCGCAGCGATTACACGGGATAGTATTCATTTCCCGATGACGTGATTAGTGAGCAGGTATAGCAGAGGTGTTGACAGTTTAAGTTCCGTAAAGTGTTTTTATAGGGATGATCAGCGCGCAACGAGTACATTGCTGAGCGAGCAAAAACGGTTCTATTGAGGAAAACCCTTTTAATCAGTAAAACTTTTTGGAATTCCAAGTGTTTTGTTATTATTGAAAGAGTACAAAACCAGCATTCTAATGATACCAAAAATAAAACCACTGTTTGAAAATTAAATTCAAGGATCGGTGTTAAATGAAGCAAAATCGTTGGAGCCGATTTTTTTAAGCTCACCAAAGTAGAAATTGGAAACAGAAAACTTAGTTTCGCTTACATTATCACATATCACCTGTAGAGTGCCGACGCTCAACTACAGCTGATTGTACAATTTGTTTCTTTTTAATACATCTTACATGTTCCCTAATTCTACGAGGGATGTTCAATAAATAACGAGACCAACAGTAATAGTGGGAAAACCACTAAATATTGTTAAATGAAACTTTTTGAGGGTCAAGTTGGCAACCTTGTCAATGGATTCAATCAGTTATTCGAAAGAAAAAATAGTAATCATAAACTAATTTGTTCATTTCAAAATATCAGCTCCGCTCGAAACGTGTACGCCGGAAAAGCAATGTTCCTAGATCGCGAAAAACATAGTCACTCATTTCTGTCAGTCTTTCTGTCGCACAGTAGTCTGAAAACTCGTAAGGCTGGCCTTAATGTAAGAAACAAAAGGTTCTATTTAGGGTTTTTATCTGTTTGAATACTTTTGCCAATTCGTCTACTATAATTTACGACCACTAAGGTGCATCTTCCGCTTGCACCTGTCTCATAACTTTCATTTCGAAGTGTCGAGTGCCATGCAGCATCTCTCGTGAAACATGTCAACCGTCATCAAGTTTAAACTATTGTAGAAAGTGTAAAAGTAACACGAATTTTAATTGTGTAAAATGAATTATGTCTTTGAAGGTGAGTACAATTTCAATGTGTTCTAGGAATCTCATATTTATTAATGTAAATGAATAATTAACTATTCGATAATTGAGTTTTTTAAGAAAATATTCCTAAAAATCTTTTCAATAAGTTAAAAACTCCATTAAACTCTAACAGTTGGAGGTTTAATAAAAGACTACAATTTCCTGGTTTATTTAAACTGAGATGACGCGTTTCGCTGTTGCAATGTTCAGATCTACATTTTACACTGTCAAGTTAGGTTTTATGTTTATATATATTTCTTAATTATAATATTACACCTAATTAAATTACACTGATAGTATTGGAAAACCCACACAGACATGGAATTAGGAGAATAAATTCAATAATGGTGAATTGTTTAAATCTACCTGGTCGTTGAGTAAAGTACCTGTTCCTTAATCGATTTATTTGCATTGTCTCTAAAAGGTTTAGTTTTAAACCTTTTTGTTGGGTATGTAAAATTTTAAAATTCTTGTTAAACCTAAGATTTTCTGTTAAAAGATGATTAGCATACGTTGAATTAGACTTTCTATGGATAAAACTTCTTTCGTTTCTGTAATTCTTTGTATAAATATACGTCCAGTTTGTCCTATGTATGTTTTAGGACATGACCCACATGTTAATTGATAAACTCCTGATTTATTGTCTTTATTGATTTGTGGTTGTAAGTTTTTGAGATATTTCCCTATAGTATTGTTAGTCTTGTAAGCTATGTTGATATTTTTTTGATTTAAAAATTTTCCCAGTTTTTCTGTTGGATTTGCCGAAATTAGGTTAAGCATTTAAATATGTTTTTCTGTCCTTAAAACGTGGGTATATTTCTGAGATTGCCTTGTTTCTAATTTTTTTTTCCTAACGATGTTATCGATTAAAGTACCGAATAACCGTTGTTAACGGCTACTTGTTTTATGTAGTTTAATTCTTTAGTAAAATTTTCCTCTGATAAGGGAATATTAATTAGTCTATGTATAAAGCTATGATAAGCCGCGAGTTTATGATGGTTAGGGTGGTGAAATATTGTGAATTGTGGTATCTGTATGACAAGGTTTGTGATATATTGCAAATTCATGTTTTTTTCATGGTTTTACTGATTGTTAAGTCTAGGAAGTTGATTTTGCCTTCAACTTCTTCTTCCAATGGACTTAATGGACTTTCCATAATTAACCCTTCCTTACTATTGTGGAATTTATTGTTAAATGAAAAATAATTTTGTCTTAGGCAAGTTCTTAATAAATTAATTATGTCCATTTTTATAACTTCATTTACTTTGTTTTTTGTTAATAGGTTCTCTATTAAAATTATTGTTTGTCTGGGGGAACACTTGGAAATAAGTTTTTGATATCGAAAGACCCTAATTTAGAATTATCTGATATTGTTATATTCTTAACTTTATCCACGGGTTCGTATGAGTTTTTGATACTATATTTAGGTTCAAATTTGCTATGATATTTGATTAAATCAATTAAAAAGGATGACGTCCTATATGCTGGAGCAGACATATAGGAAACAACTGGTCTGATTGGGTGGTCAAGTTTGTGTAGTTTTATGAGTGAATAAAGTTGTAGGATTTGGGGATTCATATTTATCATTTTAAATTTATCTTTATCGTGAATGATACCTTTAGCCTGTTCAATTTGTTGTTTTATTCCTTTTTGAAAAATATTTGTTGGATCTTTTATTTAAAATTTCGTACTTTCCTGTTTTGAAAAGATCTAACGTTTTATTAATATAGTCGATTTTGTCTATTGTTATTACTATGTTACCTTTGTCTGCTTTGGTAAAGATTACATTATTTTGTTTTGCTTTACTCTGAATGGTTTTTATTATCCTTAAGTCTTGGTTAAGGTTATTATTATTAGATATGAATTCTTTTTTAATAATTTCGGCCGTTTGAAAATTTTAATAATATGTTGTTAGGACTATCTTTCCAGGATATCTCAGTATCAATACCTAATGTCTCAGATTCTTTGATATTGAAGTTAGTTTGAATATTGTGTTTGAAACCTTTTGTTAGAAGATTTTTTCCCCTTTCCGAAAAAGGTGTGTTGGAAATGTAATAAATCGATTAAAGAATTGATGATCAGTAAAAAATTCTTTTTCTTTCTTATTGAAAGGTGATAAGCAATTACCCATAGCCAATTTATTCATGAGTAAGTTTGAAATCGAAGCCAGTCAAGAATTCGAATATTTCCCAAGGGTATGGTATAGGTATGTGGATGATATTTTCGCGATTTTTGATACAAATAAAGCAAATATTGATGATTTTGTTTCTAAATTAAATAGCCGGTATGATTCC
>CM032449.1:174588873-174628873 GCA_019049505.1 Pachyrhynchus sulphureomaculatus
TTATTTATATACCAGATACATTATTAAAGGTAATGCACTCGTGATAATTTTTGATCAATCTACACCCCGTGGAGAATATTCCAGAATTTTTTCAAAATTTTTTGATAAGTACTTTTCGAGACAAAGGCGGGTGGACAGCGATTTTTCGCGATTTTATAAAAAAATACAAAGAAAAGGGCGCGCAAGTATTACATTATATATATTTTTTACTCGTGTTTTCACAAGGTTTCATTTGACACCACACTCGATGACCTAGTAAACATTTTTTTTTTCATTTCCGATTTCACCTCCCCCCCCAAACTAACCCCTTAATCAAACTGTAACTTTCAAAACTACATGGCTCTGATGAGGCCATCAATTCCTATACTATTACCAAAAATTCAACTTTCTATGACAAATAGTTTCGGAGAAAATCGAGTGTGACAGACAGACGGACAAACAGACGGACAGACACCGAAGTCATCTTACAAGTGTTCCGTCCGGAACACTAAAAATAAGGAATATACAAAGAAACTATTTTATTTTTTCGTTACGAAAAATTTAATTTTTTTCGCTTTTGCTTTAGAAAAGGTCTTGTTCATTCTTTTTATTTCTATTCAGTATTTTTATCTTAAACATAACATGAAAGAGTGATTTTTAAAACAAATACTAGCTATTTTACAACAAAAATTATGATTAAATAACAGAAACTTTTATTGACAAACCAACCATTAATACATAAATTTTACTGAGTTAGCCGTTACTTGATGGAAATTCATTGTAACTTAACACAAATAAAACACTAATAATGTTTTTTAATTTCCACTATATTATTATTTCTCGTGACAATTGTTTCGGCACACGGTGTGCGTTCTTCGGACGAATAATAATTTTAAAATAAATGTAATATTGAATACATATCCTTAAATATAGTATTTTCGTTCTACCTGTTTAAGAAATCCTCAGTGTACTTAGAGAATTCTAACTATATAATTGGGTACAATAATATAAAACCATAAATACTCAAAATACAATTGGAAAAACCTAATATTTAATGTTGCTTATTGTTCTAAGTAGTTGGTTAGTTTAAAATTCGTATTCCGAAGAAGGCACCGTGTGCCGAAACAATTGTCACGAAAAATAATAATAGAGTAGAAATTAAAAAACATTATTAGTGTTTTATTTGTGTTAAGAAATCATTAATATATTAGTACATTTACTAAAATTATCACAGATATTTATAACTTAAAAAAAAACCATTCGTGTGCTATAGCGTATGTGTTCGACTTTGTTTTCTGCTATGTTCAAAATCATCCGATTGATTATCTGAATCGGATTCATACGGCACGAGTATAAAAGGTTGGGCGCTATCTAATTCATTTTCATCGATAAAACGATCTAATATTAATAAAGATGAGTCATAGGAAAAATGATCTGTAAAATCATCAAAGCATTCTCATCATTGCGAGAATATTTTTGCAGTATTTTAGCAATTCGCACAAATCAAACCATTGCACGGTTTATATAAACGCGTGCATCAAAGTCCAACTTTTTTGCACGAACATTATACTCGTGCCAGTATAAATCCGATTCAGATAATCAATCCGATGATTTTGAATATAGCAGAAAACAAGCTCGAGCATACACACACGCTATAGAACACGAATGATTTTTTCTAAATCTGGGGGCACGGCAACGCCCCTGCCAAGTCGAGCAGAAAGCACAGCCGTACCATCTTTTTCTCGAAGCCACTCACGGCCCTTTCAACCCCACTGTAACTTCGTTGTGGATAAAGCTAGAAGCCTGAATTTTCAGTGACCAAGAGGACATACTATGCTAGCTATATTCCTAAATTACCTACTATTTATACCTTATAGTTTACGAACTATCGCCAGTTGAAGTTCTTTAATTTTGTCACTGACACACTCACCGATTATCAAAATTCTAAGGTACTTCTAGCAGACACACAAACTTCAAATTTTAAATTTAGTTAGTATTTAGCCAAAAAAGAGCGTGAGCGTTCAACCTCGGAATAAGAGATAAAAATCTGTAAACTTGTATAAACTTTTATTTTGGCATTCTAAAAATTGTCTCAAAAGTCTCATAAAATCTCGTGTCCGCGTCTTAAGATATTCAAGGTCGCTTCCTATGGTTTCAATGATATTTGCATCTGTTATGAAAATTGTAGAGCATAAAATTCTCTACAAATTTTGTTCTAAACATTTTTTTATACGCTTAACCGTTTTTGAGATAGAGCGCGGAGAGCGCGCAGCGCTCAGCCATTCATAGCATAAAGCAAGGTCAACCGTGAGTCCCGGTAAATAATACGTCGCATAAAGTTAATTAATCACTAAAAAATCCATAATTATGAATAATTTGTATTATTTTTTAATTAATATATTAAATTTAATAATATTTTTCATTTATCAAATATATTCGTTTTAATAATACTTACCTACTTCGTGTAATTAAAAAATTGGTTAAGTGAAATACTTTAAGTATATTTTAATTATAAAAAAGTATGAAGATGATGCTTCCATGACAGCAGGGCTAGAAGAGAATATAGTTATTAAAATAGGAGCAAAAGTCATGTTAAGACGAAATATTGACGTGAGTCTTGGCTTAGTCAACGGTTCTATCGGTATAGTACAAGGAGTAAAGGTTGATCCTGAAAATACATATAAAATAAAAAAAAATACATATTATATTTAATAATGAAAATCTTTACGAGCTTGGTCCAGTCAAAACTAAATTTGAAATTATTAATAGAGCTTATGTTCATCGCGAACAGTTTCCGATATGTATAGCCTATGCTATTACCATACAAAAAAGTCAGGGGCTAGGTCTAAAACAGTGCACTGATGGCCATCGGTTCTTCTGTGTTCACATGCGGTCAAGCATACGTGGCACTTTCGAGAGTGACAAGTCTGGGCTGATTACATCTAATTAATGTCGACTTGGGTCGTATCAAAGCTCAGGAGTCCGCAATCGTTGCATATAATCGACTTAGAAGCACTTATCGTCCAGACGTGTCAAAAATTGTTACATCATAGCCTTTGAGAAAAACCAGTAGAGACAGGGAGTGGGCTTTAAGAAAATCCATAGCTGACGTTCAAGAAATATTACCCGAGAAGAAAAAAAAAAAGAGGGACTACCAAAAAAAAGAAATGAGATCCCATCAAAACATAAAATGTAAAAAAATGCCAAGTCTCGCAACGCAGTCCTTCCACCACAAAAAGTTGTGAGATCTCATGTAAAACCAAGTCAGTTATTTTAGTTAGTATCTATGGAAGCACCTGTTCAACAACTTTGTCATAAATTGTTATCTAATTAGTTACCTACCAACATTTATAGTGACCGTATCAATATTAGACATCTTTACTTCTATAATAAATATAATGACTTGGCAACCGCACGGCAATATAATCACATAAGAATAATCTACTATTTCGATTGCTAAGTAAGTCTAAACAGTTTGTGCACTTAAGAATAAAGTATAATCACATAAGAATAATCTACTATTTAAAATACTTTATCCTTAAGTACACTGTTTAGACTTACTTAGCAATCGAAATAGTAGATTATTCTTATGTGATTACACAGCCCCCACAAAAAAAAAGTGGGGTATACTTTTGATGCGATATATCAGATCCGTAGTATTTTTGCCCGCTGATCACGAATGCTGACGTCAGAATATGGCCATCACATCTCAATTTTTTTCTAACCTCAAAAAATAGGTAAAAATTAGTAAAAATTAAGAAAAATATACTCCTAAAAAATTGATTCAAGTTTTTTCATGAATCCAAAGATGTATTAATATGTATTCGGACACGCTAAGCTAATATTCATCGGTTGGATTGAGCCATACAGTTCTGTTTTCTTTCTAACCTCAATAAATCAGACAGATATAGTGCTTCTCGAATGCAAAAAAACGAATTCAAATTAAAATTCAACCGATCCTTACCACATTTGGTACACGGGTATTTTTTGGTCGCTGATCACGAATCTGAGGTTGGATTTGCAAAATTCAAGATGGCAGATGTTTTCGCCCCATTTTGAACGCCGAGAAAATTCATCGGTCGATTTTTATTCTTCTACCTGCATCCAGGGCACCTCCACGTGGTGATGGTGGGCAACGGTGTTACTCCACTAGCCGGCAGAGTCCCTGGATAACGGCTTAGATGCCGTCATGGCAGGTAGAAGAAAGAGAAATACGATGCAGGACTCGGAAACCCAGTATTGGGTATTAGCGGTTGGTCAGGGTGGGAAAGCGGGCCCGCAGCCGTCGTCATCCAGCGACCGTAGCTCTTCATGTGTGGGTGACTTGGCTCATGTAGAGTATAATGCTACAAGAAAACGGTCTCACGGTACAAGGACTTTTCATAAGTGCGATAAAAACAGTGATTCATTTTGTTATATTTGCTGTCAACACGTATTGAGTAAAATGGGGTCACCGATAACGGATAAGATTAAAAACCTTATATAAGGATTGTTTTAACATTGAAATACAGCACCAGGATACAGATTGGGTTCCCCACATCATTTGCAGTTCTTGCAAAATAATGTTGTACATCAATAAGAAGGCGATTAAATATTCCAGACCAGCAATATGGAATAGACCATACAGTGAAAATGATTGCTACTTTTGTATGGCATAACCGAAAAAAATAAAAGCACTATTACTTATAACGATGTTTCGACAGTAACAACTAAACTAATTCCGCCTCCTGAACCACTTGATGCTGATGTTATGGAAACAAATGATTTCACCTTATCAGTTCATGCCGAAAACATTGAGACTGTCGAAAAAGATTCAAACACTGTTACTAATGAATGTTCTAGTGACAATCATTAACTAGTGACACAGATAAAGAATTTCTACCATACAACCGTAAACCAGAACCAATACTCGTATCACAGTCAGAACTTAGTGATCTAGTCAGAGATTTATGCTTATCCAAAGATGGTTCAGAGCATCTTGCTTCCTTTTTAAAGAAAAGACATTTACTTAAGCCAGAAGCTATGGGGGGGGAGGAACGATTTCTTATTATAGAAACAGAGATGAAGAATTTCGAAAATATTTCACAATGGACGAGGAATTGTCACTTTCATATTGTACCGATGTAAAAGGAATAATGGATGAATTTCAAAATAACTCATACGATCCTGAAGAATGGAGACTGTTTATTGATTCTTCTAAACGGAGCATTAAGGCAGTTTTGCTGCATAATACCAACGTTTACGCTCCCATTCCGATTGCACATTCCACAGTTATGGAAGAGCAATATGAAAAAATGAAGCAGCTTTTGATAAAAATAAAATATGCTGATCATAACTGGAAAAATTTGTGGAGATCTGAAAATTGTAACAATATTGCTTGGCCAACAGTCAGGGTTTACACTTTATCCCTGTTATAAATGTCTGTGGAATAGCAGAGACAGGGAACGTCATTATAAGAAAAAAATTTGGCCAACAAGAGAATCGTTCACTCCTGGTGAAAATAATGTATTGTTTCCACCATTGGTAGATCCAGGAAAAGTTCTTATTCCCCCGCTTCACATTAAGCTTGGACTTATGAAGCAATTCACGAGAGCATTAGATACAAACGGCCCATGTTTCAAATATTTGCATAAAAAATTTCCGAAATTTTCTGAAGCTAAAATTAAGGCAGGCGTATTTGACGAGCCACAAATAAGAAAATTGTTTCAAGATTCATTATTTGTTACTAAAATGAATAAAGTTGAAAAAGCTGCTTGGCTTAGTTTTAAAGAAGTCGCAACAAACTTTTTGGGAAATAATAAAAGTCCTAAGTACAAAGAAATAGTCGAGAAAATGGTAAAAAATTTTCAAACATTAGGTTGCTTAATGAATCTAAAATTACATTTCCTGGACTCCCACATCGATGATTTCCCAGATAATCTTGGTGACTACAGTGAGGAGCAAGGGGAACGTTTTCACCAAGATCTGAAAATCATAGAAACTCGGTATCAAGGACGATGGGATGACCATATGCTAGCGGACTATGCTGGTCGCTAAAAAGAGAAACAAGTCCTCAAAAGCGTTTGGGCAAAAAGCCTTTGAATAGGTCATTCGCGGGTCTAACCTTCGCAATTCTAGGGCTTAAGGGTCTACTATTTGAGAGTATATGGTTTAAAAGTCCTGGTTTTGAGTTTATTGGGTCTCATTTTTAAAGTTACAGGGTTATTGAGGTCTATTTTTTGAGGTTACAGGTGTGGAAGTCTAAGGTTTCAGGGTTTAGGGTTTAAGAGTATCAGGTTTGAGGATTCCCCAACTGTATACCAAATTTGGTAGGAATCGGTTGGTTTTCAAAAATTTTGTCCGCCATCTTGGATCCGCCATTTTGAATTTTGCAAATCCGACCTCAGATTCATGATCAGCAACCCAAAAAACCTCCGTGTACCAAATTTGGTAAGAATCGGTTGAATTTTAATTTGAATTCGTTTTTGCATTCGAGAAGCACTATATCTGTCTGATTTATTGAGGTTAGAAAGAAAACAGAACTGTATGGCTCAATCCAACCGATGAATATTAGCTTAGCCTGTCCGAATACATATTAATACTTCTTTGGATTCATGAAAAAGCTTGAATCAATTTTTTAGGAGTATATTTTTTCTTAATTTTTACTAATTTTTACCTATTTTTTGAGGTTAGAAAAAAATTGATATGATGAATAGATGTGATGGCGATATTCTGACGTCAGATTCGTGATCAGCGGGCAAAAATACTACGGATCTGATATATCGCATCTAAAGTATACCCCACTTTTTTTTTTTTGTGGGTGTGATTATATTGCCGTGCGGTTGCCAAGTCATTATATTTATTATAGAAGTAAAGATGTCTAATATTGATACGAGCACTATAAATGTTGGTAGGTAACTAATTAGATAACAATTTATAACAAAGTTTGTTGAACAAGTGCTTCCACGGATACTAACTAAAATAACTGACTTTGTTTTACATGAGATCTCACAACTTTTTGTGGTGGAAGGACTGCGTTACGAGACTTGGCATTTTTTTACATTTTATGTTTTTGACGGGATTATAAATATCTGTGATAATTTTAGTAAGTTTCTGTTATTTAAATCATAATTTTATTGTAAAATAAGTAGTATTTGTTTTAAAAATCACTTTTTCATGTTATATTTAAGATAAAGTTCTAAATAGAAATAAAGGGAATGAACCAGGCCTTTTCTAGAGCAAAAGCGAAAAAAATTGAATATTTCGTAACGAAAAAATTGAAAAATAAAATAGTTATTTGTATATCCTTTATTTTTCCTTCTAACCATTTTGAAGGGCATAAAGTTTTGCATATTTAAAAAAAAAACTTTCCATGACCTTTTGCCCAGGACAAAAATCCATAAAAAGATTTGGACTGAAATGCGAATTTTGACCAATCGCCTTAATATTTTTCAGTAAAATTTGGCATACTTTTTTGTTAACATAAAAGCTATATTTTAATATAGTTTGTTATATAATGTGAAGCAGTAATATCGAGTTGAACGGAAGTTACCCGTAAAAAACTATTTTTCAATTCGCGGCAATAAAAACTTTTTTTAGGTTATGTACAGAGTGAGTCATCTATAGAGTAAAGTTGATTATCTCATTTGTTTCAAGAATGACGCAAAAATGTGAAATACAATAGCGTTTAGGGAATGTTAAGGTGCACAGTTTAAAATTATTTTTGGGTATACAGGGTACTTTAAAAAAGTGTGGCCGATATAGCATATGATTTTTAAATGGAACATCCTATTTCTAATTTATTTTTTAAATTCTAAATGTGAAAAAATCACTAAAATAAAAGAAAAGTGGTCTTGCGGCTAAAATTAGGCTGAGAAAACTCGTTTACATTATGTTGGCACTGTACCCAAAAATTATGAAACTTTTACGGCATTTACTTCCACTATTATTTAAGTTTCTAGTAGAACAGACTAGATGCATGTTAGTGGTTGATTTGTATCGTTACTTTTAACATTTCTTATGTTAGTATATTCAGTATGTGTGGTATGTACCAGGTGGACAAGTATGAAATGCGGATTTCAGACAACAGATGGTGCACCAATGCAGTTTGTGCTATAATGATTTGACACTGCGCCATTCTGTTGTGTCATCAACAAGTGTCAGATGCGCACGAATGATAAATTGGAAAAGTGTGTACATAGTGTTGTGTTTGTTGTGTTCAATACGCCCAAATTTATACTAAAATAAAGAGCATTCGCGGACAGCATTAATTTTTTGTTTTCATTTGAGGAAAACTGCTGTTGAATCAGGTCGATTACTTCGAGAAGCTTATGGTGAACATGCTCCATCGTAAGATACGTGTGAATGATGGCGTTTCAAAAGTGGTGACTTCGATGTTGCAGACAAGGAACGTGGAAAATCGCCAAAAAAATACGAAGATGTGGAATTGCAAGCATTGTTGGACGAAGATGATTCGCAAACACAAAAACAACTCGCCGAGCAATTGGGCGTTAGTCAACAAGCTGTTTCCAATCGGCTACGAGAGATGGGAAAGATTCAGAAGCCAATAGATGGGTACCACATGAGTTGAACGACAGGCAAATGGAAAAGCGCAAAAACACGTGTGACATTTTTGTTCTCTCGGTACAAAAGGAAGTCGTTTTTGCATCGTATAGTTACAGGAGAGAAAAGTGGATTTATTTTGAGAATCCGAAGCGCAAAAAATCATAGGTAGACCCAGGCGCACCATTCACATCAACCGCAAGACCGAATCGCTTTGGCAGAAAGACGATGCTCTGTGTTTGTTGGGACCAGAGGAGCGTGGCCGATTATGAGCTGTTAAAATCTGGAAAACGGTTAATACTAAATGTTACCAATAACAATTGACCGATTTGAACCGTTCGCTGCTTGAAAAAGGCCAGAATACCGAAAGAGGCAACACAAAGTCATTTTTCTTCATGACAATGCTCCATCACATACGGCAAAACCAGTTCGCGACACGTTGGAAGCACTAAGCTGGGAAGTTCTACCCCATGCGGCTTACTCACCAGCGATGGAGCATACTTTGAATAAAGTACTTTTTATCATTCTTCCGAATTTAACATGTTTTTTTAGAAAAAAAATCCGCACTTCATACTTGTACACCTGGTACTTGTACATTGCTTCTTAGATGGATTTAATTTTTTATGGTATTCAATTAATGTGAATAGTAATATCCAATATTCTACAACTAACATTTGTCAATTTGGTGATTTTACTCTTCTCTGGGGTAACAGTTTTATTTCTTGTCAAGTACAGTTAATTTTGATCGCCAGGAAGAGTCGAGGTACACCGGTTATTGTTTCACGATATTAAATAGTCTGGTACTTCTATTTTATTTTATAACCTTCGCTACGCCGACACATTGTTGCCGTTTTCTTGAAGCCAAACATTGTGGGTAAGGGTTTGAGCTTGAGCAGTTAGAAATTATGCTCATATTTAAAGATGCACATATTTGAAGCAGTTTTTCACCAAGTAGAACCTGCAGTGCGACGAACGTGAACCTCTATTTCTGTGCACGACCTACTCTTGTTTCGCGCGTATGTATCTATAATATATATAAAATGTAACGTCTGTCTGTCTGTCTGTCTGTCCGTTAGTGCGCCTATCACTGAAGAACCATTTATTCGATTTACGTACTTTTTTTTTTAAAACATACATATGTTCTCTGGCCAGGTTATAGGCTATATTTTATTACGATAGGTAGCATAAGGAATGAGCAGTGACGTAAAGTAGTGAATGATCTCGGAAATAAGTTTGCCGCTAGCGCGTGCCTTTGCAATACACAGCCTAAACCATTAAATATGGAGCAATATTATCTGTAATGTATAATCTATAATATATTTATAAAATGCAATGTCTCTCTGTCTGTCCATTAGTGCGATTTTACCTGTTTTTTTTTAAATTCATACATATATTCATTGGCCAGGTTATATAATAATAATAATAATCTATATCTATAATATATATAAAATGCAATGTTTGTCTGTCTGTCTGTCCCTTAATGCGCTTATCCCTCGAGAACCACTTATCCGATTTACGTGATTTTTTAAATTCATACATATGTTCTCTGACCAGGTTATAGGTATATATTTTATTACATCTATAATATATATAAAATGCAACGTATCTCTGTCTGTCTGTCTGTCCGTTAGTGCGCTTATCACTGGAGAACCACTTATCCGATTTTCGTACATTTTTTTTTTTTTAAACATACATATGTTCTCCGGCCAGGTGATAGGCTATATTTTATTACGATAGGTAGCATAAGGAATGAGCAGTGACAATAATAGTAAATGAAGTCGGACAAAGTTTACCGCTAACGCGTTCTCTTGCAATACACAGTCCAAACCATTAAACATGGAACAATATTATGTAGCAGAGAATATCTATTATATATATAAAATGCAATGTCTCTCTGTCCGTCTGTCTGTCTGTCTGTCCGTTAGTGTGCTTATCACTGGAGAACCACTTATCCGATTTACGTGCTTTTTTTTAAACATACGTATGTTCTCTGGCCAGGTTATAGGGTATATTTTATTAGGAATAAGCAGTGACGATAATAGTGAATAAAGTCGGAGAAAAGTTTGCCGCTAGCGCGTTCTCTTGCAATACACTCCCTAAAGCATTAAATATGGAACAATATCATGTAGCAAAGAATACAATATATATAAAATGCAACTTCTCTCTGTCTGTCTGTCTGTCCGTTAGTGCGCTTATCACTCGAGAACCACTTATCCGATTTACGTGTTCTTATAAATTTATACAACTGTTCTATATAATTCGATATAAGCCTAGATAATGGGAGATAAGGTGAGATAATGGGAGATAAGGAAAAATAATGGGAGATAAGTCGAGATAAGCCTCGATAATGGGAGATCAGGTGAGATAATGGGAGATACGTATAAATAATGGGAGATAAGGAGAGATAATGGGAGATAAGCAGAGATAAGTTTAGATAATAGGAGTTATGGTGAGATAATGGGAGATAAGGAGAAATAATGGGAGATAAGGAGAAATAATGGGAGATAAGGAGAAATAATGGGAGATAAGTCGAGATAAGCCTAGCTAATGGGAAATAAGGTGAGATAATGGGAGATAAGGAGAAATAATGGGAGATAAGGAGAAATAATGGGAGATGAGCAGATATAAGCCTAGATAGTGGAAATTATGTAGAGATAATGGAAAATAAGGAGAAATATTGGGAGATAAGGAAAATTAATGGGAGATATTTTATTACGTTGGGTAACATAAGGAATAAGCAGGGACGATAGTAGTGAATTAAGTCCACGCGAGCGGAGCCGCGGGCTCGGCTAGTAAAAAATATAAAAGATAGTAAATTCTCTCTTTTGCAATTAATGTTTTCAATAAGGAAAAAAAGTGTCATTATATTTTACCTTCTAAAACATTGCAGTGCAGATAATTTTTCTAATAAACATAAATGTACAATTCATTAAACAAGCCTCTTGTCTAAAGCAGTACAATACATCAGCAAAAAATCTGTACAAAAAACATCGAGAAAGCTCGTCAAAAAGAACTGTACAGAGTAAATTAGGTAATTTGCTAAAGGAACGCCTCTAAATGGCGCCGATTTATCAGAAGAGCGTTTTTGTCTCTTAAGAAATTTGGTTTCTACTGGGACATGTCTTCACTACCTGCTTTGTTTTATAAATTTATATACCGACCCGTGACAGGAATAGAACGTTTTACGTTTTTCTGTGTTGCGGTAAAATAACCTCTTGTAAAATGTATTAATTTTATGCCGGTATACGTACTACTTTTCAATATGTGCCTAAAAACTAACAAAATACAAATATTATTTTGGCATATATTAGAAGTAATACTTCTACACAAAAAGGGAGATATCAGACAGTTAGATAATTACTGCCCGATAGGTTACTAACTCATATTTATAAACTGTTAACTAAAATTATCGCAAATAGATCAAAAAGTAAGTAAGACTCCTAAGAGCCATGCAAACAGGCTGATTTTAGGCCCGGCTACAGCACATGCGACCACTTACAGACAATAAGAAATATACTGGAGAAGAATAACACAGATATACAAAAAAATTCTTTGCCTTTTAAGTGAGGCACGTGTTTTCTTAAGTACCTTTTTTGTGCTGAATTCAAAAAATCATCCACCGTGAGGTTTTTTCAGAAAATACACTTAAAGTTGCCAGAAAACTGAAAAAAAATACATTTTAATAAATAATGCAAAAATGTATAATCATTAAAATTATGGAATAAAACTATTATTTCGGACATCTTTAAATGTTCTGAATCTACAATTACTACGAAAACTATTAGGTTTTAGTGTTCACGTTTAACAAAAAACACGCCTATACCACCCGTAACTAAGCTACGCAGTAAAATGCTGTTTAAAATAAATATGTGCAATCGCTAAATTAAAAAATTGTTTTTAATTTTTATTAATATTGAAAAAAACTATTTTGTCCTTCCATTTATTTACTTAAAAAAGCATTTTGCCAACTACATAGCATCCTTGTAAGTATTAAAAGCGAGTTTTTTGTTGAAATTGAACAAAAAACTTTATTTTTTTATGTCAAGTCGGGATTGAGAAGTTCAAAAAACACTGAAAATAATAGTTTTGTTCAATATTAATAAAAATTAAAAACAATTTTTTTTAATTTAGCGTTTGTACAGGGTGAGTCACCGATAGAGTAAAGTTCATTATCTCATTTGTTTCGGGAATGACGAAAAAATGTTAAATACAATAGTTTTAGGGAATGTTAAGGTGCACAGTTTAAAATTATTTTTGCGTATACAGGGTACTTCAAAAAAGTGTGGCCGATATAACATATGTTTTTTTAAATAGAACATCCTATTTTCTAATTTATTTTTAAATTCTGTGTAAAAT
The DNA here is from genome assembly GCA_019049505.1 of Pachyrhynchus sulphureomaculatus. Lineage (NCBI taxonomy): Eukaryota > Metazoa > Arthropoda > Insecta > Coleoptera > Curculionidae > Pachyrhynchus > Pachyrhynchus sulphureomaculatus. The sequence goes on from CM032449.1 coordinate 174,601,750, forward strand.
TTTATAACTTTTTTATTAACAATGTTATAACCTAGTAGTTTTTCTAATATTTCAATTTTATTTAAAAAGATACTAGTTTTCAGTTTTGTAAAAAATTGCCAGTAGCGGCATTGTTCCTGAAGGTGGAATACTCATAATTGCTACGAGCATTCTACAGAGATTAAAAAAAAGATATATGTAAAGAAATTTGAGTTAGATGCTACAGGGTGGCCAAAATGAATTTATACATTTCGACTATTCTAAATTGAAAAATCTCAAATTTTTTAAACGGCACACCCTGTATATCATTATTTTTTCTGATAGATTTCACAAAACCCTCCAACTTTCCTTAGCATAAAGGGCGTTCTTGTCCTACATGCATCTCGTATCCTATTTTCCATATCTACTGATGTTGTAGGAGGATTCACATAAACACGATCTTTAATGTAGCCCCACAAAAAGAAGTCTAAAAGTGTTAAGTCACATGATCGAGGGAGCCACTGAATGAATCCATCCCTACCGATCCATTTTTGTGGGTAACGATCGTTTAAAAATTCCCGAACTTCCCGGTGGTAATGAGTAGAAGCTCCGTCTTGTTGAATCCACGTTTGTTCCCTTTTAAAGTTATCAACTTCTTCAAGAAGCTGGGGTAATTCGTTCTGCAAAAAATTGCAATTTAGGCCCGTTAAGTGGTTCGCGGAAAAAATATGGACCAATAATTCGAAAATTTAATATTCCACACCATACATTAAGCGATCAATGGTTTTGGTTTTGAACTTCCCGGACCCAAAATGGATTAACTGGTGAATAATAATGCATGTTATGGCTGTTAACTGCTCCATTACTGCGAATAGTAGCTTTATCAGAAAACATTATTCTGGATAAAAAATTTGGATCGGCCTCTATTGCTCCATTCATGGTAATAGAAAAGTTTATTAGTCGTTCAAAATCACGGTCTTGAAGTTCTTGGTGTAGTTCCATATGAAAGGGATGATACTTGTATTTTCTCGTGGTGCGATTAGCCGTAGATTGGGATGTGTCAGATAAGTCAGCTAGTTGACGGCTGCTGACCTGGGGATTATCTTCAACATAAAGTAAAATCTCCATTTCTTTTTCCTCATTGGTAGCATTCTGGTTTACTATTTTTCGTTTCGTATACTCAACGCTACCACTACCATCAAACCGTTCTATTAAACTCTGAAAAGATTTTCTAGATGGTATACGTCTATTAGGGTGCTTCACTCCGTAAAGCCTTACTACAATTTTTTCCCGCCTCGTCCAGTATATAAACCATATCAATTAATTCATTTTTAGGAAAATCCATAACTATTACCTTTATACGTCACTTCTACAATAAATTAAATTATTTTTACTTACTTAATAGACATGTTAAAATTTGACAATGCCTACATTTTTGTTTTGTCTTGGCAACTATGATGTTGTAGGGTAACTGTATTACAAACAAGGGTAAAAATTGAAAAATTCAAAATAAATCGAAAACTATTAGAAATAGGTATATGACATACTTAATAAAAGTTGGAGAGTTTTGTAAAATCTATCAGAAAAAATAATAATATACAGGGCGTGCCATTTAAAAAATTTGAGATTTTTCAATTTAAAATAGTTGAATTGCACAAATTTATTTTGAACACCCTGTAGCATCTAACTCAAATTTCTTTACAGATACTTTTTATTCATCTCTATAGAACGCTCGAACCAATTATGAGTATTCCACCTTCAGAAACAATGGCGCTACTGGCAATTTTTTACAAAACTAAAATCTAGTATTTTTTAAAAATAAAATTGAAATATTAGGAAAACTACTAGGCTTAGGTATATACTATTAATAAAGTTATAAAATTTTATGCAGAATTTAAAAATAAATTAGAAAATAGGATGTTTCTTTAACAAAAACATATGTACATTTTTTTGAAATACCCTGTATACTCAAAAATAAATTTAAAACTGTGCACCTTAACATTCCCTAAAATTATTGTATTTAACATTTTTTCGTCATTCGCGAAAAAAATGAGATAATGAACTTTACTCTATCGTTGACTCACCCTGTACATATTTATTTTAAACAGCATTTTGCTACGTAGCTTAGTTAAAGGTGGTGTATGCCTGTTTCTTGTTAAATATGAACACAAAAATGTAATAGTTTTAGGTTTTTATGATAAATGTAGATTCAGAGCATTTAAAGATGTCCGAAATAATAGTTTTATTTCATAATTTTAATGATTATACAGTTTTACATTATTTATTAAAATGAATTTTTTTCAATTTGCGTGTCTTTTTTTATGATTCTTTTGGATTCAGCAAAAAAAAATACTTAAGAAATCACGTGTCTCACTTAAACGACAAAGATTTTTTTTGTATATCTGGGTAATGAATACAACTTCGAACTCTACATAGCCTTCGTAGATTATGAGAAGAGTCTTAATTCTGTTAATGGCTTGAACAACTGTAACACTGAATCTGGACACACTACCCTAATCAAAGATATATATATGAAAACGGAACGATGTTCATAAAAACCTAGTACAGAACAAATACCTGTAGAAAGAGGTATAAGACAGGGAGATATAATCTCTCCCAAGTTATTTACTACAGCTCTAGAAGACGCATTTCGCAAACTAGATTTGACAAAGAAGGGCCTTAAGCTAGGTGGTGTGTATCTGAGTCATTTAAGGTTCTCAGGCGATTATTAGGGTTGTTTAATATTTTCGTCTTATTTTTATTCATTATAATACCACTTGTTTTTAAGTGGTAATATAACTCATCTATCATTTCTTGTGACATATGTGGATTGCCACTGATAACTATAATATCAGTGGTTAAAATTAATAGATTTTCGATTTGTCAATTCATTTTTAAAACAAATAAATGAACACAAATCATAAAAATAATATAAAAACGAAGCTAGAAAAAAAAATGAAGTTATGTTCACTTTTCTACTTCGTTAATATAAAGACACACACTAACGAAGTCAGTGAGTTGCAAAATCTTTTTTATGTATAATTTCTCCGTGTTTATTATGCGCATGCGATAACAATAAAAGCATATTGAAAATTAGGGTTGCAAAATCTCTTTACTAATTCATCGCTATTAAACTTTTATAGCTATTCGCCTAATATTAGTTACATCTTCCTACATACAGATTACCAATCAAACTGGTTGGTAATCTGTATGTATTGATTATATTTATGTTTGTATTGCAAATAGTGCAATTTATTGTTAATTACTAAATTACTTACTGTGTATATTTGCCCACTTTAAAATATCTTCATATCTAGTATACGTTGCCAGTCCAGTTTTCTGCACAAAGATCTCGTATAAAGGGACTAATAATTTCTGAATGTTTTAATACTACCATATAGTCCATAGTGTGATTAAACCTGAAATAGAAAATTATGGTTAAATTTCTATATACGAGGGTGGATTGAAAAGTCTGTTAAATTTCTATCAAATGGCGAGAAATTTTGCTAAGCGGTAAGGTAGGTGTGATTCTTGTAACGTTCGTGTTCAAAGTTTCAAACGGATGCAACGAACAGTTGTTTGTTGGCAGCTATCGTAAGTGATCGGTGTTACAGGTTTCGTAGAAATGGATAATGCTGAGTATTGTGCAGTAATAAAAAAAAACATTTTCAGATTGCTGAGATGGCAGGCATCTCATATGAACGGGTATATAGTATCCTGCTTGAAGTTTTTAAAAATGAAAAAGCTGAATATGCCATGGATGTCGCATTGACTCCAAATCAAAAATGTACGAGGAAGGACATTTCAAAATCGCGTCTGAAAAAGTTGCAGCGTAATCCAAAGGACGTCGTCCAGTCAAATAGGGATTCAACGTCGAAATAAAAATTGGAAAGCTGAAAATTTGCATAAATCTTTATTTTTTTTGACATTCTAAAAGTTAGCTCAAAAGTCTCAAAGAATCTCGTGTCTGCGAGTCAAGATATTCAAGGTCAAACGCGGAAAAATCGAATGTGGATAAAAGTTGGCTACTTTTTAAGTTTACAATTAATGTAAAACTGAAAATTTGCAAAATCTTTAGAGTACATTTTGACATTTTTTGCAAAGAATATCAAGTATTCAGGTCAAACGCGAAAATCTGCATAAATCTTTTTTTTGCAAATATCGTTTCATATGTTTCTTGTTTCATAATGCTTCAAATAATGTCTGAAGCTATTACAAAACTCGTAGAGCAAAAAATTCTCAGCAAATTTAGTCTCAGGCGACATTTTATAATAATTCGTTCTCGAAATAGGGCGCGAAGAGTGGGAGGCGCTCATCCGTATATAGGATAACGCTATGTTAACTGTGGAATCAAATGCATAGCACAGTTTATAAAATTTTTTCATTTCGTAATCCCGAAAATTAACTTGGAAGGGGGGAATCTACCTGAATCAAATGTATTGGACTCAACGGAGTTTATGTTGAAAATTAAAAAAAAAACTTTTTGCAAAAAAAAAACATTTATCTTTTTTTTTATACTTCCCAATCCACCATCGTATGGGGGTACAGACTAAATCTAATGGTCAAAATCATTTGTTTCAATCAATTTTAGACAAAAAGTAATGCGCTAAAAAAATGAAAATAGTTGTTAAGAACCACTATGTAAATTGGATTATAAATAAGAAGTTAAGAATAATTCAAAGGAAACATAAGACCTCGTGAATTCACTCAACAAGGAAGAATTGAAAAAATAAATTTTATAAAACAATGGTCAGTAAAAGATGATTCGTATGTGTCTGATTGGCATCAACAAATTTATCAGTGATGGACTAGGCCAACAAAACTTTAAACACTGTTCTCAGATTGTTAGTTTTGTAAATTGGGCGCAAGAAAACCAGAAAATTTAGCATAATGGTGTGCTTATAATGAACCATTATTTTTTAAAAATAGCCCAACTGATTCCAAATAGTGAGTCATTACATTTTGAGAAGAATTAAAATGTTTTAGTTGGTTTACATTGAAAATAATAGTTCAATTTAATCACTAAGTTAAGTAAAATTGGAAAAATTAAAAACCAAGTTTGTAGGAGAGTGCTTCGCACTTTATCTTAGTCATATTCTTCACTCTTTTACAACAAATAGGTAAATAAACAATGTTTTCTAACCAAAAAAATACGCCGAGTCTAGTCTTATTCTCTATTTTTCCCCAACTTCACTCCTAACAAAGATATAGTTTCTTAAATTATACAAAACTCTTCCTGTTAAGTAGAACTGCCCCCTAAGTGATTTTAAAGCATGATATCCTTGAGGACTGAACTAAATCAATTTAACATTAAGTGACTGGAGATACATTGAGGATTCTAAAATCAACTATGCACAACATTTTAATTCCTTTTAAGGACCCAAACTTTCTTGAAAATAGCGGTTCATTCGGCCATAACGAGACAGTTTGTGAGCAAAAACCAAAGGGTCTAGCAGGATAGGGTACTAAAATCGGCCCTTAAAACAAATGCAGTGAAAGTATATACATCTTGTAGGTATTATTGAGAAAAACCTATCCAGAAATTTTCAGACCTCTAGCACTTCTGTCAGCCATAACCTCAAAATTAGTGTTTTTTTTTTATTTATCTCATACCCCTACAGTTTTTGGCCATTTGACTCGAAATTTGAGGAGGTAGTAGGTAATAGTTAGTACTCTAACCTGATTTCTTTTTTTTTTGGCACGAAATTCAAAAAAAAAAATAAAAATTTTGATGGATATAACTTACAATTGATGTTTTTTAATATAAACTTGCTTTTCTATTCACTGGAATAGAAAGTTACTATAATCTGATCCTGAATACTATTAAATAATTATTCTAAATATAAATTAACTCAATTCTGTAGCTATATAATGTTTATTCCTTTTTATCTTATGCACGTGCTGTCTGCTGTTAGTATGAATCATAATAGTATACATCATGTGTAAAAACCAAAACTACAGAAGCAACACAATGGTTGCCAGAATAGGGCTAATGGGGGATCCCATTGGCCCTATTCTGGCCACCCCGATTATTACTTTATGTATTACCTAAATTTGAAGTCCCATTCACATATAAGTATGGTGATGACATCATTTGCTCCATTCCGGGTGGTTCAGTTCCACTTGTGTTGGATATGTTTAATTCATTTCATGACAGATTACAGTTCACTGAAATGGAACGCGATTCAGGTGTTTCCTTTCTTGACACCAATGTTATTAGAGATAGACAGAACAGAATTATATTAGATTGGTACCAAAAACCCACAGCAACTAATACATTTCTGAACTTTTCGTCAAATCATTCGACGAGTCAAAAATATAATACAGTGCTTGCCATGAAGAATAGAATAACTCAGACTCTATAACATTTTCATCAACAATGATTACTCAAAACTGTACACTGAAAAAAATCATTTTTAATTCTACTTTTTATGATGGTCCTTTGGATGATAACAATCTTGAAGTGAAGTATGTTAGGTTGCAATTTGTTCCGAACCTAACTGATAGGATAGTCAAGAATTTCAACAAGTTTTCAAATCTGAAGATAGTTAAGACCAATTATTTTTGTAATGGCAAGTTGTTTACCAAGACCAAACAAAGAACTCCTCTGATGTTCAACAGTAGTGTTGTTTATAGATTGCCATGTCTGGGTTGTGAAGATGTTTATATAGGACAGACCTCTCAATGGTTGAAAAATAGGCTGACACAGCACAGTCATTGCGTGATTGGGAAAAACTCGTGTGCTGTGGCGTGTTACGATTTGAATACGGGACTTGTTTTTGACTATGCGAATACTAAGATACCTGAATTTGAGAACTTATATAATAAACGATTATTCCTTGAGATGTGCCATATTATTAGAGATGATAAGACAATTAATTATAAAACGGATATTAATAACATAAGCAATATCTATTGTAATATTTTTAGGTTTGTAGATTTATAGTATGATCTGAAAGGCTATTAAGAATTATGCATAGCATACTACTACTCACACAGTCAAACCACTGTTCAAGCAAATTACCTTCATAATTATCAGTTAATTATAGTGATCGGGACAGAAGGTTTTATATTGTTCCTTGTCATGTTGTTTGTGTTTTTAATTATTAGTACTGTGTGGCAAATGTTAACATCAGCTTTGATTTTGTAATACTCTGTGTTGGTGAGTCTCCTTTTGTTTATTCTTGTTTAGTATATACAGTTTTTTTTCTTCTACTTTCAGTTTTTACATGCCTGATGAAGTTGGACATTACCAACGAAATATGGAATTTAACAACAAATGAGTTTCCTCTTATTGACCGATTTCCCGAAAAAAAAAGACTAAATTATACATACATACATATATATATATATATATATATATATATATATATATATATATATATATATATACAGTCCCTGGCCAAATTATTAGACGCACTGCAAGATTTCATGTAAAATATTAATTACCGAGTGATATTGTACCGTTTTATTATTTTAAATTGATTTGTTTTTTTATTTTTATATTATCCAATCAATTACCTATTTATTTGACATAAATAAAACAGCATTAATTTAGAAAAGCATAAGTTTATTAAGTTTTAAAGAAAAGTGAAATTAATGTTAGTAAAAGTCAATATTTAGTTGAGCCACCTTTAGCCGCTATCAAAGCTTTAATTCTGCGCGGCATGCTATCAATGCAAGATTGTACTGTCTCCTGCATTTGAGGATGATGATTCCACACATGAATAATCTTTTCTAGGAGCTGGGTTTTTTTGGTAATCACATCTTTAGCCACTTCTCTTTTCATCAGCTCCCACACATTTTCAATGGGGTTCATATCAGGGCCAATCCAACAGAGGGATATTTTTTTCTGCCAAAAAAGCTTTAATAGACCGAGCAGTGTGGCAGGGAGCTCCATCTTGCATGAAAGTGAATGGTTCCCCATTTGGAAACCATTCTCTGAGCTGCGGAATCAACCGATTTTGTAATACTTCTTTGTACTGATCTTGCCTCATTATTCCTTTGACGACGTACAGACGTCCAGTGCCCTTGTCGCTGATGACTGACCAAATCATCACTTTGGTGGGATGTTTAACCGTCGGGACGACACAATCAGGATGAAACTTTTCTCCATGACGACGACGCACATACTGAGCTTTATTCTGCAAAATTTCGAATGTGCTTTCGTCACTGAAGCAGACCTGTCAAAAATAGGAAAAATATATAAACTTCCATGTTTATTTGCTTTATTTAACTGAAAATGATAATAATGTATCAATTATTGATTAAATTGCTGTATCTTACCGATCTCCAGAAGTCCACATCTTTGTCTTGCCATTGTTTGGCCCACTTCAGGCGCTTTGCTTTCATTGCAGCTGTTAACTTGGGCTTCCTGGCGGGGCGACAGGCCTTAAAATCTAATTCTTTCAATTTTCTTCGAACAGTGCGCTCAGAAGCATTTACGCTAGCATCCTGGAGTTGTGATTTTATTACCTTTGTGGTAGCAAATCTGTTTTCTACACAAATTTTCTTCAAACATCTCTCTGACCGTGGAGTGAAAATTGGTTTTCTACCGCATCTTTTCTTTCTTTTCGGGCTTAATTCCTTCCCTGACTCAATTTTCTTTTTTATGCGTCGTACACTAGCTTCAGAAACCTCCAATCTTCGTGATATTTCTCGGTTTGTAAATGTTTTCGCAATCACAAGGGCCTTCACTTCAGCTTTTTTACGTGGTGAAAGATCGCCGTTTCTACCCATAATGAAAATAGTCCAATTACTTTTTTAAAACACTGCATACAAAATAAACTAATAACTGAGTAGCATAAAACTGTTAAATAAACAATCACAGTCCATAAAGCCACAGAAACACGTCCGTACCTGACTCGATTCCGATCGCGACTGATACAGGTTTGTACTTATTTACGTTCATGTATCACTTTGTCAACACAGTGTTGCCATATGTTAAAAATAAATACAAATATGTAGTCTACAACAATTCTTTTAAATAAAAATCAATAATATTGTAGTTTAAATATACCATTATTGCATAAAAACTCTTAAGAAACATAAAATTACTAAAAAAATACAGTGCGTCTAATAATTTGGCCAGGGACTGTATATATATATATATATATATATATATATATATATATATATATATATATATATATATATATATATATATATATATATATATATATATATATATATATATATATATATATATATATATATATATATATATATATATATATATATATATCACTTATTACAAAATCATCTGCTCGTCTCTTCAATACATGAACTTGATGTAATTCAGTTAAAATAAATTAATTCTAACATGACGTTGTGTTGATGCTCACTGTTTTACCATGCGTATAGAAGCTGGTCACTGTTCAGCTTCAAGCGTTGACGCTGGGATCGAGCGTCAGCTGAAAATCCAGCTTTAGGCGCGTATTTCAAATTCTTCTACAGCAATATGAAGGTTCATAGTAGTTTTGTGGACTTCTTGTAAACTGAACTATCTTTATTTTCTTTATAACAGTAAAAAAACTCTCTCGAAAGGAATTTCTGAGAGTACTTTCCGTAAATCAGAGTTAATTTTAATAAATGCTTTAAATTGATATGACGAATCTTATTATTTAAGCAGTGTTTTTCTTATTAAAATTTTGTTTTTCCAATAATGAAGCCCACATACACGTACTTGCACACATAAATATATGCTTAAAAAAATGGAAAAAAAGTTATTACTATATAATTAGCTATATTTATTTATTTAATTCATTTTATATTGAGTATATATGGGGGAAATATTGATTTTATGTATTTGTTACTGTAAAAAATCTTCAAATTTTAGTTTTTATATTATTTGAAGCTGAGAAAATGATAAACTTGATAGAAATAAAGGGAATTATACTTAGACAGTAGAAAAAATTATGGTTTTTAGGTTGGTTCGTTGGTATTTTGAGCATAACTTTGCGGCCCGTACTCCGATCGTTCTGAAATTTGACAGGCATGTTTGTGACATATATCTGCACATATAGTATGAGTTTCGTACCTATACGGTATATACATTTCGATATATATGGATTTTTCCATTAAAATTTTTAATTATTTTTGGAATTTCATGCAAAAAAAAAAATAAATAAAAAATCAGGTTAGAGTACTAACTATTACCTACTACCTCCACAAATTTCGAGTCAAATGGCCAAAAGCTGTAGGAGTACGAGACAAATAAAAAAAAACACTAATTTTGAGGTTATGGCCGACAGGAGTGAGTTAGAGGTCTGAAAATTTCAGGATAGGTTTTCCTCAACAATACCTACAAGATGTATATATATATATATATATATATATATATATATATATATATATATATATATATATATATATATATGGCCGATTTTAGTACCTTATCCGGCTAGACCCTTTATGTATTGAATTATTAGTTCAATTGATTTAGCACTTTGCGACTTCTTTCTCTTTTCCCGACTTCATTTTTTGACGAGAGAAAAACCATACAACACCACTAAACACGCTGGAGTGGCAATAATCACGACCCTTAAAAAACCTCAAAAAAACTATAAAAAACTCATTTCGCGAATTCATTGGCTTTGACAAAAGCTGTGATGCAGCTGAAGGAAAGAATACCGATTGAACTAAATAATTTAAACAACCGTAAATGGCTTGTGTTTAAGATTGTGTTAAAAGTTCAGTTCCCTCTTGAGACAGAGAGTGTATATACTGAGCTACTGACCTTCCTAAATCTTCTTCGGGTGTTCTTACAGTACTAGGATTTTTCTGTCTTAACTTCGACATGGCATCCGACGATATAAATGAATCTTTGGGAAAATAGAATATAAAGCACATCACTTGGTATTGGCTCTGACCTCTTTCTTCTTCGCCAAGGATCAGCATTTTCTGTATTTGAACCTCCTATAACAACAGAAAAAATGTTATTGTTGCAGTTTTTAAAAGTATATCAATGTGTAAAAATAATAGAAAGTAACGGTGTTAACGACGATAATGAACGTTTTCTTTCATTTGTGAGATGTATTTACTATAATTTTAGAATTTTCAAAGTTTTTTTATTATTTAAGTTTTTCAGTAAGCATTTTATGTTATACATAATCGATACGCTTGGTTATCTCAGAGAAGAAGAGAACGTAGCGAAGGTGAGGACATCTCTCTACTGACGAAAAACAATTTATACGTGCACATAATACTACAAGATAAGTTTAATTTGATATTACGATAATTATTATGTAAAATTGTCGCCATAAAAGCAACGTATAATGACGAAAGGTACATATAAACAGTGGCCGACACGACCGCTTTAATTTCCATCATAAAATATTTGTGAAAATTACTTCGGGTTTACTCGGGCGGGCAACAGGAAGGATTAAATACAAAACAGAAGCTTAAATATTCATGGATTTTCAACATGAATATAAAACGGGTCGCCAAAATCGCACTCGAAATTTAACTGTAAATGCATTTAAAGTGTCACATTATCACGAATAAGGATTATGACAAAAGTCTAAATTGATATACGACCGAATCTTGCAACCAGGTTAAGAGACCTAGTTATGGGATTAAGTGTAATTGCCACAGCTCTTTATGAGATAAAGGCAGAAGACTAAGGGTAGAAATACATACATATTCAACTGCAATTTTGTGTTTTGGTTGCGAAAATAATAAACTCTACGTAACATTATACAGAGCCAAATAGATAAAAGTAAAGATACGAGAGCGCCATCCTGCATGTGAGGATTGAAGAAGGTTCCTGTGAGGAGGAGTATCAGACAGGGAAACACGATCTCGACAAAGTTATTCGCCTTGGCTTTGGAGGATGTATTCAAGTATCTATCCTGGAAACAGAAGGGCATCAACATAGGCCGGAAAGCATCTCAACCGTCTCCGCATCGCGGATGATATTGTACTCTTTAGTCGCGATGCAGAAGAACTAACGGCAATGCTCCAAGAACCCAAGGACGCCTCCAAAACTGTGGGCCTCAAAATGAACCTTCCAAGGACCAAAATAATGAGCCCTAATAATATGACTGTCACTATCGAAAATCACGCGCTGGAAGTAGTCAACGAGTACAACTATCTAGGACATAATATCAAGCTTGGGAAAGAGAATCAGACGGCAAAGATCACGAGGCGAATTGGCCTCATCTGGATGGCGTTTGAACGACTCAACTACATCTTTCGTTGCCCGACGATCCCTGTGTACCACAAAAGGAAGGTTTACGACTTATGCATCATACCAATGGCGGCATACGGACGGTGATACTCACCGCAACTTGTGCCAATCGCCAGGGCGATGCTTGGGATAATCCTGAGAGGCAGAATCCGGAAGGACGAAATATTAAGAAGAAGCGGCGTTGGGCGAGACAGATGACCAGAAATGATTCTAAATGGATCAAAGTCTTAATGCAATGGAGAACAAGGGAGACAAAGAGAAGTGTTGGACTACCGCAGGCGAGATGGAGGGACGACATTCAGCGACATGCGGGGAAAAACTAAATTCATACCGCCCAGCAAAGATCGACATGAAAATTTCTGGAATAGGCCGATGTTCAGGAGTGGACTTCTACGGGCTAAAAAGAAGAAGAAAACAGAGGTAAAGAGGTGCGGGTTCCATGGGTATATTGCAACATTTCAGGAGAGTATCGAAGATAGAGAATTTCTTATAATAAAAAAGTGACTGATTAGGCAGGTAATTAAAAAAATAACCCCTTGTAAAGTAAATAAGAGAAATACATAAATATGTTATTATCATTAAATACAGAATAGGAAGTATTTACCAGGTGTATAAGTATGAAATGGGTATTTTTTTTCTAAAAAAAACATGTTAAATTCGTAAGAATGATAAAAAGTGTTTATTCATTGTATGCTCCATCGCTTGTTATACATTTTTCCCATCTTTCGGGCAATTTATGAATACCACGCCAGTAAAAATCTTCCCCTTTTGCTGTGAACCATTCATCGAGCCATTTTTTCACATCTTCCTACGAAGCAAAGCGCTGCTCAGCAAGTGCGTGACCCACCGATGCAAACAAGTGGTAATCGGAAGAAGCCAAGTCTGGTGAGTAAGCCGCATGGGGTAGAACTTCCCCGCTGAGTACTTCCAACGTGTCGCGAACTGGTTTTGTCGTATGTGATGGAGCATTGTCATGAAGAAAAATGACTTTGTGTTGCCTCTTTCGGTATTCTGGCCTTTATTCAAGCAGCGAACGGTTCAAATCGGTCAATTGTTGTTGGTAATGTTTAGTATTAACCGTTTCCCCAGGTTTTAACAGCTCATAATAGACCACGTCCCATCAAACACAGACATCGTCATTCTGCCAAAGCGATTCGGTCTTGCGGTTGATGTGGATTGTGCGCCTGGGTGTACCCATGATTTTTTGCGCTTGGGATTCTCAAAATAAATCCACATTTCATCTCCTGTAACTATACGATGCAAAAACGACTTCCTTTTGTACCGAGCGAGCAAAATGTCACACGTGTTTTTATGCTTGTCCATTTGCCTGTCGTTCAACTCATGTGGTACCCATCTACCGGTCTTCTGAATCTTTCTCATCTCTCGTAGCCGATTGGAAACAGCTTGTTGACAAACGCCCAATTGCTCGGCGAGTTGTTTTTGGGTTTGCGAATCATCTTCGTCCAACAATGCTTGCAATTCCACATCTTCGTACTTTTTTGGCGGTTTTCCACATTCCTTGTCTGCAACATCGAAGTTACCACTTTTGAAACGCCGAAACCATCGTTCACACGTATCTTGCAATAGAGCATGTTCGCCATAAGCTTCTCGAAGTAATCGGTATGATTCAACAGCAGTTTTTTTCAAATGAAAACAAAAAAAATTAATGCTGTCCACGAATGCTCTTTGTTCGGTATAAATTTCGACATATTGAACACAACAACACTATACACACACTTTTCCAATTTATCACTCGTGCGCGCCAGACACTTGTTTATGACACAAAAAAATGGCGTAGTGTTACATCTTTATAGCACAAACTGCATTGGTGCACCATCTGTCTGGTAATTGAATGAAGTTTGTATTATTGTCAATAAACAACTTTATTTCCTTAGGGTTAGGACGTTTACTGTACTAGTAGAGTTAAACAGAACATATCCTCCTGAACTAAAAACACTAACGCTACAACCTGCGCCTCTACTATTTTAAAGTTTTCTTATATTCGAATAGAAGATATTAGTGTTGTTATACGTCATAAATATATAATATTTTTATTCATAAGGTTTGAGTTTATGATACATAAATGTTTAACCTATCTCACAATATACAGTTTTATGAAATGCATATCTTTTGACTGTTGACTATAATCACAATATATTATTTAGTTTTATGATATCATATCTTTTGCAAACAAAAATTAAATGTATCATACACAGCGTGTCAAAAAGATGTCGGAGCTACTAACAATAGGAAATTTATTTATAACAATAGAAGAGTTTATTACTTATAATTTGCACTATACTCTTCCCTCCTCTCTATACATGTCCGGTATTATTCGTATAGCAGACGAACAATTGTAGAGGTTGTGTTTAAGAACAATTTTTTGGATGAGTCTCACATCATCAAATCGACGATGAGTTTATAATATATACAGTAAATAAGACGGGCGAATAGATACAGAAATGGCATTTTTTAACTAAAGACTGGGAGACGTGTAGTGAGAATAAAGTAGCCTACTATCATGCAGTAAGAACCATTGATTTATCATTCCACGACCTTATTTCTGGCTAAATATGTTCCTTTTTTGAACTAAAGAAATTGAATACTGGCAATAACCACGCTATGCAATGTGTATCATAAAACGTTTTCGTTGCAAGATGATCTCGTTAAAAACATTTAATTGCAGCACAGTGCCTTAGATAAAATTCTATAAAATTTCGAGAATTAGCCAGTAGTCCTTGACTACAATTTAATTTATACGCAATATCTCGTTTTATAGAAGTACCAATTAAAAAGATCGTATCCTGCTTGAAATTACCGCATAAAACTCCTTAACACCGTAAGCTAAAAGGCGATTAAAGGTATAATAATTAAAGGGTGGCTTACAGGGATAGACTGTAAATTATTTAAAAAAACAGTGAGCAGTCTTCAACCTTGGCACTATCTAAAGGTGTCATTCTTCCTATTGCGCAGGTAAAGATGTATATAATCTTCAGATAAAGTATCACAAACTGT
Source organism: Pachyrhynchus sulphureomaculatus (assembly GCA_019049505.1). Classification (NCBI taxonomy): domain Eukaryota; kingdom Metazoa; phylum Arthropoda; class Insecta; order Coleoptera; family Curculionidae; genus Pachyrhynchus; species Pachyrhynchus sulphureomaculatus. The sequence continues at coordinate 174,616,913 of CM032449.1, forward strand.
CACAATATAATTGAATAATATTTAGCATAACAAGGTATTGGAACGTGTTTGGAATGAAGGATTGTTGGTTAAGCTTCGCTCTTGTCATTTGTAGTACATACATGTAGTATTTAAAGTTTTGTTATGTTTCTCGCGTTTCTTCAAAAATCATTCAGTGTCAGGAGCAATTAACGACCACATACACCTATCAGTGCGCGTGTATTACAGGACTTCACACTACCCAATTTCTTCGCTCTTGTCATTTATAGTACATACATGTAGTATTTAAAGTTTTGTTAATGGCTCTCGCGTTTCTACAAAAATCATTCGGTGTCAGGAGCAATTAACGATCACATACACCTATCAGTGCGCGTGTATTACAGGACCTCACACTACCCAATTTCTTTTTTATTTTAACGATTTACAGGCAAATCCAGTCTATGGCTTTGCTGATGTTAGCTTGTTGTTTCTTTAATTGCCTCCGAGAATACACTCAAAGTCTTGATCTGCCTCCCTGCAACCCACCAACCATCTAGCGAAACTACTTTGAACGAAATCCAACCCATTTATACGATTCCATCTTCACTCCTCAGCTGATCCCTGTCTGTTTATTCATTCTTTTATTCACTAATAAACCCTAAATGATAATAAGTCAAATACGTCAACCATATTAAATATTCGCCGTACTACTGAACCCAGTTTTAATCCCTTATGCCCTTAAGGCATATCATCATTTTTTTCAAACACTCCCGGTATTTTAAGTTAGACACAAAAAGAATGGGCAATATAATGACTTTTACTTCTAAGCGGAGGACATTAAAATGACATTATCCAAGTTTAAAAGCCATCTCGGCGACATTTTGTTTCACATAAATTTTACATCCATTGTCTGAATATGCTTTAATCTGTTAATACTCTTCGAAGTGCTCGTTTAATATAATACCGCCGTATATTTTGTATTCATTTGTTAAACAGCGGCGTGCGCCGCTAAATATCCAGTGTTAATTTTTAATCTTAAGTTAAGTGAACAGTAAAACAATTTTTTTTTCGTTTACTGGTAAACTCCACATTTATTTTAACATATCAACATGTTTCGTTATCACTGTAGCTTTATCAAAATTCAATCTTTTTTCTGAAAGTTTCAAGCTGATCAGTTTACTTAGTCGACCTGTACAGGGTGAGTCAAGAATAGAGTAAAGTTCGTTATCTCATTTGTTTCGGGAATGACGAAAAAATGTTAAAAATGCAATAGTTTTAGGGAATGTCAAGCTGCACAGTTTAAAATTATTTTTGAGTATACAGGGTACTTCAAAAAAGTGTGACCGATATAACATATGTATTTTTAAATGGAACGTCCTATTTTCTAATTTATTTTTAAATTCTGCATATAATTTTATAACTTTTTATTAATAATGTTATATACCTAAACCTAGTAGTTTTTCTAATATTTCATTTTTTTTTAAAAAATACTAGTTTTCATTTTTGTAAAAAATTGCCAGTAGTGCCATTGTTTCTGAAGGTGAAATACTCATAATTGGTACGAGCGTCCTGTAGAGATGAAAAAAAAGATATATGTAAAGAAATTTGAGTTGGATGCTACAGGTTGTACAAAATAAATTTATGTATCTTTGATTGTGTTAGCCGATACTTGTTGGAAATTCATAATAAAATTATATAAAAACAACACTGTTTTAATTTCCAATATATTTAAAGTCACTTGACAATTGTTTCACCATACAATGGCTTCTTCAGAAGAAGCCATAGTGTTGTTTTTATATAATTAAATTTATGTATTTTGACTATTTTAAATTGAGAAATCTCAAATTTTTTGAATGGCAGACCCTGTATATTATTTTTTCTGGTAGATTTTACAAAACCCTCTAACTTTTATTAAATATGTCATATACCTATTTCTTATAGTTTTTGATTTATTTTGAATTTTTCAATTTTTTCAATTGTTTTTAATACACTTACGCTATTGTGAAAACATAAACAAATAAAAAATAGTTTAATTTTTATCTAATGATTATTATTATGACGTAATAAATGTTCAAAAATATGCCCGTCTACTTGAATACACATGTTTAGTCGTCTTACTATATTTTCCTTCATTTTCCTTAGCATAAAGGGCGTTATTAACTGCTCCATTACTGCGAAAAGTTGCTTCATCAGAAAACATTATTTTGGATAACAAAATTTGGGTCGGGCTCTATTGCTTCATTCATGGTGGTACTCGTCGTTCAAAATCACGGTCTTGAAGTTCTTGATGTAGTTCCATATGAAAGGGATGATACTTGTATTTTCTCGTGGTGCGATTAGCCGTAGATTGGGATGTGTAAGATAAGTCAGCTAGTTGACGGCTGCTGACCTGGGGATTATCTTTAACATGAAGTAAAATCTCCATTTCTTTTTCCTCATTGGTAACATTCTGGTTTACTACTTTCCGTTTCGTTACTCAACTAGATGGTGCCAAAAGACAATTTTTTCCCGCCTCGCCCAGTATATAAACCATATCAATTAATTCATTTTTAGGAAAATTCATAACTATTACCTTTATACGTTACTCACTACAACAAATTAAACTATTTTTAATTGCTTAATAGACATGCCAAAATATGACAATGCCTACATTTTTGTTTTGTCTTGGCAACTATGATGTTATAGCGTAAGTGTATTAAAAACAAGGGTAAAAATTGAAAAATTTAAAATAAATCGAAAATTATTAGAAATAGGTATATGACCTACTTAACAAAAGTTGGAGGGTTTTGTAAAATCTATCAGAAAAAATAATAATATACAGGGTGTGCCATTTAAAAAATTTGAGATTTAAAATACTTGAAATGCATAAATTTATTTTGAACACCCTGTAGCATCTAACTCAAATTTCTTTACATATATCTTTTTTTCATCTCTATAGAATGCTCCTACCAATTATGAGTATTCCACCTTCAAAAATAATGGTGTTACTGGCAATTTTTTACAAATCTGAAAACTAGTATTTTTTAAAAAAAAATTGAAATATTAGGAAAACTACTAGGTTTAGGTATATAACATTATTAATAAAAAAAGTTATAAAATTTTACGCAGAATTTAAAAATAAATTAGAAAATAGGATGTTTCATTTAAAAAAACATATGTTATACCGGCCACACTTTTATGAAGTACCCTGTATACTCAAAAATAATTTTAAACTGTGCACCTTAACATTCCCTAAAATTATTGTATTTAACATTTTTCGTCATTCCCGAAACAAATGAAATAATGAACTTTACTCTATCGTTGATTCACCCTGTACAATAAAATGAAAAAAATATATTTTTGCCCGTTTTCTTCAATTTTGTAGGGTATATACGCATTTGAGCGACTTAAAACCAACGAGGATTTGTTAGAAATTTCATTACGAAGAGTTTGTTTTTTTTTTGTCTCGATCCGATTTAAATAACTGGAGTTATTCACATTTTAAGCTAAAAGAACGCGTTTTAAAAATTTTAAACTGTCTATAAACAAAAGAGCACAAGTTTTTCGAAGTTCAAAACTCAGGACAATACTCCTGGTGATACCCCCGAGAGGATAAAATCATAATATTACTGTATCTAAACTTTTCTATCTCATCATTATTTTGACCTTTTTTTACTGCACTATCGAAGCATTATACTTTATTTTTGTCATTATATACGTTACCAGTTTCATTAAATTTTTCAAAATTGATATTTTGAGATAATTCCTGAATATCCAATCACGCCTTCCTATGACTAATGTGAAATACACTGAAGTCCAATCGCCCTCATAAGTAAAGCTTAACTGATTCTTATCCACTTATTTTTTCTTTTAGCTTTTTTCGCTTCAACTGATTTTAGAACATATAAATAATGAACTGTTTTATAAGCTGGTAAATAAACTTTATGTGTATGGATTATGTAGGAACAGCAAAAAGGCATCATGTACGCCAAACTATAAAATTTAACAGCGTCGTGTCGCTTTCATCATTTTTCTTACTTTATATGTAAACGAGGTATCAGGGGCTTTAAAACGTCAACTTTTTAACATGATAGTATTAGGTGGGGTATTAAGGCTCGGCTTATAAGCATGGAAACATGCTGGGTCTGCTTTCAGCAGTTCATTTTTTATTTTGCATGAAAATTAATATTCATTGGGTATACAATGTCATTAATGTCATGATGTAATGAATATAGTGACTTCGTAAACAATATATTGTGTAAGAAAGACACAACGGTAATGTGTATATTAATAAGTTTGAGAGGTGTTTAGTTTATAGTTGTTATCTTAAATTTGGAGTTTAAATACTGGCTAGCCGATTTTAGAGCAAAAACTCTTTTCCCAAGTTTCATTTCAATGATGTCCGTAGTGATTTAGGTATTGAGACAGCTGCTATGATTGCTAACTATTTTTTTTAAGTCTACAGTGATATAGGTTTATTAAGTTTAGACTACACAAACGTGCATTTCGCTTAACATATCAGCATCATCGCTCCTGATGATGTTAACATGGTTGCGAAACACTCAACGAGTGTAAAAATAAAGTGTTTGGTGTAGTGGTGACGATAGTTATCTAGTGTCATTGTATCAAAAATTCCACAATCTCAATGGAGGTATTAAGTTGCTTGTTAGTTGATATATTTGGCTTTATGTCATCTCCTGGACAAAATAAAGAATAGATAGAGTATGTTATTTATGCCATTGTTTCCTGTCAAATTAATAATCTGTAAGAAACTTCAATAAGTGCAGTAGGGATAAGTAGAAAACACTGGACAGAATCCTAACCCGTTAGTATGGAAAAAATTACCATATCCCGCGACTGTGCACCACTAAAAACCGAACTCATCGTACCTATTCTGCTAGGAAAATCGGCTGTGGATACATACCGATGTTACCACTTCTATTTGTTAATTTTAATAGCAGGTTACATGTGGTTATATACATAGTGTGTCTCAAAGTACACAGATCTTTTTCAAAATAGCCAATAGTATTACTCAGTATATATTACCACTACACCAAACACTTTATTTTTGCACTTGACGCCCGTTTCGCTAGCGATGATTGACTGCAAGGGTCAGGGGCAGTCAAACATCGCTCCTGATGAAGCTAATCTGGTTAGTGAAACGCGCGTCGAGGGCAAAAATAAAGTGTATGATGTGGTGATATATACTGAGTAGTGTCATTGTGCGAAAGATTCCACATTCCCAACTTAGTAGCCAATAGTAGTGGCGTCACCTATTGAATATAACATGCGTTGAAAAGGTACATATTTCACTCACTTTATGTCTAATTTTCATGACAATAGGATGAACAGAAGCCGAGATATTACGTCTGTATGTGTGACAGTGTATTTGAGCCATTAAGTTTTGTGCAAGACTGGGTAAAACATTTGCCAAAACTTATCAATTAATGCAACATGTTTATGGTGATGACTGTCTATCCCGGAGCAGAGTGCATGAGTGGTATAAACGTTTCAAAGGAGGTCGTCAGGACCTAAATGACGATGAACATGTTGGTCAACCAAAATTCGTGATAACCGAAGAAAATCCGAAAAAAGTCTTTTGGAGAAGGCAAAAGTGAAAACAACGTATATTTGTTTCTACGATTCGGAGGGTATACTGTACAAGAAATTCATGCTACTTAGCCAAACGGTTAATGCTTTGTATTATCTAGGTGTTACAACTTCATGAAGGGGAAGTTGGCATCTATTACATGATAATGCACCATCCCATCGTTCCACGCTTATTACTGATTTTTTTGACCAAAAACGGCATTTTAACCATTAACCTTTCATCGTAATGTTCATTTGGCCTTCATTGGTTTTCATAAGGTATTTGATACTGTTGAAATCTAGTCGGTTCTAAAATCCCTAGCGAATGCAAGAATAGATTCCAGATATATAAAAATAATAGAGAACATCTACAAAGAAGCATCTATACATAATAAAATTGACGTCATTAACAACATACCATTAAAAAAAGAGTGCGACAATTATTTATGATGACCCTTGAAGACGTCTTTAAGGAGTTAAATTGGGATCAGAAGGGGGCATCAACATCGACGGCACTAGACTGAGTTCCTTAGGTTCACAGACGACATAGTAGTGACAGCTAATAACATCAATGAGCTGCAGGACATGGATAGGACCAGCTGAATGTGGTCTCTGCAAGGGTCGCTCCACAAAAGAATTGTAATGAAACTAAATTTATGAGCTCCGAAGATACTAACATACAGATAGGAAATAACTCAATAGAACGCGTCGACGAATATATTTATTTAGGTAACACTATTAAGATCGGAAAGGAGAACCAACATGCAGAAATTACCGAATAACGCGGGCATGGAGAGCTTTAGGGAAACCAGGACATAGCCTAAAAAGTACTATTTAACCCATAAACCTGAAAACTAAAGTCTACAGTTCCTGTGTTCTACCGGTCAGCACATATGGACTGGGAACGATGTGTCTCACTAAAGCATTTGCTAGAAAGCTTATGACTTCACAGAGAGCTATAGAGAGAAGTATGCTTGATATCTCCCTTAGGGATAAAATTCATAACAAGCAGATAGGGAGACGAAATAAAGTCACTGACATAAGTCTCGAGGTGGCAAAAATGAAGTAACGGTGAGCAGGTCATGTGACTAGATCATCCAAAGACAGATGGGTGTATCTGGGTCTCCATTCCGTAACCCAACGGAACGGAGACCCAGACAAACAGGAAGAAGAGTTGGACGTCCACAAAAACGATGGGTCGATGATATAAGAGTAGTAGCGGGCAAGCAGTGGTTAAAGGTGGCAAAAGACAGGGAAGCATGGAAGAAATAAGAAGAGACTTACGTCCAGGAGTGGACAGACTTAGACTGAGAAGAAAAAGAAGAAGAGAGATTCACTGTATTGGCCTGATTTAGCTTTTAGTTCCGTGTAACTTCTATCTATTCCCAAAATTACATTTTGTTGATGAAAGGAAAGAGTTATGCGGACATTAAAGACACCCAAAACGGGGTCTACTAGAAAAATGAGGGACATCTTAAAAGATGAGCTAAAATGAGTTCATTTAACATACTTATTAACCATGCAAAATGTTGTATCGAGTCCGAAGGGGACTATTTGGAACATAATAAATGGATTTTGTTTTTATTTAAGGTCTTCTTTACTTTGAGGCACACTGTATAAAATACAAATTTAGAGTATTTAGCAGTGTCTTGTAAATATAGTAATATTTACTTTCTTTCCCATTAACTAAGACTACGCACGATAATTTTACTTCATCAGTTTAAACGTTTAATAATATACTGGAAGTCAGTGAACCACTGAATATTTTAAATTTTAGAAATCTGACAACGCCTACATTCAACCAAGTTGTAACTCAACGTCTCGAGTTGACCATCCTTGAGTCCACTGGTAATATTGGATCGCGTTTAGATGTAAACAGGCTGAGCCTTGTGTCATCTATATGGTACCTGATTAGTAATGGGCGAAATTCTAGTATTATTATTATTCATATATTTGTCCGTTACCTAGACACAACACATTATAAATATTAAATACTAGCCGGGCCCGCGGCTCCGCTCGAGTGGACTTGATTCACTACTATCGTCACTGCTTATTCCTTATGTTAGCCAACGTAATAAAATATCTCCCATTATTTCTCCTTATCTCCCAATATTTCTCCTTATTTCCCATTATCTTTACATAATTTCCATTATCTAGGCTTATCTCTGCTCATCTCCCATTATTTCTCCTTATCTCTCATTATTTCTCCTTATCTCCCATTATTTCTCCTTATCTCCCATTATCTCACCTTATTTCCCATTATCTGGGCTTATCTCGACTTATCTCCCATTATTTCTCCTTATCTCCCATTATCTCACCATAACTCCCATTATCTAGACTTATCTCTACTTATCTCCCATTATCTCTCCTTATCTCCCATTATTTATACTTATCTCCCATTATCTCACCTTATCTCCCATTATCGAGGCTTGTCTCGACTTATCTCCCATTATTTCTCCTTATCTCCCATTATCTCACCTTATCTAGGCTTATATCGAATTATATAGAACATATGTATAAATTTATAAAAACACGTAAATCGGATAAGTGGTTCTCGAGTGATAAGCGCACTAACGGACAGACAGACAGACAGAGAGACGTTGCATTTTATATATACTGTATTCTTTGCTACATGATATTGTTCCATATTTAATGCTTTAGGGAGTGTATTGCAAGAGAACGCACTAGTGGCAAACTTTTCTCCGACTTGATTCACTATTATCGTCGCAGCTTATTCCTTATGTCACCTAATAAAATATATCCTATAACCTGGCCAGAGAACATACGAATGTTTAAAAAAAAAGCACGTAAATCGGATAAGTGGTTCTCCAGTGCTAAGCACACTAACGGACGGACAGACAGACGGACAGAGAGACATTACATTTTATATATATATTATAGATATTCTCTGCTACATAATATTATTCCATATTTAATGGTTTGGACTGTGTATTGCAAGAGAATGCGCTAGCGGCAAACTTGTCCGACTTCATTTACTATTATTGTCACTGCTCATTCCTTATGCTACCTATCGTAATAAAATATAGCCTATAACCTGGCCGGAGAACATATGTATGTTTAAAAAAAAAAAGTACGAAAATCGGATAAGTGGTTCTCCAGTGATAAGCGCACTAACGGACAGACAGACAGACAGAGATACGTTGCATTTTATATATATTATAGATGTAATAAAATATATTCCTATAACCTGGTCAGAGAACATGTATAAATTTAAAAAATCACGTAAATCGGATAAGTGGTTCTCGAGGGATAAGCGCATTAACGGACAGACAGACAGACAGACAGACAAACATTGCATTTTATATATATTATAGATATAGATTATTATTATTATATAACCTGGCCAAAGAATATATGAATGAATTTAAAAAAAGACAGGTAAATCGGATAAGTGGTTCCCGCGTGATAAACGCACTAATGGACAGACAGACAGACAGACAGAGAGACATGCATTTTATATATATTATAGATTATACATTACAGATATTCTTTGCTACATAATATTGTTCCATATTTAATGGTTTAGGCTGTGTATTGTAAAGGCACGCGCTAGCGGCAAACTTATTTCCGACATCACTCACTATTTTACGTCACTGCTCATTCCTTATGCTACCTATCGTAATAAAATATAGCCTATAACATGGCCAGAGAACATATGTATGTTTAAAAAAAAAAGTACGTAAATCGGATAAGTGGTTCTTCAGTGATAGGCGCACTAACGGACAGACAGACAGACAGACAGAGAGACGTTGCATTTTATATATATTATAGATGAATGATCTACTTTATTAATTTTAACTTCTACGTGGCACAATATTTCATTTGAAACTGTGATAAATCTATGAAATTGCAGTAGCATAGAAATAAATAATACAGTGACAAATTTAAAAAGTAAATTATTTATATTTAATATTTAGTATTCTTTTTTAAAAATCGGAATTTCTGTTTATTGATTCTATTTTATGCTGCATGTATGTATACATATGTAATACCAGATTAATTATGTACGAGTTTTTAATGACTGCAAAGAAATCTTTTCTTATATTTTTCCCGATATTTCCGTTGGTTCTAAACCAATTTTAATAATAAAATAGAACGAAAAATCTGACCAACTGATATACATACATGGAAAAGAAAATTGCATGAAAACTGGATTATTGATTATATATATGTATGTATGTATGTATGTATGTATGTATATATATATATATATATATATATATATATATATATATATATATATATATATATATATATATATATATATAGTGACAGATAGAAAGTGTGAGACATATTCGATTTTTCTTTATTACTAAACCAAGAAAAAAAGTGAGTTTACACAGTCTGTCAAGTAAGAACGTCACCGTTCGTATTCTTGAAAAAAATGTGTTTCGAGAACATTTTTTACCATCAATGTATTTTTGGTGTGCTAGCAACGGCGCAATTACCTTAGTGAGTTGTCCAATAATCGCCTGGCATCTTCGAGGCATGTTGTCGACGAGATTTTCTGCATTCTTTGCAAGTTTTTCGAATATCGCTAGATAATTGAGTCAAAGTCCTCTGAGTCTTTCCTCTGAGCATTCTCTCTACAAGGGACCAAACGTATTCAATAGGGTTGGCGTCCGGCGATTGTGAGGCTACTCTAGTATCTTATCGTGGGCCCAAGCGAGCCGCTTCTCGACGTGATTCTCGCTCAGCAAAGGTTTCTTCAACCTGCTTCGGAATTTGACATCATGAGCACGAAGATGTTATCGAATTGTCTCATGGGACACATTCAAATCCTATTTTCTTAATTTTGCCGCTCCTTGACGTAGTGTCAATTTAGGTTCCCGTGAAATCCAAGACACGATTCGTTTTGCGACTTTCGGAGTGACTTTGCCTACCGAGCCACGTTTTGGCAAGTCATCGACATGTTACGTCTCGTTAAAATGATATACTCACTTCTTCACAAACGATACCGACTTTTTAATATATTTAGCGGCCGCGGAATGTGTCATTTTAGGCCCCTTTGGATGGACACAAAGAAAGACTGCCTCGAACAAACGCGTAAACTCATTTTGGATTTATGTCATTTCGACGAAAGTTCGGAATCGACTGATACTTTTACTAAAATGCGTCGAAGACAAAGGTTCCCTCTACCGATTTTTTGTTGAATCACTAGAATCGCATCTACCAAAAAAAAAAAAAAAAAAATAATCGTGGACGGGTTCTTACTTCACAGACTGTAGGTAGATTATGCATGACTTGAAATTTGAACTTGAAAAATGATTTTGCACTGCCAATTGTCATTTGTCGTTTGGCAGGAAATTTTCTAAAGTTTAAAGACCAAAAGTTACTCTATTAATTAAAATATTGAAAACATTTATTAGGAAAAAGTGTTTAAAATTGCATTTTATGGTAAAATGATGATTCGTAAAACTGCAAATATTATGCGGACAATCAATGTATATTTTTACCCTATAGCATGCAGTTTGAGGTTTTTCTTTTTTTTTAAGGATACTCTAGCTTCACAATTTCATTACGAAAAAAAGAAAAGAAAACTAGTGATTTAATACTAACTAAAGGTAAGGAACACACTGACTATACAGCACATAAAAAATAAATAAATTTGTACTGTAAGGAGAATCTCGAAAACATTCGAAGTATTGAAAGAAATTTATTCGTCGGTTAATAAATTTTAATGTACTTGTTTTCCTTTCTGTTTTAAAATAACTTATGGTACTAGAGTGTCCTTTAAAAAACAAAATCCTCAAACTGTAAGTAATAGGATAAAAATACTCCATAATTGTCCCTGCGACAGTTGCTATTTTAAGAAAATAAGAATTTTTGAATTATTGATCGTAAAATAGTTAAAAAAACTTCAAATGAAAAAAGAAATATATTTCAAATTCAAAAAACAAACGTTTCATTGTCATCATATTTTTATTGGTCAAAAATTGAGAAAATACGATTTTTGTCCAATCTATCTGAAATTTTGCATACTACCATAGACTGAAATTTCAAACATTTTTGCCGAATAAATATTTTCAATATTGTAACAAATAGAGTGATTTCTGAACTTTAAACTTTAGAAAATTCAAATGTTCCGTCAAACGATAGTGGGCACTGGAAAATCACTTTTGGGTTTTAAATGATGCAGAATCCACCTATAAGCTATATATATATATATATATATATATATATATATATATATATATATATATAATATATATATATATATTTATATATATATATATATATATATATATATATATATATATATATATATATATATATATATATATCTATATATATATATATATATATATATATATATATATATATATATATATATATATATATATATATCTATATATATATATATATATATATATATATATATATATATATATATATATATATATATATATATAT
>CM032449.1:174631373-174638873 GCA_019049505.1 Pachyrhynchus sulphureomaculatus
TATTTTTTAATATTCATTCTTAAAAATCAACTATTTGTGTGTTTGCTGCTGCTACTCGATATCTTGCTGCTGCTGCCGCTCGAAGCTAATTGAAAATCCGAAGTGCGGTCGCCGTCTTTTATAGGTCGGCCTCTACGCAGATTGTAGGTGGGGGGATCGGGAGTGACCGTCCGGGCATCGGTATTTGAAAAACACCGATGCCCGGACGAACACTCACTTGAGCAAGAGCACTTGAAAATGCCAAATGAGATTTTGATGATGATTTGATTTTTGTTTTTTTCAACATGCAGGATGTAAAACCAAGTTACTGATACTTCTTTTTCTTTTTTTTTTATGTGTAAAAGGAATTATAATAATAACGAACATCTCTCAAAAAATTGTTCATTATTATTATTGAATTGCTTATTTTAACGTTATATTACAAAATACAATAAAAAAAAATAAAAATAACCGACGTTAATTAAGATTAAAACTTTAAATTTTTCACTTTGCTGTTAAGTGTCTTCCTCCTCAAGACATCTGCCATTGTTTCCGAATTAGGAAGTGCAAACCACTCTTTATGATAGCGTTCAGAAATAGCACCTCAGGTGCAGAGATTTATTAAGACATTATATTTTTACTTTGCCAGAGGCAAATCTTGCAGGTAGGCTAACGGGGACTTGGTTAAGTCCCAGCATAATTGTTTTGCTCCCTTCTCTTTTTTTTTATTCTCTCCTTTCTGTTTCTTTCCTTCTTTGTACATCTTCGTCTCTGTATTTCCTGCAGAAAATATAAAGTTGGGGCAAAGCTTTTCGAAACACCTCCATTGTTCCATTTTGTAAAACGGTCTTTTTGGACCAATATACTCGTTGCACTGATGAAACTTTTAATTTCTAACCGTCCTCGGCCTCAATTTTAAACTTCTTTGAAAAGATCTCCCGGTTCCTAGACTCATTTCCTTTAAAAACTATTACTTCATAAGGGAAGGGATTTTTGCGGGAATTGGTTACTATAGTATCACTCACTCGGAGCGTATACGGTTTTTTTCTTCACTATTGCCTCTATAACTCCATATGCTGAGTCAACAGTCATTATTGAGTGGCCTACAAGTGGCATACACTAAAAAAATTTGGTGAAATTTTTTTAAGAGCTTTAGACTGCTTTACTAACTCAAACTCTGTCAGCAGTAAAAGTATAGCTTCTACTGGCCTGCACAATTATCACAATACTTCCTTTAAGTCCCTATTATCTAAGAGCATTAAATATTACCACTTGATCGCACAAATTTTACTGCTCCCTCTGTGTTCATCAGTCTCCACCCACATGTAGCAGTAAGTCAACCTAGTGTCACTCTCATAAAATAAAAGATTATACATAGCGTATTTTCTTGCACAGAAAAAGAGCATAATTTTTCCGTGGGAAGTATTCAGTACCTTTTGTATAAAGACAGGGTTATACAATTTTCATCTTTTTTGCTCCATTTTTGATCCATTGCAAATCTGCACATTGGCCCTACTGACTTAGTAAGATACAGATACATTGGCTCAAATGTCATATACAGATTGTAGTTTGTAACCTTGAAGTGATAAAATAGATTTGCCCAAACAAAAACACTGCAGATTGGTCCTTTTGGCGGAATGTAATCGATATATATATATATATATATATATATATATATATATATATATATATATATATATATACATATATATATATATGTATATATATATATATATATATATATATATATATATATATATATATATATATATATATATATATGTATATATATATATATATATATATATATATATATATATATATATATATATATATATATATATATATATATATACTATATGTATATATATATATATATATATATATATATATATATATATATATATATATATATATATATATATATATATATATATATAATTTCGCTTCCAGGGGAGTAACCTCTCACCATTGTTGTTTTCAATCTTTATAAATGACATTGTTGAGTCCATTGTTAGTAGCACACTCTTATTTGCTGATGATCTTAAGCTGTTTCAGGTAATTCATGACATTAATGATTGTATTATACTTCAGAAAGACATATGTACTACTGAAAATTGGTGTGCATCATCAATTAATAAGTTGACCTTAAATCTCGGGACGTGTTTTGTTATGGTGTTCTCCAACCAACCGAACCCCACTCATTTTGAGTGGGTTAGAGCGATTATGAATCGTTGCTATACTTTCAGGGACCTGGGAGTGGTGTTTGATATCCGATTGTCATTTGCCAATCACATTGATCGTGTTTGTGGAGATGCGTTGAAAATGCTTGGGTTTATTTTTCGCAATTCAAGGGGGTTGGTTGATATAGGGTCGCTCAAAGTGCTCTACTTTTGCTATGTGCGATCTAAGTTGGAATATGGCGCAGTGATTTGGCACCCAATCTATCACAAATACATTGATAGAATAGAGAACATACAGAGAAAGTTCCTTAAGTTTCTGTGCCTTAGAGATAGCAGTACTTACTCTCCTAGAGGTATAGAAGGTCTTATCTTGTTAGCGCGTTTCAACATGCCGTCGTTGATGAATCGCAGGATTTACTGGCTGGTTCAATTTTTGTTCAAGATATGTAAATCCTTTATTGACTGACCTGACCTGCTTTCCCAGATCAACTTTCATGTGCCTTCTCGACTTACCGGATATCCTCATGATTTTTTGTTAGAGTACACCAAGAACTAATATTTTAATGAAGACTCCTTTGTATCAATCGATGAATATTTTCAATGTGGTTTGTAGCGATTTGGATATGCACAACTTAACTTATGGTCAATTTACTAAATTGATGAAGATGAAGGTTCTTGATGCTCAGTGGACTTGTCAACATCTTGTCTGTGTGCAGGTTATATATGTTGTTATACTTACTTTATGCATTTAGTGTAGTTCTCTTTTTTCTTCTTTAATTTTTTTGTAATTTATACATTTGTCTCGTAAATGAATATTTTATCTGTTAGACAATAAAGATTATTATTATTATTATATGTATGTATATATATATATATATATATATATATATATATATATATAATACTAAATATTATTAATTAATCATTAAAACTTTGAATAAAATTAGTCCCTCTTTTAAATATAATTTTGCAACTTTCACAAATTACTTTTCACCCAATCAGGAACTTTCAACGCACGGCACAAAGAAGTTAACTAAAGAGTTCTAACATTAATCATTTCTTTAATAAAGAAGCCAAAATAGTGTTTTCGTTATTATTACTTTAATTCACAAGATCCCCTAAATATAGCGTGACGAATGAAATTAAACGTACTTATTGAAGTAGGCAGGCAACATGGCCTTAATTAAATATTTTTCCTTATCTATTTCCAGCTAGTTGATGGCTTATATTTAGTATAATTGAAGTGATTTAAGATAAGGTACAGCTGATTCATGTAAAGATCTGTGGATCATTTGTTGTAATATTGTATACGAAAAAACTAATGCCTCTTTCTCTCTCTCTCTCTCTGTCTCTTTTTCTCTTTCTCTTTCCAAGCTAAAACAACAAAAACTTTTATTAAATAAGACCATCGCGCAAGGAAAATATATTAAAGCTACACTAGGACGTTTGCTTATTGAAACAGCCATTTAGTGTTGCAGTTAAGGGTGTACTGTTTAAAAATCTAGTGATTTTTGTTGTATATGAAAAATGTCAGATTTGGATAGTTAGTGTATGTTAATTTCTTTGTAAAATAATTACTTTAAAGCACTGTGCTTCAAATATCGTGTGCTTCAGATACTTTTTAAACTAACAAAATTATTTCAATTTGTTATATATATATATAGAGAGAACCTTTGCTTCTTGCTTAGCAACATTCCGAGTCAATTTTATTTCACGCATCTATGTGATACAACCATTGGCGTACATGTTGGAAACCATAAAATTTCAGAGTTAATTTTCCCAGTAGTAATACAGGAGCGCTATTATTTTTTTTGCAAGTGCTATTCATACAGGGTCTCGAGTTCTAATATATTAAGCGATTTTCACAATATCATATATATATATATATATATATATATATATATATATATATATATATATATATATATATATATATATATATATATATATTTATATAGTCTATCGAGTAAGAACGTGTCCGCGATAATTCATTTTTGGTAGATACGATTCTAGCGATTCAACCAAAAATCGGTAGAAGGAAACCCTTACCTAACACGAATTTTAGTAAAAGTAGCAGTCGATTCCGAATTTTCGTCGAAATCACGTAAAATCCAAAATGAGCTACTTGTTTGCGCGTCGGTTAGAAGCAGTCTTTCTTTGTTCTCATCCAAAGGTGCTTAATATGACACATTTCGCGACCGCTAAATATATTAAAAAGTCGTTGTCATTTGTGAAGAAATAAGTAAATCATTTTAACGAGACGAAAAATGTCGACGACTTGTCAAAACGTGGCTCGGTAGACAAAATGGCTCCGAAAGTCGAAAAACGAATCGTACCTTTATTTTCACGCTGTGTCAAGGAGCGGCAAAATTAGGAAAATCGGGTTTGAATGTGTTCCATGAGAGCATTCGACAACATCTTCGTGCTCCGAAGCACGTTAAAGAAACCTTTGCTGGGCGAAAATCATGTGGCGAAGCGGCTCGCTTGGGCCCACGATAAGATACTAGAGTGGCCCTTACAATCGGCCGATGCCAACACTATTGAAAAAGTTTGGTCTCTTGTAAAGAGAAAGCTCAGAGGAAAGACTCGACTTTGAAGGTTTTGACTCAGTTGTTTCGCGAGATTTGAAAAATTTGCAGAGTATGCGGAAAATCTCGTCGACAGCATGCTTCTAAGATGCCATGCGATTATTGATGTAGGAGGCGATTGGAAAATTGACTAAGGTAATGCGCCGTTGCTACCACATCAAAAAATACACTATAATCTTAAAAAATGTTCTCGATGGTTCTTACTTGACAAACCGTGTGTGCATATATATGTGTATATATATATATATATATATATATATATATATATATATATATATATATATATATATATATATATATATATACATATATATATATATATATATATATATATATATATATACATACATAATATATATATATATATATATATATATATATATATATATATATATATATATATATATATATATATATATATATATACATAATATATATATATATATATATATATATATATATACATAATATATATATATATATATATATATATATATATATATATATATATATATATATATACATAATATGTATATATATATTATATATATATATATATATATATATATATATATATATATATATATATATATATATATATATATATACATAATATGTATATATATATATATATATATATATATATATATATATATATATATATATATATATATACATAATATGTATATATATATATATATATATATATATATATATATATATATATATATATATATATATATATATACAGGATGCTATAAAAAAACGTATATCTTATTTAAAGTGGAAAATCCTGTCGTTCATGTATCGCTTTAAAGATTTCTTTGCAGCACGTGTGCTATGCCCATAAAAAAAATACTGTCATGTCCGAAAGCGTCGATATTTTTCATTATTATTTTTTTACACCAACAATAAACCTATTAATCAAAATAATACTCTTTTAATTCTCTAAATTAAGAAAAAATACCAACCGTGATAATTCATTTATTGAAATGTATTATTCAGTGGGGCACAGGGCAGATCAAAGATAGTAGATATACCCATTTCAGATTATTATTTATTCACACGTACTTGCTACTGCAGTATACGTTCAGTTTATATATCGTACTGTTTAAAGTGGGTTGATAATTTTCTATTTATCAGATTTAGATAAACAGCTAAATCAATAGTAAGAATTATTAACATTCAAACTATAGATGGGAAAGCTTAATTTTGAATTAAATATACATACCTTAAGTAGACTTAAGGAAGTTGGGGCATTACACGAAAATAATGAAAAATACTTTAATTTGATTTTATTTAATAGATTAGGAAGCTCTTCATTAAATAAATCAAATTTAAAAAATACATGGATCCTTATCGGAAACGTGTCCATGTAATGCAGTAAACGTACAATTTTTTTGTATATCACAAAAAAAAAATATTGGCAAATATATGAAATTTAAATATATTATACATCAAAATATGATGAATATTTTAAATTTTTTAATTTAGTAAATATTTAGGATTAATTAGGAAGCTTTTTATGAATGAAAAATTATAATAATTATCAATGATTTCGAGCAATAACCTATATTAGGCGAATGAAGTGGCAACACTGCATTAATAAAAAATAGAGGAAAATTCAAATGCGTCTATGTTCAGCGTTAGTTATATCTGTATGAATCGTTAAACGCAAAGTATCAGTATGTAAATTTTTAAATAAAAAAAGTAATAAAACTAATGTTTCATTTAGAATGCATTTAATTATTGACGCTAGTAACAATTTCTAGTACTTATAAATATTTATTGCATAATAATAATTTTTGTTAATCTTAAATAGAATTGAAATATCGTATATATGAAATATTATTTTGAAACAATACTTTTTAAATATTCAAAACACGCGGTGATATCGTTTCACGAATTTTATTATTTTTCATCAGGTCCAACTTTCTCTATAGCTGTCTCGATTTCTTGTTTATGTCTCTTGAAAAGTTTCGAGTCCACAGTTGGCACATTTATACATGCCAATAACTTGTTTAAATGGATAAAACCCATTCCTGCTAGCAAAACTCCTAAAATCAAAAAGATATAGCTTTATAGGTTATATTTTAAATTATTATCTTAATGTTATATTTCAATTATAGTTTATTAAAATACGGATATCATATACTCACCAAGAGCCGCTTCTATGTTAATATCACAATGTTCTTTCATAGTTTTTTCTTATATATGCATCTCATCAGTAGAAACCGTGATTCTTTCTAAACATTTACAACACCTTATTATTAATATTGAAGCAAAACCCTTTCGTGTTTCATTTATTGTGTCACATAATGATAACATTTCATTACAAGATGAATATTTTAAATTACGGCCTAAAGTTTGAATATTGACAATACGACGGCCACAGCTCGAGAGGTTAGAACTGTCATTATCACTGTTTACCTTTCGTCTTTTTTCGCCACATTTCCTTTAACTTAATCTTTGTTTATAAACTGTCTCGGTAACATGGTTTCTCTTCCAAATATATATATATATATATATATATATATATATATATATATATATATATATATATATATATATATATATATTTCCATTTTTGTCACGAATTCCGTATTCTTTTACTTTATCCATTTCTTAACTTTTAACTCCAATAAAGTGCCCTACAATTCTGTTTTACCCTGAATATGCCGCAATCTCAGAATGTCAGGATGTCCAACTATTATAAAATATGCGATGTTGCTGCTTTTTAAATTTTAAAT
>CM032449.1:174643873-174706602 GCA_019049505.1 Pachyrhynchus sulphureomaculatus
GAAGGAACTTCGGTTATTGATGTTTCACCATTCTGGGGAAAAATGCCCTTCTTTAATTAAGGGATATTCACCGAGAGATATCTATAATGCCGATGAGACAGGCCTGTATTTTAGGGCTCTACCTAACAAAACGCTAAAATTAAAAAAAGAAAAATGTGTTGGTGGTAAATATCCCAAAGAGAGGTTTACAATTTTGCACTGTGCAAATATGGCGGTAGAAAAAGAAAAACTCTTAGTCATTGGTAAGGCAGCTAAACACAGAACATTTAAAAATATTAACATATTCAACCTGCCTGTAACTTAGAAATATAATAAGAAAGCTTCGATGACAGGAGAAATTATGACAGAGTGGTTGCAAGATCTTGACTGGAAAATGACAAAAGAAAAAAGAAACATTTTGTTATTTTTAGACAATGCAGGATTTCATCCAAAAGACGTCCGCTTAAAAAATATAAAAATCTTGTTTCTGTTCTCTAATTGTACATCAGCTTGTCAACCACTTGAGCAGGGAATTATAACAAATTTTAAAATTTATTACCGAAGTATAATACTGAATCTAGATTCAGAACAAGAAATTGAAAATCCAGTTGAAATACAAGGACTTTCCGAAGATTCTGATGTCGATGAGGTTCCAGTACCAGCTAATGCTATCCCAAATTATGGTGAAGTTATTACCCTAACCAAGCAGCTTAAAAGTTTTGCCGAAGCTCACGGAGATGCAGAGTCTTTAGAGCTTCTTTCCAAATTAGAAATACAATTTGTGGACGCCATTTTAAAGAAAAAAAGGAGACAAACAACAATATATAAATTTTTGCGTCATTAAAGTGATCTCTCATTTCATATGTATAACTCTATCCTACTATATTTTATATGTACATATCTAAAGGTAACAAATCTTTATTTTTTCCTTAAGTTTTACGGTTTTTGGTCATTTTAAAAATATGTAAATACATAAGTATACGTTTTAAATGTCTCGAATTCTTTAATTACAGTTTATATTTCAAAAACGATTTTTTTTTTATTTCTTTTCAGCGGACATCCTTCTTGAACAGACACTTTCAGTCGGTCCGTTGGTGTCCGTCAATATATATATACATATATATATATATATATATATATATATATATATATATATATATATATATATATATATATACAGTAATACCCCGCTTAGCGCGACCCCGTTACGCGCGGTTTCACTATAACGCGAATTTCAAATTTCGCGCTCATGTAGTCATTAACTTCTCTATGGTCGCGGGGGGATCCCCGCTTTCTCTGAATATTCTCTTTGAAGAATTGGGAATTCCCTGTCCTTCGACTTTGTTCTATGGGGATTTCCTCGTTCGTTTCGTGTGTTCATTTGTTCCGTAATGTTAGTTCGGTCGGCTGGCAGTTTTGTTTTAATATTTATTGGAGATACATACATACATAATTTAACCCTACGTTAAAAATGCCGCCTGTAAAGAAAAAAGAGCGTAAAAGCGTCACTTTGGAATTGAAGATGAAAGTGTTAAGAAGAATGGAAAATGGAGGCAAAGCAACAATTGTTGGGAGAGATTTTGGACTCTCAGAATCGACTGTGAGAACGATTTATAAAAATCGGGAAAAAATTAAAATCTCCAGCGAAGGTTCAACACCTATAAGTGCAACAAAACTTTCTCGTTCGAGATCATCTATCTTAGAAAGAATGGAGAAATTACTGTCAGTCTGGATCGAAGATTTGAATAAGAAGAACACACCACTAAGTCAAGATCTCATATGCACAAAAGCAAAATCTTTGTATGAGATGCTGAAAACAAAAGAAGGAGAAGGGAGTGCCACTCCGACTTTTGCTGCCAGCAGAGGCTGGTTCCATCGGTTCAAGCAGCGTTCTAATCTTCACAATATCCACATAACAGGCGAGGCGGCCAGCGCGGACATTCAAGGTGCAGCTGAGTTTCCAGACAAGTTTCAAGACTTCGTTAGACGAGAGAAAATTCCTGCTTGTCTCATCTTCAATGTTGATGAGACCGCACTTTACTGGAAAAAAATGCCATCTCGAACATTCATTTCTAAGGAAGAACGTCAAGCCAGTGGTTTCAAAGCTGCGAAAGATCGACTAACACTTCTGCTGGGTGGTAATGCCACTGGTGATTTCAAACTGAAACCTTTACTAGTGTACCATTCAGAAACACCCCGTACAATGCGAGGCACAGACAAGACAAGTCTACCAGTTGTGTGGCGATCAAACAGAAAGGCGTGGGTTACACGGGAAATTTTTCAAGAATGGTATTCTAATAGTTTTTGCCCATCAGTCAAATCATACTGTGACAGAAATGGGCTTGAACCTAAAGTTATATTACTCTTAGACAATGCCCCAGGACATCCAACCTCACTTGATACGCCCAGAGACTTAAAAGTGTACGTAAAGTTCCTTCCACCAAACACTACGTCAATATTACAACCTATGGACCAGGGAGCAATAGCAAACTTCAAAGCTTATTACCATCGCCGCACTTTTAGCCAACTAATTCATGAAACTGACGGGGAAGGAAGACAGTCTATGCGAGAGTGGTGGAAGTCATACAACATTATGAAGTCTATTCACAACATAGAAGAGGCTTGGAAGGAAGTTAAAATGAGTTGTATGAATGGGGTGTGGCGTAATCTTTGGCCAGATGTAGTGGAAGCACCTAGAAGAATTGTCCAGATGCAGAGACAAGTGCTTGAAGACATTGCTGCAATGATTGAGGGGTCTGAACTTGAAGATGTCACGGTAGAAGATCTCGTAGAACTTGTAGCAACGCACGACGATCTATTAGCAATGAAGATCTGATCGAGTTACAGAATAATCCTATCTACGATGAGGAAGAACAAGTAGAAGAGAAAGTTTTATCTTCAGGGGAAATACAAAATGCACTTTCAAAAATTTATTCAGGTTTGGACATATTGCAGAGTATAGACAATAATGATGACCGTGTCTTGACCGTGTGTCAAACAATTAAAAACAGTGTTGGGTGTTATGAACGTATTTTACAAGAACGTAAACAAAACGTTACCCAAAAGACAATAGATGTATTTTTCCGTAAAAAATAAGAGTATGTATTGCATAAAGTGTTCTTAGAATTAAAGTGATTGATTAAAATGATTTGTATTTTTTTGTATTAAATTTTGACTATGTTTAATCATAAACCTCGATATACGCGAATTTCAGTTAACGCGATTTTTTTCGGAAACGTATCCCTCGCGTAAAGCGGGGTATTACTGTATATATATATATATATATATTATATATATATATATATATATATATATATATATATATATATATATATATATATATATATATATATATATATATATATATATATATATATATATATATATATATATATATATATATATATATATATATATATATATATATATATTATATATATATATATATATATATATATATATATATATATATTATATATATATATATATGTATATATATATATATATATATATATATATATATATATATATATATATATATATATATACACAAGATGCGTCACCAAAATCCAGACAAATTTCAGTTCAAATTTCCCGCCATATTATGCTTCTGGCAGAGATTTTTGTTAGCTTCCACGAACGCTTAATCTTTCCAATAAACACTCACAACCTCAAAATGGCCGTGATGTTAAAACGAAGCGCAGAGTATAATCAAAAGAGCCGGGATTATCGAAGGCCTTTGCACTGAGCGCTCAGCAACCAAATAATTTGGTCCTTTGAGTGCCCTAGATCAGCGGTTGGCAAGCCGCGGCCCGCGTGCCTCCTCCTTGCGACCCGCGACTGTTTTTTAAATAAAGGTCTTATCATTCCGAATTATTTTAATTTTTACTGAATTTGCCAAACTGAAAATTTTTGCAAACCATTTTTCATGTGATTGATTCTATGAAATCAATGATCTTGTTAAATTTTACGGCAGTTTGTCATCTAATTTTGACGAACTGAAAAGATTTGCTCAGCAATTAATTACAATTTTTGGTAGCACTTACTTATGCGAACACAATTTTTCAATTCTCAATTACAGAAAGAAATAAATATGTTCTCGTCTCACAGATGAGCATTTGAGTGCCATTCTACGGATTTCTACGACAAACATAAAAGCAAACAGTCTACAAATAGCCAGTCAAATAAAGCTTCAAAAATCACATTAAATTTTTATTTGACTTGCATGTACAGTTATTTCGAAGTTCTCATTTAATTTGTCTGTTTTTTCTCATTTTCTTTTTGTCATTGTTTCTACTTATTACTAAAATTTAAATAAAATGGTGAATAAAATGTAAAAGTAAATATTTGGTTTTTTGCATTTTTAATATCATCGACATTAACAAAACCTATTAACAAAATTATGAACAATTTTTATTTCATTTTGCCAGTATGTGGCCCTTGCCTGCTAAAAGGTTGCCGACCGCTGCCCTAGATCAACCTTTAAGACTATGTCGCAAATTATACTGCTTCGGAACAGTTTAACGAAGGTTCTAGTATGCCGGTGACAAAGACTCATTTTAGTGAACGCAGTTACCGGTAGGGCTAAAGCTTCGATACAAATTATGTATACTAAAGATACGACAGATGCTCCTCGAGGCTGTCTGGACCAAGTGACTTACTCGCGGCCATTGTGCCCATATTTGAATCTCTTGGAGTTATGAAGCGCAGCTGAAAGGGTCGTCAACAAGGAGTAGCACAACGTCACGTCATTAAGGATCGCTATTTTGGCAGCGTTCGCCGGTACTGATAGCGCTACACTACAGCGTGTGTACGGATGATTTAGATCGAGGATTGAGGACATCATTCAAGCTAATAAGAGATATCTTGAATAAATGTATTTTTATAGAGATCCCCTAAGAGCATTTTAAAAAGAACTTTGTGGGATATCTAAGTTTTCATAATTAAAATTTGTTTTGTTTACAGAAATTGCTCTAGTTCTCTGGATTTTGGTGACGTACTCTGTATATACAAATACAAATACATACATATATACATATAAATATATATATATATATATATATATATATATATATATATATATATATATATATATACATATATATACATATATATATATACATATATATATATATATATATACATATATAAAATGCAACGTCTCTGTCTGTCTGTCTGTCTGTCTGTCTGTCTGTCCGTTAGTGCGCTTATCACTGGAGAATCACTTATCCGATTTACGTGCTTTTTTTATGTTGTCTGGCCAGGTTATACGCTATATTTTATTACATTAGGTAACATGAGGAATAAGCAGCTTATCCGATTTACGTACTTTATTTTTAAACATGCTAAACCATTAACAGTGACGATAATGGTGAAATCAAGTCGGAGAAAAGTTTGCCGCTGGCGCGTTCTCTTGCAATACACTGCCTAAACCATTAAATATGGAACAATATCATGTTGCAAAGAATATAATATATAAACTGCAACGTCTCTCTGTCTGTCTGTCTATCCGTTAGTGCGCTTATCACTTGAGAACCACTTATCCGATTTATGTGTTTTTATAAATTTATATATATGTTCTATATAATTCGATATAAGCATAGATAATGGGGAGATAAGGTGAGATAATGGAAGATAGGTATAAATAATGAGAGATAAGGGAAAATAATGGGAGATAATCAGAGATAAGTCTAGATAATGAGATTGTGGTGAGATAATGCGAGATAAGGAGAAATAATGGAAGATAAGGAGAAATATTGCGAGATAAGTCGAGATAAGCCTAGATAATGGGAGATAAGATGAGATAATGGGAAATAAGGAGAAATAATGGGGGGATAAGGAGAAATAATGGGAGATGAGCAGAGATAAGCCTAGATAATGGAAATTATGTAGAGATAAAGGGAGATAAGGAGAAATAATGGGCCATAAGGGGAAATAATGGCAGATATTTATTACGTTAGGTAACATAAGGAATAAAGCAGTGACGTAAGTAGTAATGATTCAAGTCCACGCGAGCGGGAGTCGCGGGCACGGCTAGTGTATGTATACATATATATATATATATATATATATATATATATATATATATATATATATATATATATATATATATATATACATATAACTCAGAAAGAAATTTGAACCTAAAACCAATGGTGGAAAAAGTTGAGGAAGCACAACTAAATTGGTATGGTCACGTTGAAAGGATGCCCGAACAAAGAAAGAGGCTGACCTAGAAGGGCATGGTTGGGAGATATTAGAGAGGCAGTGGCCAAAAG
The DNA here is from genome assembly GCA_019049505.1 of Pachyrhynchus sulphureomaculatus. Lineage (NCBI taxonomy): Eukaryota > Metazoa > Arthropoda > Insecta > Coleoptera > Curculionidae > Pachyrhynchus > Pachyrhynchus sulphureomaculatus. The sequence continues at coordinate 174,650,131 of CM032449.1, forward strand.
ATGAATAGAGTGGGAACACGCAAGACGAGCCACACAGGATAAAAAGAGGTGGAAGGAAATATGGAAAAGACAAATATAAAACAACTCAACTCCACGGGCCTTACACCCTAAAGGGGCATAAGGATTAAGTAAATTAAATTTAAAATATATATATATATATATATATATATATATATATATATATATATATATATATATATATATATCAATTATCCAGTGGAAAAAATAATTGCCAACGTGGAGACAAGCTTAACACAGTGGACAAATCGCATGCAGCGTGTGGGCATTGAAAAGGACAGTTATGAAATTGTCGTGGCAAAAGATGATAAATATAAGATTTGACGGCACCAGTTTGGTTATTTTCTAGTCACACCTCGTATACTTTTTTTGGCCTGTAAAAAGGCAAAAATTTAATTTCAATTCGAATTACCAGCATAATCTCATACTGTCAACATCTAAAATTAATCGGTCCAGATTTAACTAATGACAAAACTGACAATGTACGGCGGTCCTAATGAACAAAAAGCACGTTCAACGGCAATTAGGAATTGGCATTTAAATTATCTAAATGTATGTTCGATAGCACGAGCGTTAGCTCGAGTGACATGCGGTAAAATTTATGAAAGTGTCCCGAAATGTTATTTTGACTGAAATTTATTTGTCGTGATAAAATCGATTAAAATGGAATTGAAGTCGTTATCATGCTTAACCACATCAACGTACTTAACACGTTGACCCTATATCCATTATGACGTTCGAGTGATTTTCTGTCACGTACAAAATGTGCTAGACAAGTAATGAGACTTTTTTTATATATTTGTTTTATTACACTCTGCAATAAAAAAAAAATCACGAGGTTTACGGTATGAAATACTGATTCCTCACCTCCAACTTAATTAAAATTAATTAACAAATAACCGGTCAAGTGCAAGTTGAACTTGCGGAATTAGTGTTCCGTACGTTGATTGCTTTTAAAATAAAAAATTTTGTTACGAAGGTATAAAATGATCAGTGACTTCACAAAACACACCCCAAATGAGTTTTCAACAAAGTTTGTTTCCAATCTTTGCTGAAAACTGATGACCTTGAAATTTTTGTTTTTTTATATACCAGATAAATTATTAAAGGTAATGCACTCGTGATAATTTTCATTCAATCTACACCCCATGGAGAATATTCCAGAATTTTTTCAAAATTTTTTGATAAGTACCTTTCGAGATAAGGCGGGTGGACAGCGATTCTTCGCGATTTTTTAAAAATAATTCAAAGAAAAGTGCGCGCAAGTTTTACATTATATATATAACTAGCCGTGCCCGCGGCTCCGCTCGCGTGGACTTGATTCACTACTATCGTCACTGCTTATTCCTCATGTTACCTAACGTAATAAAATATCTGCCATTATTTCCCCTTATCTCCCATTATTTTTCCTTATCTCCCATTATCTCTTCATAATTTCCATTATCTAGGCTTATCTCTGCTCATCTCCCATTATTTTTCCTTATCTAACATTATTTCTCCTTATCTCCCATCATCTCACCTTATCTTCCATTATCTAGGCTTATCTCGACTTATCTCGCAATATTTCTCCTTACCTCCAATTATTTCTCGTTATCTCACCATAACTCCCATTATCTAGACTTATCTCTGCTTATCTCCCATTATTTCTCCTTATCTCCCATTATTTATACTTATCTCCCATTACCTCATCTTATCTCCTATTAGCTAAGTTTATATCGAATTATATAGAACATATCATATGTATAAATTTATAAAAACACGTAAATCGAATAAGTGGTTCTCAAGTGATAAGTGCACTAACGGACAGACAGACAGACAGAGAGACGTTGCATTTTTATATATATTATATTCTTTGCAACATGATATTGTTCCATATTTAATGGTTTAGGCAGTGTATTGCAAGAGAACGGGCTAACGGTAACCTTCTTTCCGACTTGATTCACAATTATCGTCATTGCTTATTCTTTATGTTACCTAACGCAATAAAATATATCCTATAACCTGGCTAGAGAACATATGTATGTTTTAAAAAAAGTACGTAACGCACTAATGGACAGACAGACAGACAGACAGAGAGACTTTGCATTTTATATATATTATAGATAGATAACCTGGCCAGAGAACATATGTATGTTTTAAAAAAAAACACGTAAATCGGATAAGTGGTTCTCCAGTGATAAGCGCACTAACGGACAGACAGACAGAAAGACAGAGAAACGCTGCATTTTATATATATTATAGATATAGATTATTATTATTATATAACCTAGCCAAAGAATATATGTATGAATTTAAAAAAAGACACGTAAATCGGATAAGTGGTTCTCCCGTGATAAACGCACTAATGGACAGGCAGATAGATAGAGAGACATTGCATTTTATATATATTATAGATTAAAGATATTCTCTGCTACATAATATTGGTCCATATTTAATGATTTAGGCTGTGTATTGCAAGAGAACGTGCTAGTGACAAACTTTTTTCCGACTTCATTCACTATTATCGTCACTGCTCATTTCTTATGCTATCTATCGTAATAAAATATAGCTTATAACCTGGCCAGAGAACCTATGTATGTTAAAAAAAGTACCTTAATCGGATAAGTGGTTCTCTAGTGATAAGCGCACTAACGGACAGACAGACAGACAACAGACAGAGATACGTTGCATTTTATATATATTATAGATGTAAAAAATATATATCTATAACTGGTCAGAGAACATACGAGGATGTATGAATTTAAAAAATCACGTAAATTGGATAAGTGGTTCTCCAGGGATAAGCACACTAACGGACAGACAGACACACAGAGAGACGTTGCATTTTATATATTATTATAGATTATTATTATATAACCTGGCCGAAAAATATATATATGAATTTTAAAAAAAAACACGTAAATTGGATAAGTGGTTTCTCGCGTAATAAACGCACTAATGGACAGACAGACAGACAGAGAGACATTGCATTTTGTATATATATATATATATATATATATATATATATATATATATATTATATATATATAAATATATATATATATTATATATATATATATATATATATATATATATATATATATTATAGATTATAGATATTCTCTGCTACATAATATTGTTCCATATTTAATGGTTTAGGCTGTGTATTGCTTGGTGAAAGGGTTCTCCATGTTCATCGCTAACTAAGCCCATGTTTTCCGGAAAGAAACTCAAATGGGAGTGTGAAAAATGGATTTTTAAAGACATATTGCATCCTAGTTGATGACAGGCATCCAGCATTAATTTTATTTTTTCATAGAAATCTGGTGATTTGTGGTTGCCGAGGAAATTTTTCGTGACGTCAATAAAAGTCAACCATGCCTCTTTTTCTATAGAACTCGATAAAGGTAACATATTTTCGGGAACTGTGTTGGACGCTATAAACTTTATCCATATGCCTTGGCAAAGAGTCAGAGTCATTGCAAACCGTTTTAAGCATGGCGGATTTTTAAGGAAGGAATGTAGATATGACTCAGATGATGCGCTACCGTTGACAGTGGATTGAAAAACATTGAGAAGATCCTACTGATTGTCTAGAATTTGTTTACGATGTTGACATTCAGCAAAGTACAGTGGAAATCGAGATTAAAAAGATCACTTTAATTTTGAAGAATATGTATGTGCTGTTAATGAATTAATGACGAGAGAAATATTGATGATGATGAAATTGTGACATCAGTGACTTCTGGTAAGATTTTAAGCGATAATGACGACGAAGACGAGCTTGGAGAAGGAGATAATATTTATGTTCCATCCATTTCAGAAATGACTACGAAAATGACTGAAACTCGCAATTTTTTGGAATCTCGTAAAGGTCCTGAACATATATGGAGTAGTTTTTGTGACCTTGACAATTATATAAACACCATTTCTTTTTTAAGTAAAATTGTACAAACGAAAATTACTGATTTTATCGTATAAAATACGTATTTTAATGTTTTCGTTTTTACTTGTATATGTACCAACATACATAATAATAACTTTAGTGTGACTTGTCTTATTTTCCTTTGAACATTTTCTTTTAATTTAATAATTAAAATTATTAATTTTTCTAAGCCTTAGCGACTAATCTAAATAAAAAAGTAGTGAAAAATGATATTAGATTTTGTTTACTGTTTGTAACGAACTTCGGATAAAGCGAACCATTTTTAGTGCTTTTTTGGAGTTCGTTATAAACGGACTTCACTGTGTATATATGTATATATATATATATATATATATATATATATATATATATATATATATATAGCAATTACATTATTGATAATTGCAATAGTAGAGTGCTGATGAAAAGGTATAAATCAAATAAAAAATAGATATTTGGGGAATAATAAACAGTGGTTAATCTGGGCTACAGTTTACTTTCATGTAAAATTACTGTAATATGAACTCATTCATGTGTAGTTTTTTCTCTCGTTTGATCCGAACACTGCTGTCAGTGTTCATAAACGAATTGGAAAATTTAAAAGCAGCACAACTGAGAAGCTCGGCAAACAAACAACAAACTATTAAAGTTCGAAATTTTCCGGAAATATTTCATTTAGATTTCCATTCTAATCGCAATTCTATTTACGTTTCGAAAAGATAGGTATGTTTTAATTAAAAAGCACCTTTTTTGCGTTGCGTTCGTATTAAAACTATGTTTGGTGTCTTGCTGTATACTACACAAATTGCTTGTAAAAACCGTCCAATTGGCATCATAATTTAAATAAATCATGAATTGTAGACTTTTTTTAACAACCGGGTTTACTTACATGAACAAAATTCAAATTTAAAACCTCTAAATAATTCCTAAACATATTGTATATTTAGAACTTCTATGCAGCGTAGAACTAATTTGGTTCATTTACTTGTACGTTTTCCAATATACGAGAATTAAATAATGTAAATTATAAAATAAAAAAAAAAAATCCCGTTACTTGAAAAATGTGTTTTGAAGAAATTGTTTATATTAGAACTTTCCTTCACTATGTTTTCAAATATACAAAATGAGCCGAAATATCCAGAGTGGCTGAACTATCCTCTTTGAATGAATTGATTCCTACGTGACGGATTAAAATTACAAGATGTACCTTCATCTTTGTTCAGAGACGCAGGGATATGAGTCAAGACGCTACATAACACATGGGCTGAAAAGTCCGGGCCTAACACATAGATGGCGCTAGTTTTATTGCAGTCACCTCTTTTTTGCAGTTAATACTAACCTTCAAAAGACAGCTGTTAAAATTTCATGATATTCTATTCATTAGTTTGTGAGTTATTGTGCTAAGAGTGACGCTACTTTTGTTATTTTCAAAACAATGGATCAAAAACAATTTCGTGTTTTAATTTTACACTGCTTCTTGATGGGAAAAAATACCGTTCAAGCGAAGCAATGGCTTGAAAAGTGTTATGGGGACTCCGCTCCATCAGAAACAACAATAAACGTTGGTTTGCTGACTTCAAACGTGGTCGTAGAGACACCGATGATGCAGAACGGAGTGGACGTCCAAATGAGGCGGGTGGTAACACCAGAAAACATCAAAAAAATCCATAAAATCGTTTTGAATGATCGAAAAGTGAAGTTGCGTGAGTTAGCTGACATCGTAAAGATATCAAAAGAACGTGTTGGCTTTATATTGCATGAGCATTTGACTATGAGAAAGCTCTGTTCAAAGTGGGTCCCGCGTTTGCTCACTGTTGATCAAAAACAAGAACGTGTTGATGATTCTGAGCAGTGTTTGGCCATGTTTAAAAAACGTAACAAACCGGAATTTTTGCGTCGATATGTGACAATGGATGAAACATGGATCCATCACTTCACTCCGGAATCAAAACGATCGTCATCTGAGTGGACAGCAACTGGGTGAACCTCGTCCAAAGCGCCCGAAAGCACAACAATCGGCTGGAAAGGTTATGGCCTCGGTATTTTGGGATGTGCGTGGTGTAATATTCATCGACTATCTTGAGAAAGGAAATACCATCAACAGTGAATATTATATAGCGTTATTGGAGCGTTTGAAGGCCGAAATTGCAAAGAAACGACCGCATATGGCAAAGAAAAAAATTTTGTTTCATCAAGACAACGCACCGTGTCACAAGTCAATCAAAAACAATGGCAAAACTACATGAATTGAACTTCGAATTGCTCCCACATCCACCGTATTCGCCAGATTTGGCTCCCAGCGACTACTGGCTGTTCGCAGACCTGAAAAAATGCTCGCCGGTAAGAAATTTCGCACGAATGAAGAGGTTATCGCTGAAACTGAGGCCTATTTTGAGGCAAAAGATAAATCGTTCTACAAAAGTGGTATTGAAATGTTAGAGCGGCGCTGGAATGATTGCGTTGCTCTTGATGGAGATTACGTTGATGAATAAAGCTAATTTTGAATAAAAAAAACCGTGTTTTCTTTGTTAGGCCCGGGACTTTTCAGCCCATGTGTTATGTTTCAGCCCCGTTATGGCAAGTCGTCGACATTTTTCCTATCGTTAAAATAATTTGCCCACTTCTTCCCAAATGACACAGACTTCTTGATGTATTTAGCGGCCGCGGAATGTGTCATTTTAGGTCTCTTTGGATGGGAACGAAGAAAGACTGCCTCGAACTGACGCGCAAACGAAACATCGGAATCGACTGATACTTTTACTAAAATGCGTCGTAGACAAAGGTTCCCTCTACCGATTTTTTTGTTGAATCGCTAGAATCGCATCTACCAAAAATGAATTATCACACTTGACAGACTGTATCTGTGATAGTGTAGGTTGGTATAGATATTTTTTAAAAAATAGCCCGTTTATGTGGCCTAAAACAACAAAAAATAAATTCTGATTTGTTGAATTTCTTTTATATGTGACAATACAATAAATTTTACACGGTCGTAATCATTGGAAAATGACATTCTGAAATAGAGTAACACTACACAAAACCGCCAATTTAGTCCATTAATGAACAAAAACCACATTCAATAGGAATTAGAAATTGTCATCTAAATTATATGAACCGTCTGTTCGTGTTAACTTGTGCGAAAGTGCAATTCACTGAAGTGATGCTGATTTAAATCCCGTGTGGATGTAACACGTAGGCTGAAAAGTTTTTGGTCTGACACATAGATGTCGCCTTTTTAAAAAATCCATAGGATTTTTAGGAAGCACCAACCTTCAAACGATACGTGTCAAAATTTCATGACATTTTGACAATTAGTTAACAAGTCGCAATGGTTTTAGTGACGCTACTTTTGATATGATGAAATGAATGAAAAAAAATCGAATTCGTGTGTTAATTAGACACTGTTTTTGAAGGAAAAATATACCGTTCCAACAAAGCAATGGCTTGATAAGTATTACGGAGACATCATTTACTGGTATACTAAATTTAAACGCGGTCGTACAGATACAAATGATGCTGAACGCTCTGGACGCCCAAATGAGGTGGTTACACCGGAAAAACATCAAAAAACTCCACAAAATTGTTTTGGATGACTCTAAAGTAAAATTGCGTGAGATAGCTGACACCCTAAAGATATCAAAAGAACGTGTTGAAGACCTTGCCAAATAACTACCGACCAGTCGCACTGCTTTCAATAATATCGAAAGTCATGGAAAAGGTTATCAATCAGCATCTTCTAAAATATCTTGAAGGATTCAACATTATTAGCGATCACCAATATGGCTTTCGTAAACATAGATCAACAGGAGAATCTTGAGCGGTTAATTGTTGCTCTTGATATATCCAAGGCATTCGATCGTGTTTGGCACGATGGACTGTGGGCTAAGCTACGCTCTTATGGTATGTCTGAAAAGTTCTGTTTGTGGCTCTTTATGTTTCCTCAGAGAGCGTTCTTTACGAGTGGCGGTCGACGGATTTCTTTCTAATACCTTCACCATCAACGCCGGTGTGCCTCAAGACTCCATATTGTCTCCTACTCTTTTTCTCATTTACATCAACGATCTGCTGGAAAAGACCGGAAATCCAATCTACAGCTTTGCAGATGACAGTACGCTTATCTCTTCATTCACGCAGACAGCAGGAAGTCGCTCAACTTAACAAAGACCTGGAAGAAATTCTATCTTGGGGTGACAGTAATCAAGTGGAATTTAACGCTACAAAAACCCAAGCGGCAGTTTTTTCTAAAAAAAGTTAACGTTGCTGAACCCGACATAGTCATGTCGGGGCACTGCATTTCCCTAGCATCGTCACTCAATTTGTTTGGCGTTAATTTGGGAGCAAATATGTCCTGGCATGAACATGTTGCAGGCAAAGTTGGGAATATTATTTCGAATCAGAAAGCTTTACACTCCACAACAACTGTTAATTCTTTACAAAGCCCAAATTCGACCAACTATGGAATACTGTTCCCATGTTTGGGGCTCTGCTCCCAAACACACACTGCATTTGTTGGATTCTGTTCAGAGAAGAGCTGTTTGTCTAACTGAAGACGAGATAAAAAAAAATGATTCGCATTTAAATCCAAATCTTATTATTGATTTGTTTTGTGGGCAAAAGGTCGTAGGAAGTTTTTTTTTTAAATATGCGAAATTTTGTGCTTTTCAAGATGGTGAGAAGGAAAAATATATACAAAAAAAAAAATTGAATTTTTTTCGCCTTTACTCTAGGAAAGGTCTGGTTCATTCTTTTTATTTCTATTCAATATTTTATTTTGAATATAACATGAAAAAGTGATTTTAAAATAAATATTGCTTATCTTATAATAAAATTTAGATAACAGAAAAAAAAGACATACGACGAAACAAAAATGGACTAAAATAATGCAAACAAAGCAACTATTGAGAATCAAAAATTTTTCATAAAGATGTGTTTTTAACTTAGTCACAAAATCACTAGGATAGTTTAATATACACTATAGACATTTCTTAAACATGTTAATAATAAAATCTTATTAACAAAAAATATAATTACAAATCACAAATCTGTAATATTCTGAAATGTTAAATGAGTTTTTTTTTTATGGGTCTAGCACACGTGCCGCAGGGAAGTCCCTAAAGCGCTCCAGGAGAGGCGTTGTGTGTGCGGAAAAAAAAAAGCGATTCACGTTGTTCTTAAATCGCTGCAAATTGTACTCGGTGGGAAACACTGCCTTGGACAAATTATTCCAAAGGGATGATGTTCTCCATATAAAAGACTGCTTGAAAAACGTTGTACGCGGAGTAACAAGCTGAACCTCATACGGATGTGAAGTATTAGCGCGATGTGTATTTCTAACATGCACCGTTCTGGGAGGAATTAAGCGGGCTACATCCTTCTAACACTTTCCATGAAAATACTTGTAGAATAGGTTCAAGTCGCCAACCGTTCTTTGATGTTCCAGCGAATCAAGGCCGTCGGTCAGTTCCGGGTCTCCAATCAGACGAACAGCTCTTCTTTGAACAAAATCCAACAAATGCAGTGTGTGTTTGGGAGCGGAACCCTAAACATGGGAGCAGTATTCCATAGTTGGTCGAACTTGAGCTTTGTAAAGAATTAACAGTTGTTGGGGAGTGTAAAGCTTTCTGGTTCGCAATAATATTCCCAACTTTTGAGAAGCTCTCCTTGTTATGCCTGCAACATGTTCATGCCAGGACATATTTGCTCCCAAATTAACGCCCAACAAATTGAGTGACATGCTAGGGAAATGGAGTGCCCTGACATGACTATGTCGGGTTCAGCAACGTTAACTTTTTTAGAAAAAACTGCCGACCGGGTTTTTGTAGCGTTAAATTCCACTTGGTTACTGTCACCTCAAGATAGAATTTCTTCTAGGTCTTTGTTAAGTTGAACGACTTCCTGCCTTCTGCGGATATTCGCGTGAGTAGCAGATGTCCGAGCGTTCAAAGTGAATGATGAGATAAGCGTACTGTCATCTGCAAAGCTGTAGACTGGATTCGCGGTATTTTCCAGCAGATCGTTAATGTAAATGAGAAAGAGGGTAGGAGACAGTATAGAACCTTGGGGCACACCGGCGTTGATAGTGAAGGTGTTAGAAAGAAATCCGTCGACTGCCACTCGCAAAGAATGCTCTCTGAGAAAACTTGAGAGCCACAAATAGAAGTCCATCGTGCCAAACACGGTCGAATGCCTTGGATATGTCAAGAACAACCGCTCGAGATTCTCCGAAGTGTTCAATTGCGTTGTTCCAAACATGTGTTACATAAGTCAGAAGATCTCCTGTTGATCTAAGTTTACGAAAGCCATATTGGTGATCGCTAATAATGTTGAATCCTTCAAGATATTTTAGAAGATGCTGACTGATAGCCTTGACTTTCGATATTATTGAAAGCAGTGCAACTGGTCGGTAGTTATTTGGCAAGGTCTTCTTGCTTTTTTTAGGTATCGGCTGAACTGTAGCACATTTCCAGCAGGAAATATTCCCTTTCTGTAGGATAGGTCGAAAAGTCTACAGAAAACTGGTGTTAGTTCCCTCGCACAGTTTTTGCAGGTATTCTGTCAGCGCCAGAAGCCTTTTTCGTGTCTAGCTTCATTAAAATATGCTTTATGATACGCTGTCTGAAGACAACATCGGGCATCTTTGACTGTAATATGGGAATAGTAGGTGGTGTAATCGACAGTAAAATGTGAAGCAAAGAGTTCAGCCAACAAGTTCGCGTTCTCAACAGGTGTCGTTGCAATAGAATTATCTGGTCGTGTGAGTGATAGTATGGCGGATTTGGTGAAATTCTGACTAACTGCCTTAGCGACTGACCAAAAGGACCTGGAATTGTTGGGACAAGCGAGAAGTTTGTTTCTAATTCGTTGATTGTGTGCCTCCTTGGTTTCGTCGATAATTCCTTTGCATCTGTTCCGAGCACGAACAAAGTTGTTACGATTTATGGTGTTAGGATTTTCACGCCATTGTCGGTAGGCAAGATGTTTAGAAGCAACAAGTTCTTTGCATTTTCGGTCAGACCAAAGCTTGCTGGTGGAGGGGCATTTCTTCGAAAAAGGGATGTAAGCTTCCATACCAACCAAAATAACATCGGAGACCTCCCTGGCGCAGTCAAATGGGTTGTCGGATTGAAAGCAAATATCCATCCAAGGGAAAGTTCGAAAATATTCCATGAGATCTCCCCATTTAGCTGATTTGTAGTGCCAAATCTTGCGCGGCTTAGGCGCTTCTCTGTCACTGATTGGTAGGATACTCAATGTCGAAAGTAGTTTATGGTCGGAAGAACCTAACGGCGGATTTACGGTGACCGTGTAAATCTCCGGATTGGTGGTTAAAAACAAATCAAGAAGACTGGCGAACTCCCCGTCTCGATTAGGGATCGGTTCATCAATAAGCTGAGTTAAACAACAACTGATTGAGAATGATTCAGCTTCACGACCTTCTCCGTAGCTAGAATTTGAATATTTGAGCCAGTTGATATTGTGGACATTAAAGTCGCCCAGGAAGGTAATTTTTGTTTTTTTTTTCGGAGTTAAAGGATACACGAGACACATACGTAAAATAAACACAGAGATGTTAGCATATCTCTCAAAATCCACGAACTACAGTTCAGCACGATAAGACTAACTACGATGAAATGTGTGATGCTTACGATTTAGGTGCCATCTGTATACTTACGAAGGTTGTTAGCATTGCATCTTATTTCGAAGCGTAGCATGGAGGCCAGGTAATAACTTTAAATCCAAATACTCTTTTTTTTTTAATATTGTAGTTTTATTTTTAAACTGCTATATCATATTACTATTACTATCATTTCAGCAATAAAATAGTAATAATTAATACGTTTCTGATTGAAAAAATTTTCGAAAAAAAGAGAGAAATAACTTTTCCTAAATAAACCTTGGATCTGTTTATAATGAGAGAATGAATTATGAATTTCTAACCATCTTGGACTACTTTCAGTAATAAAATTTAAATTTTACGCCAACTTGTTCTAGTGTCAATAATGAAAAATGAATTTTGCAAGAGTAACTTCAAAAGTTGTTCGTAGTAAAAAGTGTTTTTTTTTTATAACGGTGGCCTTAAAGTAAAAAAAATATTGCCAATAAAAAAACTTTGAAAAAACTTCTGATTTAATAGCAAATCCTTAATGCATAATTTATTCCAAAGTTAGTAAAACAAAGACAACGCGTCTCTCAAAAATGTCTGTAGGATAAAGTGAGTAAACAAGAAAATACAGCCTCTTATTATTAAAATTTCAGGATATTCTAAAACTACCGGCGGCAAGAAATACGAAATAAGACCAAACAAGCTATAAAATAGCGTGAGCGAGACATAGGTTTTTATAGCTCAAGCTAAGGGAATAGAGCAACTTAATAGAGAAGTTTAGCACGTGCACACGAAAGGTTATGAATTTGCCATAAAGAAGAAACACTACATTGTTTCAATAGACAATGGCATTGTGAAAATTCTAAATGAAATTATTATTAAAGTTAGAATTATCAAATTAAGGGGTAATGGCACTCTAGAGCTAAGAAAAAAGCCTGATTTTGAATTTTTTTTTTTTTGAAATATAGTGAACGCAATCCAAAATTTACTCAAATGCTTTTATTATACATGTTTTAAAGTACATTTATAAATTTTTAAACCATTTTTTTAAGATGCATTAAGATGCATCTTATAAATAGTACTTTGCGGCTGGAAAGATTTCTCCTATAACTTTTTTACCTGGAACAAAGTGCAAAGTTTTTTGAGTTCTACATAAGATCTTGTCAGGAAGTACATAGAAAAATTAAGATATTATATATATATATATATATAATATATATATATATATATATATATATATATAATTAAAAATACAATCTTAGTTGGGGAACTCGGCAAATTTGGGCGTGATAAGAGATCACACAATTTTCATTAAGCCGCCAATATTTCGGTTCTGGATTGGGACCTTCTTCAGGGCAGAACTGAAAAGAAGAACAGAGCGTATTCACTGATCGTGTCTGGGACAACTTTAAATTAATGATGTTATCATTAAGTTGTTATAATAAATAAAATTAGTGTAGAACAAGAATAAGATATTAGTCATAATAAGTTAAAAAATTCACATGAGAAGTGCAAAGATTTCGTTAGCCTGAATGGCCGTAGGTTGTACATACAAAAGTTGTTACATATAAAAGTTGGTTAACCCATAAAATACACATTTAAAACACTGTGATAAATCAACTTCACACAATAATTCCCTGTCTTCAAGTGTTTTATGATCCATCTGAACCGCGTTGGTCGTCTCTCTTTTTTAGCTCCGTAATTTCCAGGGTTTCTCTCCTCCTTCCTCTCTCTATTTACGGTTCTCTTTGTTTCTGGGCTCCACAGATTCCGTCCATTTTATCTGGGCCATCTTTTGCACCTAGCGATTACTATCTCCCTTCCATTGACAGTACCTTGCGTCACCCCTTTAACACTTCCTGGTGCCTCCAGTCTTCATTGGTTTTTTGCCAACAATCTCTTCCTCCAATCAGATTCCAACAAGAAATTAATAAATTAATAATTAATTCATTTGATAATCTTCTTCTTCGTTGCTCCCATTATTGTCACTCTCTCTCTCGCTCCCTCGCTCACCATTTACTTATAATTAGGTTATGTTTTATCCTTCCACTACTACATACCGGGTTGTTTTGGTCGCTCAATTGGCTACCTCTCTCTCACTTAGGGTCCAATATTTGCACTTCCTTTTCTATCGGTTCCTTCCAGGTCTCGACCCCGCATTCTGGTTAATTGAGTTTTCTTGACTAAACCCCTTATCTCTGTCGGGCAGCTGTCTCCTGTCGTACCTGTCATTTTTCCTAAATGGCGGTGGCCATATGTGGTGGTCACAAGTGAAATAACTAACGATGTTCTCAACATCCAGGGTTCCTAAATACATCCATGTGTTAAATTTGTTTTTTAGAATTTTGTCTACAGTGTTTTAATGTGTATTTTATGGATTAACCAACTTTTATATGTAACAACTTTTGTATGTACAACCTACGGCCATTCAGCCTAACGAAATCTTTGCACTTCTCATGTGAGTTTTTTAACTTATTATGACTAATATCTTATTCTTGTTCTACACTAATTTTATTTATTATAACAACTTAATGATAATATCATTAATTTAAAGTTGTCCCAGACACGATCAGTGAATACGCTCTGTTCTTCTTTTCAGTTCTGCCCTGAAGAAGGTCCCAATCCAGGACCGAAATATTGGCGGCTTAATGAAAATTGTGTGATCTCTTATCACGCCCAAATTTGCCGAGTTCCCCAACTAAGATTGTATTTTTAATAATTTTGGTAGATACGGCAACTTTTTGCTTTCTTTCTTTATTCTATTATATATATATATATATATATATATATATATATATATATATATATATATATATATATATATATATATATATATAGTGGCGTGCAAAAGTTTCCGGCCAGTGACATTTCGTATTTTAATTTATTAAAAAAAAGACTAATGATTTTTAATCATTATGAAATGTGAGTATGAGATATAGGAAACAAAATAATATAGTAAAAGAATATTATTTATGTTTGTGAATATATTTATTATTATTATTCTTATATTTATATGCGCAAAAGTTTCCGGCCAGTTTGTACTACGAGAAAAATTATTAGTCCATATGCTCTATAATAGACTTAAATTATATTTTTATGTTAATATTTTGTAGCCATACCCTTTGCAGCGATAACAGCCGCACAACAATGTGGTATTGACTCAAATAATCGATTAATACAAGCAGGTGAAATTTTATCCCATTCTTCCTTCAATGATTTGAATAACTTGACGATCTAGCATTTCCCATAAGTGTTCCATTGGGTTCACGTCCGGTGATTGAGATGGCCAGCTTAAAACTCTCACATTTGAAGCAGAAAACCACTGTTTTAACAACTCGGATGTATGTTTGGGGTCATTATCTTACTGAAATATCCAGTTCTGCGGCAATATTTCTTCAGCATATGATAACAAATTGTTTTCTAAACTGTCCTTATAAATATCAGCGATCATATTTCCGTTGATCTCGATCAATGGACCGACTCCTTGTGCAGAGAAAATTCCCCAAACCATCACACTTCCTCCACCCGGTTTTACAGTAGGAATTTGGTACCGAATATCATTTCTCATACCAATAGCACGTCGTACATGTTCTTTACCATCGCTTCCAAAAGCATTAAATTTAGATTCGTCTGAGAAAGCTACCTTTTTCCAATCTTTGATTGTCCAATTTAGGTGATCTTTGGCAAATTGTAATCGGGCCTTCTTATTTTTTTTTTGTTGATTAATGGTTTTTTAATACCTAGACGGCCAAAAAGTCCCACATCATGTAGTCTTCGTGTCACACTACTACGACTAACATTAGCTAGATTTTCATCCTTTAGCTCGCGTGCAATTTCGACAGCAGTTTTCTTGATATCCGCAGTTGATTTGCATTTAATGATACGATCTACTTTTTTAGACGTTTTTCTTGGTCTTCCACTACGCGGACGATCTTTTAAACCATATCCACAACGGTATTTTACAATAATATCATTCAAGGTTGATTTACCTATCGATAATAATGAAGCAATGTCATGAGAAGGCTTTCCTTCTTTTGAAAATTTTATTACTCTCTCACGAATTTGGATTTGCATATGCCGAGCCATGTTTATGCTCCCACGACCTTTTATGAACTAAATGTGAACATTCAACGCGCTATTATTCGTAAATACGTCTTTGAACGTCCTACTGCGTCAGTGTATATTATGTGGCCGGAAACTTTTGCACATATAACTATAAGAATAATAATAATAAATATATTCACAAACATAAATAATATTCTTTTACTATATTATTTTGTTTCCTATATTTTATACTCACATCTCATAATGATTAAAAGTCAATAGACTTTTTTGTTAATAAATTAGAGTACGAAATGTCACTGGCCGGAAACTTTTGCACGCCACTGTATATATATAACACATGGGCTGAAAAGTCCCGGGCCTAACAAAGAAAACACGGTTTTTTTAGTTCAAAATTAGCTTTATTCATCAACGTAATCTCCATCAAGAGCAACGCAATCATTCCAGCGCCGCTCTAACATTTCAATACCACTTTTGTAGAACGATTTATCTTTTGCCTCAAAATAGGCCTCAGTTTCAGCGATAACCTCTTCATTCGTGCGAAATTTCTTACCGGCGAGCATTTTTTTCAGGTCTGCGAACAGCCAGTAGTCGCTGGGAGCCAAATCTGGCGAATACGGTGGATGTGGGAGCAATTCGAAGTTCAATTCATGTAGTTTTGCCATTGTTTTGATTGACTTGTGACACGGTGCGTTGTCTTGATGAAACAAAATTTTTTTCTTTGCCATATGCGGTCGTTTTCTTTGCAATTTCGGCCTTCAAACGCTCCAATAACGCTATATAATATTCACTGTTGATGGTATTTCCTTTCTCAAGATAGTCGATGAATATTACACCACGCACATCCCAAAATACCGAGGCCATAATCTTTCCAGCCGATTGTTGTGCTTTCGGGCGCTTTGGACGAGGTTCACCAGTTGCTGTCCACTCAGATGACGATCGTTTTGATTCCGGAGTGAAGTGATGGATCCATGTTTCATCCATTGTCACATATCGACGCAAAAATTCCGGTTTGTTACGTTTAAACATGGCCAAACACTGCTCAGAATCATCAACACGTTCTTGTTTTTGATCAACAGTGAGCAAACGCGGCACCCACTTTGAACAGAGCTTTCTCATAGTCAAATGCTCATGCAATATAAAGCCAACACGTTCTTTTGATATCTTTACGATGTCAGCTAACTCACGCAACTTCACTTTTCGATCATTCAAAACGATTTTATGGATTTGTTGGATGTTGGATTGGATGTTTTCTGGTGTTACCGCCTCATTTGGACGTCCACTGCGTTCTGCATCATCGGTGTCTCTACGACCACGTTTGAAGTCAGCAAACCAACGTTTTATTGTTGTTTCTGATGGAGCGGAGTCCCCATAACACTTTTCAAGCCATTGCTTCGCTAGAACGGTATTTTTTCCCATCAAGAAGCAGTGTAAAATTAAAACACGAAATTGTTTTTCATCCATTGTTTTGAAAATAACAAAAGTAGCGTCACTCTTAGCACAATAACTCACAAACTAATAAATAGAATATCATGAAATTTTAACAGCTGTCTTTTGAAGGTTAGTATTAACTGAAAAAAAGGTGACTGCAATAAAACTAGCGCCATCTATGTGTTAGGCCCGGGACTTTTCAGCCCATGTGTTATATATATATATATATATATATATATATATATATATATATATATATATATATATATATATATATATATATATATTTGAATGGTACATGTTTGAAGAAAGTGTTTCACGTTCATCGTTTATAATGTAATTTTAAAGGTACAGTTAAAATTTCAAATAAATCGGTGATAATTGGAAGACGTTATGTTTCCGGCTACTTTGAAAAATGTAGTTTTGAGAAAACGTGTTTTAAAGTTATATAAATTTTCTAGATACTTCTAATCTGCGATGCCTGCGCCATACAATTGGCTTTCTAAATTGATGTTTTGTTGATAGATGAATTTAAATTGTGTAGATAAAAAGATTTCTTCAATATTTAGAAAGGTACAGTCATTTAAGTAGCGCGAAGTATAAAAACTCTCGAAGAGTTTGCAGAGCCCTGCGGGACAAATACGCGCACTTGATAAAATACACACTTATAACCTTCTTACCCTCATAAAATCCTTTGTACCCTACCTTTAAGTCCCTAAAGCATCATTTAAGCCAAAAAAAAATGTTGATTTTTTCAAATTTCTAGAATGGCATTACCTCTTAAATCAAACCAATCAAAATTATTTATTGTCCATATTGCGGAAGTTTTTTTTAATGGAAAAAATTATTATATTGGGTTGTCGAAAAAGTATTTAGCCATTTCCTCGTAAGATAGCTTGAGCGTCACATATCTCAGGCCGCATCGGGCCAAACTTAGCGTCAATTGAAAGCTAATCTTTGATAATAGTAAATGTGCCTAAACTGTTGGAACTCGTTTATTCACACTTAATTTAGAGCGCCTTAAAGATGAGTGAAATTGCTGCAAAAAATTATTTAGAATTTTATTTTGATAAAGGGACAAATGTTACGGGCCTATGAAGAAATTTGTACTGTGTGTGTTAAGATATGTTACTACAAGTAACAGCCAAAAGATGGTTCAGTCGTTTTCGTTCTAGAAATTTCGATGTCAAAAATGCTCCTCTGGAAGGATTTTGGCAAAAGAAGAGCAAAACCGGCATGTAAGAAGCTATGATATCGCCAAGGAAATAAACATCCAACCAAACCATGGCATGGCATTGGTGCCAGAAAGATGATGCTGTGTGCTAGGTAGGATTGAAAGGGAATAGTGCATCATGAGCTGCTGCAGCCTGACCAAACTGTTGACGCTGTACTCTACTGTTAGCAGTTGGCAAGATTAAAGCAAACGTTTAAAAAAATCAGTCGGAACTAGTCAACAGAAACGTCATCTTCCACCATAACAACGCCAGATCATACCCATATTTGATGACTCGTCAAAAATTGAGAGAGCTTGGCTGGAATGCATCCACCGTATAGCCCGTACCTTGCACCGTCAGACTACTGTCTGTTTCGGTTTCTGCAGAATACCTTGAATGGTGTTAAGTTAGTGTAAAAAAAAGCCTATTGGTCACAATTTCTTGCCTAGAAACCACCAAAGTTCTGCAGTGACAGGGTTATGGTGTTGCTAGAAAAATAGTAGAAGATCATCGAACAAAATGGCACATATTTGGTTTAATAAAGTTCAAAATATAAAAAACAATTGTCTCAATTTTGACTTTAAAAAGCTCAGTACTTTTCGACAACCTTTCAAAATGACAAAATAAATCCATATTGTGGCAGCTTCTATTTGCTAAAACTTACCTGTTGCCGAAATGTATTTAAATGAAGATTCACATCTTTTAGTTTAGGAATTTGGACTTACAGTCTGTCAAGAACGTGTCTGCGATAATTCATTTTTGGTAGATGCAATTCAACCAAAAATCGGTAGAGGGAACCTTTGTCTACCACGCATTTTAATATAAGTATCAGTCGATTCCGAACGTTCGTCGAAATCACGTGAAATCCAAAATGAGTCACTTGTTTGCGCGTCGGTTTAAAGCAATCTTTCTTTGTTCCCACCCAAAAGGGCCCAGAATGACACATTCCGCGGCCGCTAAATATAATAAATAACCGGTCAAGTACAAGTTGAACTTGCGCAATTAGTGTTGATTGCTTCTGAAATAAAAAATTGAGTTTTTAACAAAGTTTGTTTCCGGTCTTTACTGAAAACTGATGACCTTGAAATTTTTGTTTTTTATATACCAGATAAATTATTAAAGTAAATGCACTCGTGATAATTTTCGTTCAATCTACACCCCGTGTAGAATATTCTAGAATTTTTTAAAAATTTTTGGATCAGTGTTTTTCGAGATAGAGGGGGGGGACGGCGATTCTTAGCGATTTTTTCAAAATAATACCAAGAAAAGTGTGCGCATGTAAGACATTATATATATTTTTGAACTCGTGTTTTTACAACCTTTCATTTGACATCCCACTCGATGACCTAGTAATTTTTTTTTTCACTTCCGATTTCACCTCCCAAAATTAACTCCTTAAATCAAAATTTAACTTGCAAAACTACATGGCTCTGATGAGGCCATCAATTTCTATATTAGTACTAAATTTCAACTTTCTACGTCAAATAGTTTCGGAGAAAATCGAGTGTGACAGACGGACAGACAGACGGACAGACAGCCGGGCAGACAGACAGACACCGAAGTGATCTTATAAGTCTTGCGTACGGAACACTAAAAATCGGTGTCGTTTGTGAAGAAGTGGGTAAATCATTTTAACGAGACGAAAAATGTCGATGACAGGTCAAAACGTGGCTCGGTAGGCAAAGTCACTCCGAAACTCGAAAAATGAGTCGTGTTTTTGTTTTCACGGGACTCGAAATTGACGCTGACTCCAAGGAGCGGCAAAATTAAGAAAACAGGGTTTGAATGTGTCCCATGAAACCATTCGACAACACCTTCGTATTCATGATGTCAAATTCTGAATCACGTTGAAGAAACCTTTCCTGTGTGAAAATCATATCGCGAAGCGGCTGGCTTGGGCCCGCGATAAGAGTGGCCCTCACAATCGCTGGACGCCAATCCTACTGAAAACGTTTATTCCCTTGTAATGAGAAAGCTAGGGGGAAAGACTCTGGACACTTTGATTCAGTTGCCTTGCGAGATTCGAAAAAATTTGGAGATCATTGCAGAAAATTTCGTCGACAGCATGCCTCGAAGATGCCAGGAGATTATTGATGCAGGAGGCGATTGGACGACTTACTAAGGCAATCGCGCCGTTTTTAGCATTCCAAAGAATACACTGATGGCAAAAAATGTCTTCAAAACACATTTCTTCAATATGAATATGAGCGGTAACGTTCTCACTTGACACACTGTATATTAAAAAGGAAATGGGTCAACAAAGACCGACTGTTTAAGTGTAAACTAAATAATTTCGATAATCACGTTATCAAGTGGTTATTCCCTCTAGAAATTCCAACATTAATTATTATTAGTTATATAAACACTAGTTTATTTATGCTAGATCTCCCTATTCCGTGACGATCCTATTGTAATAAGTTCAATATGTTTAACACAAACACGCTAAAACTTGGGGATCCTTCATATCCCAAAAGGTTTTACTTCAGGTGGAAGGACCCTTTTTCGGTGTAAAATTAAATTTTGTCAACGTGTCCCATGGTGACAGAAAACAGAGCCAACGACTTTGACGTTTAGAAAAAGAGAACAACGGAACGTAAAACATTGATTTTATTGTTTTTTGATTTCTAGCACTTTGAAATTTGGTAAAAAAATTGAAGGAATATAAAAAAAGTCTTTGAAGTCTATGAAAGAAGCGAGAATTTATCATTTCATTTCATCTTGGTGTTATCAAGGACCGATTTTAGTCCAAATAAATATTTTTTTTTGTACAGGGTGAGTCAACGATAGAGTAAATTACCTCATTTGTTTCGGGAATGACGAAAACATGTTAAATACAATAGTTTTAGGGAATGTTAAAGTGCCAGTTTAAAATTATTTTTGAGTATACAGGATACTTTAAAAAAGTGTGGCCTATTCATTTTTTTTGAGTTAGATGCTACAGGGTGTTCAAAATAACTTTATGCCTTTCGACTATATTAAATTGAATAATGTCAAATTTTTTAGATGGCACGCCCTGTATATTATTATTTTTTCTGATAGATTTTACAAAACCCTCCAACTTTTATTAAGTATGGCATATGCCTATTTCTAATAGTTTTCGATTTATTTTAAATTTTTCAATTTTTACCTTGTTTTTAATACACTTACGCTATTGTGACAACATAAACAAACAGTTAATAATAATTTTAATAGAGTTTAACTTATCTAATGATTAATTATTATAACGTAATAAATGTTCAAAATATGCCCGTCTCTTTGAATACACATGTTTAGTCGTTGGCTGTTAACTGTTCCATTACTGCGAAAAGTAGTTTCATAAGAAAACATTATTTTGGATAAAAAATTTGGATCGGTCTCTATTGCTCCATTCATGGTGGTACAAAAGTTTACTCGTCGTTCAAAATCACGGTCTTGGTGTAGTTCCATATGAAAGGGATGATACTTGTATTTTCTCGTGGTGCGATTAACCGTAGATTGCGATGTGTCAGATAAGTCAGCTAGTTGACGGCTGCTGACCTGGGGATTATCTTCAACATGAAGTAAAATCTCCCTTTACTTTTCCTCATTGGTAGCATTCTGGTTTACTACCATATCAATTAATTCATTTTTAGGAAAATCCATAATTATTACCTTTTTACGTCACTTACTACAACAAATTAAACTATTTTTACTTGCTTAATAGACATGTCAAAATTTGACAATGTCTACATTTTTGTTTTGTCTTGGCGACTATGATGTTATAGCGTAAGTGTATTCAAAATAAATCCAAAACTATTAGAAATAGGTATATGACATACTTAATAAAAGTTGGAGGGTTTTATAAAATCTATCAGAAAAAATAATAATATACAGGATGTGCCATTTAAAAAAATTTGAGATTTTTCAATTTAAATAGTCGAAATGCTAAATTTATTTTAAACACCCTGTAGCATCTAACTCAAATTTCTTTATATATATCTTTTTTTTCATCTCTGTAGAACGCTCGTACCAATTATGAGTATTCTATCTTCAGAAACAATGGCGCTATTGGCAATTTTTTACAAAACTGAAAACTAATATTTAAAAAAAAAAAAAATTGAAATATTAGAAAAACTACTAAGTTTAGGTGTATAACATTATTAATAAAAAAGTTATAAAATTTTACGCAGAATTTAAAAATAAATTAGAGAATAGGATGTTCCATTTAAAAAAAACATATGTTATATCGGCCACGCTTTTTTTGAAGTACCCTGTATACTCAAAAATAATTTTAAACTGTTCACCCCATTCCCTAAAACTATAGTATTTAACATTTTTTTGTCATTCCCGAAACAATGGGATAATGAACTTTAGTCTATCGTTGACTCACCCTGTACAATTATTTTATAATTCATTCATTATCGCACGTATTGTCAAAAAAGAACCCGAAAATTTCGAAAATAGAAACGCTAGTCTTCCTGATGTTGTCTTCTTGTTTTGTTACAATGGTAATGTATGTGGTGATAAATGATAGTGAGTTACAAATAAAGTGATGCGAGTAATTTATGTGTTAACATGAAGGATAAGCACTGAGCACCTCTTTAGACACTTTTCTTGCGGGTTTTTCCACAATATTTTGGCGAAGTTTAGTTATTAATGATGAATAAATTTCTCCAGTAACTCTTTTTCGGTGTTCCAACTAATCTGCAAGGAGTGTCCCGTCCTTGTCCTAAAAAACGGAAGCAAGAACTTTTCCTGGTGTTGTCTGTATGAGAAACTTCTTGAGGCACGGTGAGCCAGCATGTTTCCCCTTCCTCGATACACATTCCGACGCAATTTTTCCACTCCATATTTGCCTCGTTTATAAAATCATTTAAGATAGCAAATAATGCGAGTGATCTTGCTTTGAGTTCTATTGGTTTGCAGAAAAATAGTTCTTCTACCGCTGACATACCATCACAAAATCGAATATAGGCAATGAAATGAGAATCTTTATTGCTATCTGTTGCCTCATCAAGCTGAATTGAAAACAATTTGTCACGCAACTTTCCGAAAAGCTGATGCTGTACATCTTCAGCTATATCACCAATTCGACGGGCAACAGTATCATTTGATATAGGTATGGATAGTAATTGTTTAGCAAAATTATCTCCAAACATAGTTTCTACAATCTCAATTGCTGCTGGAAAAATAAGCTCTTCACCAATGGTGTGAGGCTTTTTAGTTATTCATTATCGCACGCTTTGTCCAGAAAAAACCTTTCGAAAATAAAAACACCAACTGTTTTCCTTATGTTGTCGTAAGCGATAACCTGGTTCTTTCTGTTTTATGACATTTCTTTTATTGGATGCCCTCTTACTGTGTTGTAACGAACAAAAGTGAGTTACAAAATGATCCAATTAATTCATGTGTAAAATTTGGTGTCTCAAAGGCATCAAACACTTCAAAATATCCACGGTGATAAAAGTTAATCGAGTACTCAAACTTATGAGTGGTTTTAGCGCTAACATATAATAGATGATTTCGCATCACTATTTTTGGGTTACTGAATTCGTATCTAGTTAATTATAACAGAGGATTCAGGTAAGGTAGAACTATACTTAAGGAATCGCCTTCAAATATACTCTTTCATATTGAGATTGTCGTGGTCTCGATTTTGAGAGTCTTGAAGTTAAATTACACTTTTTCATGTTCAAATAATCTGTTCTAACAATATATCGATTTTATGATTCTTTAGTGTAAACAAAGTTACTCACGTAGTACTGAAGTCGTATCATTTCTCCTATTAAGACAAACTTGATTAAGTACAACGAAGGCGATAATCAGTTATTAGAGGCCCATGGTCTCCTGAGCATATCCTTTTTGCCGAAATAGTGGGGTCTTTTGTGCTTTTAGGATTTTTTAGTAGAAGATATGTTATTTTCTGTACAAGAAATAATGATCTTTTCTGTGGAACGAATGAAATAACGTTAACAGGAATAGGCTGCTTTTAATGAGTATAACTGTATTTTTAATTCAAACGTTATAGATCTGGTCACGACCTGGAGCTTTCCAGTGGTGGAAATCTTTCACAATTTCATAAACCTCTTTGGTGGCAAGTGATTCAAGTTGCATCTGGTTGTAATCCTGACATTTGTGATGTACTTAATTGATCCAGGTAGCATTCATTATTACGTAGGGCTGGTGTGGTTAGTTGTTAGAATTTCTCAATTTTTTCTTTACTTAGGTAGCTAATATCCATCGTATCAGGTTAAGTATTTAACATTTGATGAAATATTTGTTTTGTCGGTCATTACTTGTGACGTTAGCAGTAAACTGATGAATTAATAAGATTCTTCGAATTAATGATGTTCTGATAACAAATATTTTATGAAGCTAAGTTTCCTGTAAGGTTTATACTAATGTATCTGTAAACAGAAACTTTTAATAGGACTTTTCGATCGTCCTAAATCAACAATAATATATAGGAAAGTAAACTGTTTACTTTAAAAATACTGGCAACTACAAGAACCGTTATCTATATCCACCCACCAAAGAAAACAAGTTTATTTAACCAAAAGTTTTTAAATTAAAAATTCATTTTATACTGACAGATTCCATAAAATACATCTTTTAATTAAAAGAGACTTCAAAACTAAAATAAAAAAGAGTTTGGCTACTGGTATTTACAAATGAAACATTTTTCATTATTCTCGGACGTTACAAAATATTTACAGTATTTCGTTGGTTTTTTTTTTTGCTTTTCCATTTTATGCTTGTTGACGAACTGATAGATGATATGAGAAAAATGAAAAGTATTGCATTTTTCAGCCAACGAATTGATTTGTTAAATTTCTGTTTAACTTGCAAATGCTGATTCACGTTGATAAAGATATATGTATATATATATATATATATATATATATATATATATATATATATATATATATATATAGAAATATATATATATATATATATATATATATATATATATATATATATATATAGAAAATATATATATATATATATATATATATATATATATATATAGAAATATATATATATATATATATATATATATATATATATATATATATATATATATATATATATATATATATATATAAATAAGAGGGTTCACAGCGAATGTGGTCACCTTCCGGTTCCTTGCTGCCATCCTTTTTTGTTGTCTTCCCCGTCTTGTAGATTTCTCAAAGACATTAAGACATTGCCTTTTTTTTTTTTTTATGGGTCTAGCACACGTGCTGCAGGAAAGTCCCTAAAGCGCTCCAGGAGCGGCACGAGTGCGGAAAAAGCGATTCACGTTGTAAATTGTACTCGGTGGGAAACACAGCGCTGGGCAAATTATTCCAAAGGGATGACGTTCACCATATAAAAGATTGCTTGAAAAGCGTTGTACGCGGAGTAACAAGCTGAACCTCATACGGATGCGAAGCACCAGCGCGACGTGTATTTCTAACATGCACCGCTTTGGGAGGAATTAAGCGGGCTACATCCTTCGAACACCTTCCATGAAAATTCTTGTAGAACAGACTCAAGTCGCCAACCGTTCTTCGATGTTCCAGCGAATCAAGGCCGCCGGTCAATTCCGGGTCCCCAATCAGACGGACCGCTCTTCTCTGAACAGAATCCAACAAATGCAGTGTATATTTGGGAGCGGAGCCCCAAACGTGGGAGCAGTATTCCATAGTTGGTCGAATTTGGGCTTTGTAAAGAATTAACAGTTGCTGTGGGTGTAAAGCTTTCTGGTTCTAAATAATATTCCCAACTTTTGAGAAGCTCTCCTTGCTATGCCTGCAACATGTTCATGCCAAGACATATTTGCTCCCAAACTAACGCCCAATAAATTGAGCGACGATGCTAGGGGAATGGAGTGCCCCGACATAACTATGTCGGGTTCAGCAACGTTTTTAGAAAAAACTGCCGCTTGGGTTTTTGTAGTGTTAAATTCCACTTGGTTACTGTCACCCCAAGATAGAATTTCTTCCAGGTCTTTGTTAAGTTGAACGACCTCCTGCTGTCTGCGGATATTCGCCTGAGCAGCCGATGTCCGAGCGTTCAAGGTGAATGAAGAGACAAGCGTACTGTCATCTGCAAAGCTATAGATTGGATTCCCGGTCTTTTCCAGCAGATCGTTAATGTAAATGAGAAAGAGAGTAGGAGACAGTATGGAGCCCTGGGGCACACCGGCGTTGATAGTGAGGGTGTTAGAAAGAAATCCGTCGACCGCCATTCGTAAAGAACGCTCTCTGAGGAAACATGAGAGCCACAAACAGAACCTTTCAGACATACCATAAGAGCGTAACTTAGCCAACAGTCCATCGTGCCAAACACGGTCAAATGCCTTGGATATGTCAAGAGCAACCGCTCGAGATTCTCCAAAGTGTTCAATTGCGTTGTTCCAAACATGTGTTACATAAGTCAGAAGATCTCCTGTTGATCTATGTTTACGAAAACCATATTGGTGATCGCTAATAATATTGAATCGTTCAAGATATTTTAGAAGATGCTCATTGATAACCTTTTCCATTGTTACTCCCTTCATCCATGTTTCCCGTGGGCCCTCACGTTTGCGCTCGTCTTTAGGTCTCCAGTGCATTTCCATTTTCGGTAGTCTTTCCCCATCCATTCGGTTAACATGCCCGTACCAGAATAATTGTTTTCTGTGGATTTCTTCTCAAATAGTTTTTTATTTTTTTTATTAATTTTCTGATCTTGTTTCTTATCTTTTCTAGTTTCGATATTATGGACGATCTTCTCAAAAAATCCATATCTGTGATAGGGAGTTTTCGTTCCATTGTCTTACTAATTTGCCAATCTTCGGAGCTGCATATTAGTGTACTTTTAACAATTGTATCATAAATTCGCATTTTTGTTTTTGTTGTTATATTATTTTGCTACAGTATGGAATTTAGTGCTCCGGTAATTTTTCTTGTGTTGATAATGCTCCTGTTAATCTTTCCATCACATCTGCCCGTATTGCCTATTTTGGTACCTAAGTATACAAACTCACTACTTTAGTGGAAATTTGTATATACATATATATATATATATATATATATATATATATATATATATATATATATATATATATATATATATATATATATATACAGTAGAACCCCGGTTATCCCAGGTAACGTAGGGGCACCCTCCTCGGATAACTAAAAACTCGGATAATCCGGACTTGTTTTTTATTCATTCAAAAAATAAACACCAATACTTTAAACCGATGTATTAGGAGGAAAACATTTTACAACAATTTCGCCCACATGAAGTCCTTCTCCAGGGTGAAAGGGGGCATTATCCATTAACAAAATTACTTTAATAGGAAGACGGTTTCTGTTCAAAAATTTAGTCACAGATGGCACGAACTCTTCTTCAAACCAGTTAGTAAATAAGGTCGCATCCATCCACGCGCTCTTCTGACTTTTGTAATAGACTGGTAGGGCTTTGGGTGAGATGTCTTTTAAAGCTCTTGGACGTGCAGACTTGCCAATCACCATCAGAGGGATTTTGTGCTTGCCAGATGCACTGGAACATACCATTATAGTTAATCTTTCCTTCCTTTGTTTGTGCCCAGGAGCTGATTTTTCCTGTCGAGATGCTAATGTTTTTGATGGAAGAATTTTATAATTCAGACCAGTTTGGTCACAGTTGTAAATTTGATGACATGTGTATCCACAATCTTTGATTTGCTTTTTAAAGTTCTGCTTAAACTTTTCAATTTATGACACATCAGCAGAAAGTTTTTTTACCCCATACAGTCAGTTGTCGTATACCGTACCGTTTTTTTCCAGCGGTCAAGCCATCCAGAACTGGCGGTAAACTGATCTATCTCTGGGAATTGCCTACTAATCATTATTGCTTTCTGTTGTAAAATTGGACCTGACAGAGGCACACCTTTTGATCTCTGTTGATTAAACACATGAATAAAGCTTCGTTAACCTTTTCACAGTCGCCGGTTTTCATTGATTTTCTTCCTGAGGATGAGAAGGCTTGATTTATACACCACTCTTCTATTTTTGTGCGGTTTCTTTTCCAATCTCCAACTGTTACCTCACCTACTCCATAATCTCCTGCAACAACTTTAATTGTCTCTCCTGCTTCAATTCTTCTGATGGCTTTTAATTTTTCTTCAATAGAAACGACGATTCTTTTACGCTTGTTTTGCTCCATTATAATACGACAAACAAAAATTCAAACAAAGCAGTTCGTATTAATTACACTTAATTACCAGAACTCCAATCAAATAAATTATGTGAGTATACTCGTACTTCTCTGTAGTAAACGCTATAACGCACTGAATTCACGCAAATTTACATGCTGAAAGAGTCCAAAAACATAAATAGGGGAACCCCTCACATGGGCCAGGGGGATTCCCCGAAGGTCCCGACGATTTTAAATGGAAATATGTGCATACATATTTTAGAAGCTCGGTTATTACGCAGCATAGACGCGGACCTCGGACAATCAGGTTCTTAGATTGGCTCGGTTAATCCGGAGCTCGGATAATCGCGACTCGGTTAATCGGGGTTCTACTGTATATATATATATATATATATATATATATATATATATATATATATATATATATATATATATATATATATCTGTATATATATATATATATATATATATATATATATATATATATATATGTATATATATATATATATGTATATATATATATATATATATATATATATATATATATATATATATATATATATATATATAGTGGTTTTTCGGGTATTCCGTGTTAGCTTAAAGTCCCTTGATGGACGGTTTCGCTGACGTTTCGATGGAATCTAATCCATCTTTTTCAAAGCATTGATCACTGGTCGGTGTCTTGGAATTGAATTCAACTTTGGCAGAAACAGACAAAAAAAAAATTAAAAAAAAGATTAGAGAAGACGTCAGACAATACAGGAACTGGAAAATAGAAAAAAAAACTCTAAAAGAGGAAAAAGCTTGAAACATTTGAACAAACAAATGAATGAAGGGAGACAATAATAAAACTTGTAAATAATGATAGCCAATAGATCGTACAAATCAAAGAGATAAAGGAAGTTGCAGAGAAATATTATCAAACACTATATGACACGAAAATATCGCCATCGCCTGGGAAAGAAGAAGGAAATGAAGTGATAGTAAGAAATGTGGGATTTGAAGAAATTCCCGATGTAACAACGGATGAAATAATGAACGTCCTACAACATATGCCCAACAACAAAGAACCAGGGGACGATGGAATAATTAAATAAATGATAAGGTAAGGAGGGGCATCGATAATACAATCTCTTCAAGCTTTATTTAACAAGTGCCTAATAGAAAATAAAATACCAACACATTGGGTAAACGCCTTGATTGTGCTTATTTTTAAAAAGAGGAACAAATTTAAACTGGAGAATTACAGACCCATCAGCCTGTTATCGGTACTATACAAAATACTCACTAGAATTATAACATATAGATTAACGAACAAATTAAACAGTTATCAACCAAGTGAACAAGCGGGATTTAGATGGGGATACAGCGCTTTGGACCATCTTCAAACAATTAGATAACTAGTGGAAAAAGCAAGTGAATATAAGGTCATCTTGTGGATAGCAATGGTTGACTACGAAAAACCATTTGATTCGGTAGAGATATGGGCAGTCCTTAACGCCTTAAGTAACAGCAGAGTCGATGAAAAATACACAACTCTTCTTGAATACATATACAAAAATGCAACATTCCAAATAATGCTTGAAGAAAAAACAAAATCAAAAAAAAAGAGGAATTAGACAAGGGGACTTGATATCTCCAGAGCTGTTCACGTTGACTCTCGAAAATATGTTCAAATCGTTAAAGTGGGAGAATAAAGGAATACTAATGGACGGTGAATGAATAAATCACTTAAGGTTCGTAGATGATGTCACTCTGATCGTCAACAGTAAAGAAGAATTACAAAAAAAATGGAATTAAATAACAAGTCTCGAGAAATAGGTCTAAAAATAAACTTCACCGAAACAAAATATTTAAACAACGAAAGTGAAGATAACAGCCAAAAAACTATTAATAAAAGGTGAAAAAATAGGAAAGGTACAAACATTCATATATATATATATATATATATATATATATATATATATATATATATATATATATATATATATATATAGGGTTTTATCACAAATACTTAATATATTGACGTAGGTAACTCTTGTAGTCAATTGGAGTCACATCCAATGTACATTTTAAGATAATTAAAAATTTAGAAAATCACGAGACTACGTAAATTAAAAAATCACTGCGCCGCCCTTATCTCAGCTATGATGACCATGGCTGATGAAGAGCATGAATTTTAATGAGGGTTGACAAAAAATGATACACCGCTCTCAATGACAATCTAACCGTCAAATCTCTTTGGCAACAAAACATTTGGTTATTGCTGACACAAAATACCTTGTTTTACTTATTTTAAAGTACACAGATAACGACAAGACAATTAATTGCTCTGATGATATAGATATGGGGGTACGTAATAAATGCATTATTTCTATACGTAATTTTTCAGGTAAATTTTTTTTTAGATTTTAAATCAGGAGTTTGAGACTTTAAGTTAGTTTTACATATATCGAGGGAAGCTATTGATTAGTATTTTTCTACAATTGTTTTGCTAGAGACATATGCCAGTTCGAACGTATTAAGTGATTTCTATAGCACCCTATATATATATATATATATATATATATATATATATATATATATATATATATATACATATATATATATATATATATATATATATATATATATATATATATATATATATATATATATATATATATATTTACACACAAATATATATATATACATATATATATATATATATATATATATATATATATATATATATATATATTTGTGTGTAAAATATATATATACATACAGTCTGTCAAAAACGTGTATGCGAGAATTCATTTTTGATGCGATTTTAGCGATTCAATAAAAAATCGGTCTATGACGCATTTTAGTAAAAGTATCAGTCGATTCTGAACTTTCGTCGAAATCACGTAAAACCCAAAATGAGTCATTTGTTTGAGCGTCAGTTCGAGGCAGACTCTTTTTACTCACATCCAAAAGGCTTAAAATTCCGCGGCCGCTAAATTTATTAAAAAGTCGGTGTCGTTGGTGAAGAAGTGGGTAAATGGTTTTAGCGAGACAAAAAAATGTCGACGACTGACTAAAACGTGGCTCGGTGGGCAAAGTTACTCCGAAAGTCGTCGAAATTGACGTTGTGTGAAGGAGCAGCAAAATTAAGAAAATAGGGTTTAAATGTGTTCCATGAGACCATTCGACAACATCTTTGTGCTTATGATGTCAAATTCCGAACCACGTTGGGGAAACCTTTGCTGGGCGAAAATCACGTCGCGAAACAGCTCGCCTGAGCCTACGATAAGATACTAGAGTGGCCCTTACAATCGCCGGACGTCAACCCTATTGAAAACGTTTGGTCCCTTGTAAAGAGAAAGCTCAGAGGAAAAACTCTGAGGACTGTCACTCAGTTGTCTCGCGAGATTTGAAAAATTTTGAGAACATTGCCGTAGTATGCAGAAAATTTCGTTGACAGCAAGCCTCGAAGATGTCAGGTGATTATTGATGCAGGAGGCGATTGGACAACTTACTAAGGTAATTGTGCCGTTGTTACCACACCAAAGAATACATAAATTGCAAAAAATGTTCTCCAAACACGTTTTTTCAAGACTACGAGCGGTCACGTTCTTATTTGACAGACTGTATATTGTCCATTAAATAGTAAAGTAAAAAGTGTATACGCAATATAAACGATCGACTAACAATCATTTTTCTTTTTTAAAGTGAGCTTACTTTTGTATTGAAACTCAATAAACTGTTATATTCATCACCATATCTACAACAATATTATATTATTTTTCTAGGCGTTCAATTTCAAAAAGGGTAAACTTTATAATTATTATATGACGGAATAATGTATCCTTACGATGCCAAATGCAAACTTCTTTAAATTTAGATTGTTTCGTGCATATTAAATCTAAAAGTAAAATAACTTCGTAAAGTTCTAAAACTCTGATTAAAAGTTTCGCAGAAAAGTTTCCTTTTATGCATTTTCGAAATGTAATTAACAGTTACATAACTTTAATTGGTCTGAGCTTCACAATAGCTGCTTTATTTTAATCTTTTGGGCGTTGCTCGGGTGCACGTTCTTAGCTTGATTGTTTGCTAATTATTTTCCACAGAGCTTATCGTAATTATTTAAAATGACCTTTGACACGAAATGCATCCCTTAATCATTAACTACACCAAAATGTATCTCATAATATGCATTTGCATATTTTCTCTATATTTACAATATTTCTCGGTATTACTAGACAATTGAATTGCTCAGGGTATTGTTAATGTCGCCGTCTGGAACCGATCTTATCGCCGGGACATTATCTGCAATGGTCTAAACATCGATTAGGTTATAGTGCCAGGGGAATACCCAAAATTACGACGGTATTTTATTCCTTTGTTTCTTGGTCGGGATATTAAATGATAAGTAGTTAGTTTCTAAGAATATTTGTTTGAGCGTGGATCAAATAAAACAATTTTCTCGAAGACGAATTTTTATTTTAAAACAAGATATCAGTTTTAACATTATTGTTGACGCGCTTGCATCAGTGTAGTCTTTTTGCAATTTTTAACGTGTTGTGTTAAAGTTTAACGTGTACCATGTCACCCGCAAAAAAAGTGTCTCTTCGTGGGTAGCTGATTATCCTGGAACATTTATATACGACCGGGAATGTTTTATATTGTCGAGTTTGCGAGAAAAATGTTTCGTGCACAAAAAAGTTTCAAACTGACCAGCATGTCAAGACCAGTCTTCATATCGCAGGATTGCAAAAAAAGGCCCACGACAACAACTTATAACAGCAGCAAGTAGCAGTGATTCCACTTCTATACACGAACAAAAAAAAACACTTTAGCATGGATTTATGTGAAGCATTGCTTGCAAGTAATATTCCTCTCCACAAACTTACAAATCCTACATTCAAAGATTTTCTGCGAAAATATTGCTTGAATCAAAAAATACCAGACGAATCAACACTGCGTAAAAATTACATACCAACAATTTACCAACATGTTCTGGAAGAAATACGTAATGAACTTAAGGATGACATTATTTGGATTTCAGCTGATGAAACTACCGACAGTTGTGGTCGCTAAATTGCGAATTTAATTGTGGGTGCATTAAGATTAGAGCCTTCTTCTTCCTATTTGGTGGCCTGCAAAGAACTTGACAACAAGACATATGATTCTACGATCGCCAGATTTGTGAATGAGGGTATTAAAAAAATATTTCCTAAATCTTCTGCAGATGAAAGAGTGTTTATATTTCTCTCGGATGCTGCTCCCTATATGAACAAGGCAGCCAAAGTCCTCCAAGTATTTTATCCAAATTTAATTCATGTGACGTGCTTTGCTCATGGAGTCCATCGACTCGCTGAAGAAGTACGATCCACGTTTGGAAATGTAAATAAACTGATTTCATCAGCAAAGAAAGTGTTTCTTAAGGCACCTGCTCGCAATAACGCCTATAAAGAAAAACTGCCAGATGTGCCTTTACCTCCCGAACCAGTGATAACTCGATGGGGAACATGGATTGAAGCTGTACTATTTTACAATGAACAATTCGAGGCCATCAAAGGTGTAGTAAAAGACTTCGATAGTGCAGAGGATATGGCAGTTCGTCAATCCAAGGAAGCATTTAACGATTCTGATATTAAAAAAAACATAGCTTTGGTTAGCACTCACTTTTCCCACATACCTGCGGGTATTAAAAAGCTTGAAACTCGAGGTTTGGCGTTGACCGAATCAATTCAGTTGATGAATAAAATCCGTCCAATAAACTCCACATTACCAAATGTATTCCCGCGTAGAGTTAAAGAAAAGTTTGAAAACATTTTGTGCAATAACCCAGGCTTTGAACCTTTGTGTCAAATTGATAGTTTTATTAATGGGACGGGTGAACTTTTGCCAGAAACAATGCATAGCACCCAAATTGAAATACTGCCCAGTAACCTCAGTGGATGTGGAACAGTCTTTTTCCACTTATAAAAAAATATTTTAAGTGATCGAAGACACAATCTTACTACCCAACATTTGGAACAATACCTTATTGGTTACGTGTACAAGAATACAAATGTTAAATAATTTTAAAAAATGTTAAATAACTGTTAATTAAATTTAAACATCGCCGATAAGTTGTTAATTTTATGCTGATTTTGAAATAAAAAACTAAAAATTACTACTTTTATTATTATTTAATATTGCATATTTTGACCCTTTTCATGCATATTTTAATCATTTTTCATGCATATTTACATGCATATCTCAAGATTTTTATGTTGCATATAATTCGGTCTCTAGTCACAATGTTTATATCAGGGGTAATATTTCATTTGAACACATCTTTACAGGCTGTTATGAAATGGGTGATTCGTGAAGCCGAGGAAAGCTACACCCAGTATTTTTTTTATCAGTTTGGACCTCTTTCTAATTTCTCAAAATTATCCATGAACCCACAAGAAACGCCGTTTTTCCGTGTAATGTTGCAGAATTTTAAACTTTTAAAAAGAAATCATCGATAAGAAATACTCACACATCAACGAGAGAAAAAATAGTTAAATATATATTTATATATATATATATATATATATATATATATATATATATATATATATATATATATATATATATATATATATATTAACAAACAACACTGAAAAATCCATTATTCAGTATATATTAGGATTACATCAAACATTTTATTTTTGTGCTCGACGTGCGTCTTGCTAACCATGTTAGCTTCATTAGGAACGATGATTGACAGACGTCGCGCGCAAAAATAAAGTTTTTGGTGTAGCTGTGATATATACTGAGTGGTATTAATGTGCCAAATTCCCAACATAGAAAATTTCATGTTTTAAAAACTAATTAGGAAAGATCTGAAAAGCGTTTAATCAGAGAAAATAGACTCTAAAACTATTATTAAAAAAATTCTACCTTATGTTGGTCTATTTTCTATAGAATTACAGTCTGTCAAGTGAGAACGTGACTTTTTGTATTATTGAAAAAATAAAGACATTTTCTTGCCATCAATGTATTCTTTGGTGTATTAACAAAGGCGCAATTATCTTAGTAAGTTGTCTAATCGTCCCCTGTATCCATAATCGACTAGCATCTTCGAGGTATGTTGTCGAGGATATTTTCTACATACTTGCGCGGCAATGAGCTACAAATTTTTCGAATCTTGCGAGACAACTGAGTCGAAGTCCTCAGAGTCTTCCCTCTGAGCTTTCTCTTTACAAGAGACAAAAGGTTTTCAATAGGGTGGGCCCAAGCAAGCCGCTTCGCGACGCTTTCGCCCAGCAAAGGTTTCTTTTACGTGCTTCGGAACTTGATATCATGGGCACGAAGATGTTGTCGAATGCTCTCATGGGACATATTCAAACCCGATTTTCTTAATTCTCCCGCTTCTTGACGCAGCGTCAATTTCGGGTCCCGTGAAAACAAAGACACAATTCGTTTTTCGATTTTCGGAGTGACTCTGCCTACCGAGCCACATTTTGGCATTTTTTGTCAGTTAAAACGATTTTTCCACTTCTTCACAAACGACACTGACTTTTTAATATATTTAGCGCCGAAGAATGTGCCATTTTAGGCCCTTTGGATAGGAACAATTCGAATCTACGCGCAAACAAGTGACTCGTTTTAGATTTTACGTGATTTCGACGAAAGTTTGGAATTGTCTGATACTTTTACTAAAATGCGTCGTAGACTGATTTTTTGTTGAATTGCTAGAATCGCATCTACCAAAAATGAATTATTGCGGACACGTTCTTGCTTGACAGACTGTAATAACTATTTTAACTCATACTAGACAGTACGTATTGTAAACATATCTTAAACCATAATTACACTTGATTTTACACCGAAAAATTAACAGTTCCTTCATATTTAAAAGAAAATGGTTTTAAAGAAAACAACTCTGAGATCACTGTATGAAACTGATGTAAAAAAGAAGAAACTTGCACTATGGGCGAGAATGGAATGTGGACAAAACTATATACGAAGTTTTTAAAGCCCAGAGGCGCTGACATAAATTATAAATGACAAAACTACAGAAAATGCGTTATTTTTTTTGTTTTTATAGAATATATTATATGAATATGAAAGAAACGTGTATAATACTAGGGCTACAGTTTAAGTTATTACAAAAATAATGAAAGAAAAAAAAATTGGAATAAATTTTTTTATCGTTTCTCAAAATATTCGCCATTAAGATTTATATACTTTGAGATGTGTTCGAAACAATTCTAAAATCTCTCTCTCTGAGGTTGGTACCTTAAAATCATGGTTTTGGAAGGATTAAACAGCTTTTTGAGGCGATGAAAATGGCTGTCCACGCATTTTTTTTGACATTCGGGAACAAGAAGAAGTTGTTAGGCGATAAATCAGGTCAACACGGCAATGAGACATCAATTCGATGTTCTTCTCTGTCAAATAATTAATTGTTTGATGTGCTGTGTGAGAGCTGGCATTAATATGATGAAGAATGATGCGACGTTTTCGGTTGTTTTTCCTGATTTCATCGATGACTTCTGGCAAACAAATTGTTGTATACCATTCAGCATTAACTATTTTTCGATCCTCTAAAGCAATGGTTGCGTATCCAGTATAACCAAAGAAACAAGTGATCATTTGCTTAGAAGTTCTTCGCGAACGAACCACTTATGTTGGGTTTAGTTTATCTTGGAACACCCAAACAGTTGATTGTTGCTAAGTTTTCGGCTCGTACGAATATATCCAAGTTTTATCTCCCGTTATGATGTTGATTACGGATTTTGCATGTCCCCGGTCGAATTTTCTGAGCATTTCTTTACACCAATTGACACGAGTCTGTTTTTGAGTTTTGGTCAAATTATGCGGAATCCATCGGATACAGATCTTTTTCATAGCTATATGTTCATGCAAAATCCAATGTGCTGCAGTCTCCGATATGCCTAAGAATGCCTCTATCTCACGGTAAGTCACATTCCGATCCTCTTCAATCGACTAAAATCGTAAAAAATCATTCAACGAAAACCTTCACGTGAAATTTCCATTTATTCACAAACTGTTTTTTAAACGCTCACTGTAAACAAACTACCTGGCCAATTTCTGAGCTGCTAATGTTTAATTTTACAACAATGGTAATGTCACATCTCAATAGCGTCATCTAGTGGTAGTGTGTAAAAACATAATAGACGGCCCTCGTAAGGTCTGGGAAAAAGTTCGTGGCGTTTTTTAAGTAAAATTCAACTGGTTTTCTTATAGTGTGAAAATTAATTTATTTTAACCAAATATGTTCCATTATTATCGACAATGTTTCGCCATTTTTCGGGTAGAGCCATGATGCCATCGGTGAAGAACTTCTGTGGTTTCTGGTTGAAAAACCGAATCAAGTGGTTTTCACAGGCTTCTTTTGAAAGCAGCTTAATTCCATTGAGAGAGTTCTGCAGAGATCGGAAAAAGTGATAGTCAGAGGGTGGTATGTCTGGACTATACGGTGGATGCATCAAAACTTCCCAACCAAACTCTCGCAATTTTTGAGGGTCATTAAAGAAGTGCGTGTTCGGGCGTTGTCATGATGGAAGACAACACCTTTCCTATTAATCAATTCGGGCCGTTTTCTTTCAATTGCCTAGCGTAATCTCTCTAGTTGTCCACAGTAGAGTTGAGAATCAATTGCCTGACCAACTGGAAGTAACTCTTGGTGGACGATTCCCTTCCAGTCCCACCACACACACAGCATCACCTTTTTCGGCGTCAATCCTGGCTTCGCGAACGCTTGTGACGGCTCACCATCCCTTGTCCACGATCTCTTACGCTTCCGATTGTCGTACGCGATCCATTTTTCATCACCGGTTATGACACGTTTCAGAAATGGCTCGATTTCATTGCGTTTCAGCAACGCATCGCGGATGTTAATTCGATCTATTATGTTTTTGGCGCTCAACTCAGGAGGAACCCATACATCGAGCTTCTTTTTGTAGCCAGCTTCGTGTAAATGGTTCAAAACCGTTTTGTGGTCAATGCCTAGCACCATACCAATATGGACACTGCTGATATGCTTGTCTTGCTGGACTTTTTCAAGAATTTCATCAGCTTTTTCAGTGATTGGACGACCAGAGCGTGACTCATCTTGCACATCAAAATTACCAGAACGAAAAGCGAGCGCGAACCATTTCCGAGCAGCAGATTTTGATAAAGTACTTTCACCGTACACAGCACAAATTTTTTCACAAGCCTACACAGCGTTCTTCCCTTTGTCGTAATAATATTGCAAAATATAGCGCAATTTTTCATTCCTTTTTTACATATTCAAACGCAAACAACTTTCCAACCACTGCGCCAATTTCGATGTTTATACACTCAAAGTAACGCTCGAAGTGTCACCTTTCCAACGAGCGTTTAGTGGTGTCACTGCGATCTGTTTTCCTTGAGTTATTTGCAATGGACGCCACCTATCGGGAAAAACCCCACGAACTTTTTCACAGACCCATATTATTTTTGATTGAATTTCTAGCTCATTCGTCACCTCTTAAGACAAACAAAAAATTAAAATAATCCAATTTAAAATTGTGAATTAACTCGTTTTAATTAAATTTTTGTATTATATTTACAAAATGAAACATTTCTATAACATAAACAAATTTAAAATATTTAAGAGTTCTTTTCACACGTATACTTTATTTCAGTTCTCTTTCATCTGCAATGTTTGTTATTTAATCCGGTGAGGTACTATCCAGTTCTTTTAAAAGGGCAACTGTTTCCTTAGAGAACCCCCTCGTTACTTTTTTAGTGTTCCTCACGGAATACTTATAAATTCACTTCGGTGTCTGTCCGTCTATCACACCCGATTTTCTCCGAAACTATTTGGCAAAAAAAGTTGAGATTTGGTACTAATAGGAGGAATTGATGGGTTCATCACAGCCGTATAGTTTTGAAAGTTAGTTTTGTGGGGTGAAATCGGAAGTGAATTTTTTTTTTTTACCAGGTCATCGAGCGGAGTGTCAAATGAAAGCTTGTAAAAACACGAGTTCAAAAATATATATAATGTAATACTTGCGCACACTTTTCTTTGTGTTATTTTTAAAAAATCGCAAAAAATCGCTGTCCCCTCCTTATCTCCAAAAGTACTGATCAAAAAATTTGGAAAAAAATTCTGGAATCGGTGTAGATGGAACGAAAATTATTACGAGTGCATTACCTTTAATAATTTATCTGGTATATAAAAAAAAACAAAAATTTCAAGGTCATCAGTTTTAAGTAAAGATCGGAAACAAACTTTGTTGAAAATTCATAACGGGTGCGTTTTATGAAGTCACTGATCATTTTTATACCACCGTAACAAAAATTTTTATTT
This sequence comes from Pachyrhynchus sulphureomaculatus, assembly GCA_019049505.1. Classification (NCBI taxonomy): domain Eukaryota; kingdom Metazoa; phylum Arthropoda; class Insecta; order Coleoptera; family Curculionidae; genus Pachyrhynchus; species Pachyrhynchus sulphureomaculatus. The sequence continues at coordinate 174,689,799 of CM032449.1, forward strand.
CAAAAACCAATCAACGTATGGAACACTAATTGCGCAAATTCAACTTGCACTTGACCGTTTTTTTTTTTATAATAGTTAGTGTCATCTATTTCTCGAAAAATACCATTAGCCCGAAATTGGACGAAGTGTAGAAAGGCCGATATCCCATCGGCCCTAGGAAATTTGCAAGCAGGGTTGCCAGGTTCACCGATTTAATAATATATTATAGTCTGTCCCAAAATATAAGATCCTGTTTTTGGCGTTTTAAGTGGACAATATAAAAATTCTGACCTTTTGTTTATGAGTTGCAGAGATGGACTTAAGAATTTTATTCATTAATGCAAATAAATAAAATTATAAGTGTTTTTGTAGATGTTTATTTATAGATGCATGTAAAAACAAATGGACAAGAAAAAATAAATATACAGTTTGAATGAATGTGGTTTACAAGAGGGGGCATATTGTACAAATAAAAATATATTTTAACTTACGCCTAATTTGGTTTCATTATCCTTGTCATCAGGTGAGGTAATTATCAGTGGTTTTATATTATTTACATAAATATATGAATCTTCAACTTTAATAACGTGCTGAATGGAATTCTTCCAGCTTTCACAAGGTATATCATTTATAACTTTTTTTTTACCAATTCAACTACTGACACGCTTAAAGTAGGAGAAACATTTTGTGCCCTTATTTTTGATTTAACTTGACGCCAAATATTTTCAATTGGATTAAACATACAATAATATGGAGGAAGCCGCAAAACAGTGTGTCCCATTTTCTCAGCCATACTATCACAAACTTATTTCTTTTTCAATTTATAGTCTTTCAAAACTTTCAGAAGATCACTTTTTTTTATAACTAACCTCAAAATAAATGTCATTTTCTAACATATATTCCTATATTTCCGATTTGGTGTTGGCTGCATTAGGAACCTTATTTAGTAGGCGATTATGGTAACTTGCATTGTCCATAACTATAACACTCTGTTCGGGAACATTTGGCAAAAGGGAATTTTGAAACCAATTTTCAAAAAGTTCTGCGTCGTGTCTTCGTGATAGTCCAATCTAGAATCTTTTATGTTTTTTGCAGATAATAGCAGACAGGTTGAAACCCAGCCCTTTTCAGATCCAGCATGCAAAATGGTTATTCGTTTACCTTTATTTGAAGGTACGTTAGTCTAACGTTTTGTACTGCTGTCATCCCGCCCTTTTTGCACAGTGTCATGGGTATCGAACCATGTTTCGTCAAGCTAAATTATTCTGATCGATACTTTTTTAATTTCTTGTAAATAAGTATGTCGCAAGATTCCTAATCTTTGTGACTCCATCACTACTTGCCTTTTGTTGATTTTTCAGATCGTGAATCCTATTTTTAAGAGAATTCTGTGAAGGGTTGATCGGCCACAATGTATATTGGTCCCGTCCTGCACCAGTCTTAATTTTATTTTGTCTAGTGTCGGCACCAACTACTCTTCATACATAGAATATATTTTTCTCCTGATGACGTCATTTTCATAATCGTCTGCATGATGCATTTGAAAATCTTTCCGTTTTCTCGTGTTCCTGAGTGATGGTTTTCTTACAATACCCTTAATCGTAGAAATTGGGGTTTTTGTTAGTTCACTGGTTTCTTGCAAAGCACTTCGTTTATTCAAATTCCTTTTTACCAAACTATCGTAAACATTTTTCACTATTTGTTTAGCATCAAGTGATAAATGTTTTCTCTTGCAATAGCCACTATTGCAATTTTCCCACGGACGCAACATAATTAAAATAGGACTGTTAAGATGTAAGTTGTAAATAAAACTAAAAATAAAAATAATAAAAAGTATCTTCCGAATCATAATGGGGACCTGTGGTTATTAGGCCTATATTATCAAATACTTAAAGGGCTCCAAACCGGGTTGCCAGGTAGCAAATATATAGGTAAAAATAGATCCAATATTGCAGGTGTAAATGAGGGCGGTATACAAAAGAGGTAAAATATAAATAGGTTTATCGTAATACCTGGCAACTACGCACAAAACCTTAATAGGGTCGTTTATTGCCCCACTGAAAAACTAAAAAGGTAGGATCTTATATCTTGGGATTTACTTTACTATTTTTTTTAGAGACACATATAAATTGAAAACATCATATGCTTTAAGTTAATTTCTATATTATAAAAAAACCTCTAAATATATTTTATTGTTATAAATTATAAAATAAAATAGTTCTTACTACTATTATTATGATAAGATTGATCGAGAAGTGTTCTTTAAGTTGGGACTTAAGACGTTATAGAACTCATTAAAATAAATCACTTCATTAAAAATGTTCTTTATTGAAGCTAAGTTACGAAGGCAATGGAGATATTTAATGCTGGATATTTTGATTGGTTATTTACTCTGACACTCTCGTTACTATTACGACTTTTGCCATTTAAAATTGTATTTAGTTTTTTTTTTCATAAAAAAATATTATTTTGCGCGACTCCAGAAAAATTAACTTTCTAGTTAATTTCTTTAAACGAACGATTGTCTTGCATCTACTAGTGAGAAAAATAATTTTTTCGGTGCGATTTGAGTATGCCGACAGATTTCAAAGGCGTTACCAAAACGACGAAATATTTTGTCAATATTTCATACTTGCTATACCAAGTCTGACCATTGTAGTATTTTATTATTAATTTATATGAATTTATGACTATTTCTGTACCCGTCATATTTAAAAGGTGACAATATTGAAGCGTAAACTTTCTGTGTGAAGTGTCATTCTAAAACTTACTTGACACGCAAATATTGATACACTAGTCATCATTATCATCATCATCATCATCATCATAAGTTATGCAGTCCATCATCGGATATAAGTCTCCCCTAAATACGTCCATCTTCTTCGGTTTTAGGTCTTGTTTATCCAATTGTACGTACTAGTCTTTTGATGTCGTCAGACCATCGGGTTTGCGGGTGTCCCCTACTTCTTTTCCCATTCCAGGGCCTCAGTTGATTACTTTATGGGCCCATCGATTATTAGAGAGTCTTGCAATATGACCCGCCCAGCTCCACTTCAGCCTGCTTACCCTCTTAGCTCCATCAGTTATCTTGGACCTTCCTGGAATTTCTTCATTTGTCAGTCTATCCCTCAACGATATTTCCAACATCCATCGCTCTTTAAGCTACTTGTAGGCGATTTATAATTTCCTGATTCAAAGTCCACGTTTCCGTTCCGTATGTCAATACTGGCAACAAGCATTGATCAAATGTGTTCGCTTTCAGAGTATTTGGGACATCAGAAAAGAAGATGTTCCGCAATCTGTCAAACGCCGACCAAGTCAATGATATTTTCCTAGATAAATCCGCTTTCAAGTGTTCTTTGGATATTAGTATTTTTTGTCCAAGAGCTACATATGAATCTGTTCTTGTGATTTTCGCGATTTCAATGTTCAGTACTGCTTCTTTATCACAGCCCTCATTTTGTCATGAACATGGTTCTGGCGATGTTTATCTTTACACCAAACTCTGTGGACTTGTTGTTAAGTAAATTCAGTATTTCTTCCAATTCTTCTTTCTTGTTAGATATAAGCACAATATCATCCGCGAATCGCAAATGAATGAGTTGCTTCCCTCCTATATTTATACCATTACTTGTCCATGGAAGTGGTTTAAAAAGATCATCTAGCGCTAACGTAAGCAATTTCGGCGAGATGGTGTCTCCTTGACGTACCCTTCTTTTCATTTCTCTAATATTGGTGTTTTCTTTCAATACTATCTGAAATTTTGCATTTATATATATATATATATATATATATATATATATATATATATACATATATATATATATATATATATATATATATACATATATATATATATATATATATATATATATATATATATATATATATATATATATATATATATATATATATATATTGAATGATCTGCGAGTATCTGCTATCAATTTTACAGTTACTTAGGCTATTTAATGTTGCCCAGATCTCCAGGGGGTAAAACGTTCTCGTAATCCATAAAGGCTACTGAAATCTTAAAATTATAATCCTTTGACTTTTCTATTAAGGTTCTTAATACTTGACACAGCAGACATATTGACGCTTAAATGCTTGCTGTGTATAATAAGAGACCTTTTCCTTAGTACCGGACTCAGTAAAACTTAAGAGTATCTATAATATACATAAAATGCAACGTCTCTCTGTCTGTCTGTCCGTTAGTGCGCTTATCACTGGAGAACCACTTATCCGATTTACGAACTTTTTTTTTTTAAACATACATATGTTCTCTGGCCAGGTTATAGGCTATATTTTATTACGATAGGTAGTATAAGGAATGAGCAGTGACGATAATAGTGAATGAAGTCGGAAAAAAGTTTGCCGCTAGCGCGTTCCCTTGCAATACACAACCTAAACCATTAAATATGTAACAATATTATGTAGCAGAGAATATCTATAATCTATAACATATATAAAACGCAATGTCTCTCTGTCTGTCTGTCTGTCCATTAGTGCGTTTATCATGCGAGAACCACTTATCAAATTTACGTATCTTTTTTTAAATTCATGCATATATTCTTTGGCCAGGTTATATAATAATAATAATCTATATCTATACTATATATAATATGCAGCGTCTCTCTGTCTGTCTGTCCGTTCGTGCGCTTATCACTGGAGAACCACTTATCCGATTTACGTGCTTTTTTTTAAAACATACATATGTTCTCTGGCCAGGTTATCTATCTATAATATATATAAAATGCAACGTCTCTCTGTCTGTCGGTCTGTCTGTCCGTTAGTGCGTTACGTACTTTTTTTTTAAAACATACGTATGTTCTCTGGCCAGGTTATAGGATATATTTTATTGCGTTAGGTAACATAAAGAATAAGAAGTCACGATAATAGTGAATCAAGTCGGAAAAAAGGCTACCGTTAGCGCGTTCTCTTGCAATCTACTGCCTGAACCATTAAATATGGAACAATATCATGTTGCAAAGAATATAATATATATAAAATGCAACGTCTCTCTGTCTGTCTGTCTGTCTGTTAGTGCGCTTATCACTTGAGAACCAGTTATCCGATTTAGCTATTTTTATAAATTTATACATATGATATGTTCTATATAATTCGATATAAGCTTAGATAATGAGAGATAAGGTGAGATAATGGGAGTTAGGTATAAATAATGGGAGATAAGGAGAAATAATGGTAGATAAGTAGAAATAAGCTTAAGTAATGGGAGTTATGGTGAGATAATGGGAGATAAGGAGAAATAATTGGAGATAAGGAAAAATATTGCGAGATAAGTGGAGATAAGCCTAGATAATGGGAGATAAGGTGAGATAATGGAAGATGAGCAGAGATAAGTTTAGATAATGCAAATTATGTAGAGATAATGGGAGATAAGGAGAAATAATGGCAGATATTTTATAACGTTAGGTAACATAAGGAATAAGCAGTGTCGATAGTAGTGAATCAAGCCCACGAGAGCGGAGCCGCGGGTACGGCTAGTCTCCTATACGCAATACTTAGTGAAGCGATTTAATTTATTGTGAGTACTAAGATATAATCGGCTAAAAAAAATACTCTGTATATTAAGCACACCGAAGAAGTTTGAAAAGCATATATATAAGTTTGATTAATACATGCCCATGTATTTATTTATTTTATATATATACACATACATAAGCGATCCTCTTCTACCTTATGGTGTCACGGCAGAAGTTTCTCCACATGCGACGATCTGTAGTTATCCTCTCTGCATGTCTCAACTCGATCTCTCTTCTTTGAAGCGTTTTGGATAATTTACGGTTCCAACTATTTTATATATTTTATTACAAAAACATCTGCATTCTAATATTACAATTATAAAAGGAAAAAGTTAAGATTGGGGAAACCATTTTTAATTTCAAAGTAAAAAAAAAGAAAAATAAGCTTTCATTTTCTTCATGTCATAATTACAAATCAGTAAATCATATCAATTGTACAATGTCAGATATTTCTTTAAAAAAAAAACCGGTCAAGTGCAAGTTGGTACTTGCACAATTAGTGTTCCGTACGTTGATTGCTTCTTAAAATACAAAATTTTGTTACGGTGGTATAAAATGATCAGTGACTTCACAAAACACACCCACACAATTTTGATTTAAGGGGTTAGTTTTAGGGGGTGAAATCGGAAGTGAAAAAAAAAAAATTTACTAGGTCATCGAGTGTGAAGCTTGTGAAAACACGAGTAAAATATATATATATATATATATATATATATATATATATATATATATATATATATAATATAATACTTGCGCACACTTCTCTTTGTATTATTTTTAAAAAATCGCGAAAAATCGCTGTCCTCGCCCCACCTTATCTCGAAAAGTATTGATCAAAAAATTTTGAAAAAATTCTGGAATATTCTCCAGGGGGTGTAGATTGAACGAAAATTATCACGAGCGCATTACCTTTAATAATTTATCTGGTATATAAAAAAAAATTTCAAGGTCATCAATTTTCAGTAAAGATTGGAAACAAACTTTGTTGAAAACTCATTTGGGGTGTGTTTTGTGAAGTCACTGATCATTTTATACCACCGTAACAACATTTTTTATTTCAAAAGCAATCAACGTACGGAACACTAATTATGCAAGTTCAACTTGCACTTGACCAGTTATTTAGTCGAAAATTGCACATTAAAGTTTGAAACACCGTAAATTTGTTATTTTTGAAAAAAAATCCTTCGATAATTTTTAACTTCTACATTATTTTATAAGGTTAATTTTTATTTTTGCAGACTGGATTATTTTTTGTGAAGTTATCCTGCAGACAAGGAGGCACCATGGTGTTCATCAGTGGTCCATTTAACCCGATAAAAAATAAAATTATTATAATTTAAAGTATAATAAAAATATATAATCGCCATTCTTTTGTATTATTCACTTAATAACTTTTGAAATATTTTTTTTTAAATATACATACTTTTTGCAGTGTTCAGGTGTATGTAATTCCTTAAATTCTACTTGGTTACTATCATCCCAAGACAGAATTCCTTCCAGGTTTTTGTTAAGTTGAATGACTTACTGCCGTTTGTGGATATTTGCATAAGTAGCCGATGTTTAAGCATTCAAAGCGAATGAAGAAATTGTGAGCTGTCAGGTAATTTTTCAAGAATTGGTCGTGGATCCAGGATATACCGGCTTGAATATACTATATTAAAAGCTTTTCATAACACCCTCTATTTGCCTGTTGACTAAATGTCAGTGGCCTCTATTGACAGGTTCTTGCTTATCTTATTTTTCTTTATATAAGATTGGATGAATATGTGCTCTAGTTTAAAACCCTTGACGTATAAAAATAACTGTTAACAATGATGTCTCCACAACAATACCGTATTTGAAACTTTAAGCCTAGATGTTCTAAAAATTTCTACTATCGCTTTAATTCTCCTAGCATCAAACAGACCCTTTCTCAAACAAGAATTTTATCACTTTTAAAACCTTCCAGCCAGTTTTTCCTTTGTGATATCCATAAAAGCGAAGTGATATGGGTGCTAGAGCCAATTTGGTTGAAGTAAGACAATGGCTCTATAAGAGTCTCGTTTAGAACAGAGAAAATGGAAACTTATAATCCCCAGGCTGCACGTAAAAGACGTTGGCTGGAAGGCTTTGCAGGATTAACAGGGCTAAATAAAATGTTAGGGCATAATTATACATGATGTATTACATTACAAGAATTGTTAAAGGGTTTACTTATGCCTCTTTTACAAGTAATAAGCTTTCTAAAGGATCTCGATGGTTTTTGTTGAATTTCACTTACTAAATTTGGATCAGTGATCGTTGTCAACTGAAAACTATTTATGAAAGATGAATGAGTAATAATAATCGTAACGTTGTAAGTGAAACCAGTAAGAGATGGAAGAAAATAAATGAAAAAATTAAGAGCATCAAACTAAGGGAGAAAAAATTAAGAGCATCAAACTAAGGGAGAAAAAATACCAAAAGGGGTACCAAATAATCCTCGAAAAGAACATGAAAGACTGGACAAACAGCGCAAATATAGAGGACAAGTGGGAATATCTTTGAAACAGCATATTGTATGCAGCGGAAATGAGCTGCGGTAAAACGGAAATACCAAATAACAACACAAAAAAAACTAAATGGTGGACGGATAATATACGAAGACAGGTAAAAAACAAAAAAAAAGTGGAAAAAATGTTTGATAGCGGATACTGGGGAAATCTACAATACAACCTTAAAGTAATAAAAGAAGAGCTGGAGAAGATAAACATGAAAATCAGTATACAAAAAACAAAAACCATGATAACATCAAACACCAGAGAAATATAAGAGTTAAAGCTGGACGGAAAACTAATTAAGCCAGTAGGTCATTTTAAGTACCTGGGTGCGATTATAGAAGAGAAGGGGAAAATGGACAGAGAAATAAACGAAACAGTGGGAAGAGCAGGACGAATATTCAATGCAATGAAGACAACATTTCTAGGAAAAAGAGAAGTACCGAAAAATATCAAAAAGGAGGTTGTGAAAAAATGGCCAGACCAACACTTATGTACAGTAGTGAGTCATTGACACTAATTAAAAGACAAGAATCTCGCACCGCAGTGGAAATGAGATCCTTGAGAAAAATCGGAAATAAGAGCAGAGGAGATAAAATAAGTAAATGAAACATTCAGACGAAACTTACAAATCGAACTCATCAACGAGAAAATTATAGAGGGACAGTCAGATGGTTTGGACATGTGTGCCGGACGATAGACTCACCAAAACAGTGTTCGAAACGCGAGTGCCGGGAAGAAATAGGAGAAGAAGACCAAGAGCAAGAGAGGAGAATGACATGGAGCGAAATACGAACTTTAACCCAAGACAGACAACAATGGGGACAAAAATGCAAAACTCAACTCCCCCAGCCTTACCCTTAACGTTAAAAAGGCCTTGGACTAAGTGAAATGAAGTGTAATTAAAACTAAATAAAGACAATGGAATTCCCAAAAGATGTACAGTCCCTGGCCAAATTATTAGACGCACTGTATTTTTTTTAGTAATTTTATGTTTCTTAAGAGTTTTTATGCAATAATGGTATATTTAAACTACAATATTATTGATTTTTATTTAAAAGAATTGTTGTAGACTACATATTTGTATTTATTTTTAACATATGGCAACACTGTGTTGACAAAGTGATACATGAACGTAAACAAATACAAACCTGTATCAGTCGCGATCGGAATCGAGTCAGGTACGGACGTGTTTCTGTGGCTTTATGGACTGTGATTGTTTGTTTTAACAGTTTTATACTACTCAGTTATTAGTTTATTTTGTATGCAGTGTTTTAAAAAAGTAATTGGACTATTTTCATTATGGGTAGAAAAGGCGATCTTTCACCACGTAAAAAAGCTGAAGTGAAGGTCCTTGTGATTGCGAAAACATTTACAAACCGAGAAATATTACGAAGATTGGAGGTTTCTGAAGCTAGTGTACGACGCATAAAAAAGAAAATTGAGTCAGGGAAGGAATTAAGCCCGAAAAGAAAGAAAAGATGCGGTAGAAAACCAATTTTCACTCCACGGTCAGAGAGAAGTTTGAAGAAAATTTGTGTAGAAAACAGATTTGCTACCACAAAGGTAATAAAATCACAACTCCAGGATGCTAGCGTAAATGCTTCTGAGCGCACTGTTCGAAGAAAATTGAAAGAATTAGATTTTAAGGCCTGTCGCCCCGCCAGGAAGCCCAAGTTAACAGCTGCAATGAAAGCAAAGCGCCTGAAGTGGGCCAAACAATGGCAAGACAAAGATGTGGACTTCTGGAGATCGGTAAGATACAGAAATTTAATCAATAATTGATACATTATTATCATTTTCAGTTAAATAAAGCAAATAAACATGGAAGTTTATATATTTTTCCTATTTTTGACAGGTCTGCTTCAGTGACGAAAGCACATTCGAAATTTTGCAGAATAAAGCTCAGTATGTGCGTCGTCGTCATGGGAGAAAAGTTTCATCCTGATTGTGTCGTCCCGACGGTTAAACATTCCACCAAAGTGATGATTTGGTCAGTCATCAGCGGCAAGGGCACTGGACGTCTGTACGTCGTCAAAGGAATAATGAGGCAAGATCAGTACAAAGAAGTATTACAAAATCGGTTGATTCCGCAGCTCAGAGAATGGTTTCCAAATGGGGAACCATTCACTTTCATGCAAGATGGAGCTCCCTGCCACACTGCTCGGTCTGTTAAAGCTTTTTTTGGCAGAAAAAAATATCCCTCTGTTGGATTGGCCGGGTAATAGCCCTGATATGAACCCCATTGAAAATGTGTGGGAGCTGATGAAAAGAGAAGTGGCTAAAGATGTGATTACCAACAAAACCCAGCTCCTAGAAAAGATTATTCACGTGTGGAATCATCATCCTCAAATGCAGGAGACAGTACAATCTTGCATTGATAGCATGCCGCGCAGAATTAAAGCTTTGATAGCGGCTAAAGGTGGCTCAAGTAAATATTGACTTTTACTAACATTAATTTCACTTTTCTTTCAAACTTAATAAACGTATGCTTTTCTAAATTAATGCTGTTTTATTTATGTCAAATAAATAGGTAATTGATTGGATAATATAAAAATAAAAAACAAATCAATTAAAAATAATAAAACGGTACAATATCACTCGGTAATTAATATTTTACATGAAATCTTGCAGTGCGTCTAATAATTTGGCCAGGGACTGTAAATGTAAATAACAACTCTTTAATGAACGTACTTCTTTTAAATAATTTACACAACTCTTATACATATGATATACACGCTGATTATGATTGCATTATTTCTTCTTAGTTCCTTCTGTCGCCCGCCGTGACAAGAAGAATGTCATTCTAGGTTAAGTTTAAACTAGTCCTAATTTAAGTCTTGTTACTTCCTAGTTTAAGTTAGCGTAAGTCTTAGTCTAAGGTAGCTTTAGTCATAGTTCTAAGTCCTAGCTTCAAGAAACTTCATGCATATACCAAACACATTTCCTGGGTTAAGTTAGTATAGGATTCCTATTGTAAGAACTTAGGTTAAGACAGAATAAGTTTATATTTAGCATTAGAAATTATATATATATATATATATATATATATATATATATATATATATATATATATATATATATACTTTCAAAATTATAAGAAAGAGGCTTTGCCTAGCTTAGTAATCAATAAATGTAGTGATCTTAGTTCCTTTAAGTATAAAAAGTATTATTCATAACAACATAAGCTCTATTGGGTGTGTTTTTCCGATGATTCCGCATTGATTTCTCATGCGGTGGTTAGAAAAATAAAGGTGACGTACTAGGGTCGTCCCAAAAGTTCTCGGCCTGTCAAAAATATGATATTTGTATGTATGTTATCTACTAGATGGTGTATTGTGAAATTTCAGACACGTGTGTTTAGTTATGTTTTTGTAGCAATCGTGTAAACAATTAAGTTTTAACATTTTCTAAAAAAACTGTTAAAATTAAAGAGGAATATTTCGTTTTAAAACTCCTTCTGATATTCAAAATGAGTTAAAAGTAACATCAAGAGATTCCTTCCCTTCGTTTTCGACGATTAAAAAGTGGACTACTGAATTTAAACGTGACCGTACAAGAAGATAAATTCGCAGGACTTCCGAAAAGCTCTACGACCGACGAAAGTGTGACAAAAATTCATAATAGCGTACTAAATGATCGCCGACTGAGGTATGCGATCTCGCTGACATTGTAAACATCTCGATAGGTCGTGTCCACCATATATTACACTATGTTTTGGTTACGAAAAAGCTTTCTGTTCGATAGGTACCGCGTTTGTTAACAAACGACCTAAAATGTATTCTAATATAACAGTAAATGAAACATGAATTTATCATTACACGCCAGAGACGAAGGAGCAGTAAAAACAGTTGGTGAGAGCAGGTGAAAGTGCGCCCAAGAGAAGAAAAACCTATTTGCAGGAAAAGTTATGGCTACGGTATTTTGTGATTCTCATGGTGTTGTGCTAATAGACCTGTAGAAAGGTAGAACCATCACCGTAGAACCTTACGCTTAACTACTGGATCAATTAAAGAGTGCTATTCAGGCGAAACATCCATATCTCGCAAAAGAGAAAATGCTTTTTCATTATAATAATGCCACTTCACACACGTTTCGGATTGTTGCAGCAAAACTACACGACCTTTGCTTCGAGGTTCTTCCACATCCAGAGTATTCGCTAGATTTGGCTCCCAGCGATTATTTCTTGTTTCGAAACCTGAAAAAAAGGCTGGCTGGACGAAGATTTACTTTGAAACAATCTCTTTAATCCTGCGTTTTCTTTGTCAGGCCGAGAACTTTTGGAACGACCCGAGTATTTAGAAGAAAAAACGTCGTCGAATGGATAATTCGTAAGTAAAATAAGTTGAGAAAACTTGACTACGCTTTAATTAACAAACTTCGTTAACGTTTTTCGTACATTTTATAGAATAATTAACAGTTAAATAACTATTTACATCGCCTGTGTAACTAATGTAGCAGATTTCTATTTTGATTCCGGGGCTAAGTAGGTACTTCTATATGAAAGGCATTTTCTAACAATGAGTTCCTGACCGATTAGTAAATCTCCTGGCTGAAAGAGTCAGAATTCTTATTCAATTCAATACCCCTTTATAGTGCAGTAAAAAAAAACATTTGAAATTGCATAGCCTGGATACAGCAATATTATATTTTTGTAACGAAATTTCCAATAAAACCTCGTTGGTTTTAAGTCGCTCAAGTGCGTACATAATCTACAAAATTTAAAAACAGGCAAAAAAAAAAAAAACGCAAAAAAATTTTTTTTTTTTTTAAATTTTATTCTATAGGTCGACTAAATGAACCAATCGGTTTGAAACTTTCAGAAAATATACATTTGTTATAGCAAAAATACCCTGAAATTTTGATATAAAAATACTGAACCGAGTGGACACAGTTTTTTTTTTTAACGTTCACCTCCCCGTCTAAGTAGGGATTTTACCCTTTTTCATATACTAAGGATATCGGCGAGGATGTCGTAATAATACCCGTCAACGTTACCCAAGTGCCGAAACATACATTTTTTGTATTTCACAGCACCTTTTAGACAACGCGGTAGTACTGCCACGGACGTTATTGCATTTCTGCGAACGACTTCTACCTATGTATTGAACTGAATTGAATTTGTCATTCAAAATTTGAATTACCCACCATTTTATGCCATTTGGCCCAAAATGAATCTTTTTTTCAAAATTTAGATTTGGATGCCAACTTTCCGATGCTATTAAAAAAATTTTTAACCGTTTTTTTTGTAGTTGATTATTAATCAAAAAATAATTTTTTTGGTCATTTTAACGTTAACGAAAATGAAGTTTATTTTCAAAATGACCGAAAAAACGGATTTCTTGTTATTTGATTAATAATCAAATGTAAAAAAACGGTTAAAATAACCCCAATTTTTATGCCTATTATTTTTATATCAAAATTTCAGGGTATTCTTGCTATAACAAAAGGCATATTTTCTGAAAGTTTCAAACCGATCAGTTCAGGTTAGTCGACTTAGTCGACCTGTATAACAAAATAAAAAAAAATAAAACAGTTTTTTGTTTGTTTTTTCAATTTTATAGGGTATAGGTACCTTTGAGTCACTTAAAACCAAGGAGAATTTCTTGAAAATTTCATTACAAAGAGTTCGGTTTTATTTTTGTCTCGATCCGACTTATATAACTGGAATTATTCGCATTTTAAAGTCATAAATTGTTAATAAACAAAAGAGTATAAGTTTTTCAACGTCCAAAACGCAGGGCAATACTCTCGGTGACACCCTAGACAGAATAAAAGCATAATATTGCTGTATCTAAATTATGCCTTCTTCTTCTTCGAGTGCCACTCCTATTGGAGATTAGAAATCATCACAGCTACTCTCACTTTATTTGCTGCTCTTCTAAACAGTTCAATTCAGCTGCAGCCAAACCAGTCGCGCAAGTTACGCAACCACGATATTCTTCTTCGTCCAACATTTCTCTTCCCTTTAATTTTGCCTTGCATAATATTCCGCAATAGTGAATACTTTTCTCTCCTCAACACATGTCAAATATTCCAGCTTCCTTTTTTTAATAGTGTTCATTAGTTCTGGGGCTTTGCTTAGTCTTTAGAGAATCTCGTTATTGGTTACCCTATCAATCCATGACACTTTCAGAATGCGCCGATAACACCACATCTCAAAAGCTTCAATACTTTTAGTATTGTTCTGCCTCAAAGTCCATACTTCCACTCCATAAAGAAGCGTTGAGAAGACATAACAACGCGACATTCGTAACCGCAGTACCAGGCTTAGATCTCGATTGCAAAAGAGTTTTTCTCATTCTATTAAAGCTTGATCTTGATATCTCTATTCGGGCTTTAATCTCCTTTGTCTGATCTGTGTTCTCGTTCAGCCATGCTCCCAAGTATTTGTAGCAATTGACTTTCTCAACACTTATATTATTAATCAGAAGACGATCCTCGTTATTTTGAGATTTTGCCATCACCATAAATTTTGTTTTCTTTAGATTTATCTTTAGACCAAATTTATTGCAGCTGTTATTTAACCGCTCAAGAAGATGTTGTAGGTCTTCTAAACTTTCTATTAGCAGAACTGTGTCATCGGCGTAACTTACATTATTCAGGGTTTCACCTTTTACCGATATGCTCTCGTCCGCCTCAGATAGAGCTTCCTGACATATACTCTCGCTATAGATATTAAACAAAAGGGGTGACAGTATGCAGCCCTGACGTACTCCCCGGCGAATCTCTATCTCTTCCGTAATCATGTTCTCCACTTTAACTCTCGCTGTCTGGTTCCAATATAGATTGCATATGATGCGGATATTTAGAACATCGATATTTTTATTTTTGAGGATTCTCTTTAATTGATCATGTCGAACTTTATCGAATGCCTTTTCAAAGTCTATAAAGCAAACGTACAGCTCCTGATTCATGTCCATGCATCTCTGTGACAACACGTTTAAACGCAAACAGGGCCTCGCGTGTGCCCATTCCTTTTCTGAATCCCATTTGGGTCTTACTAATATCCACTTCAAGCTTTTTGTAGATCCGATTGTGTATTATCTTTAGAAAAAGCTTCAAGGTATGACTCATAAGAGATATAGTCCAATGGTCACTACATTCTTTAGCATTTGCTTTTTTCGAGATTGCCACAAAAGTGGACTTAAGCCAATCCTTGGGTATTATACCAGTTTTATATATTAAGTTGAACAGTTTTGGGAGAATTGAGATAGAATCGTCATTCATCAGTTTTAACAGCTCAATCGGTATATCGTCAGGTCCGGCTGCTTTACCCTTCTTTGCATGTTTTAGGACGTACTCTAATTCCCCTCTCATTATATCCGGGCCAGTATCGTCCAGGAGATCGTCTGATGTTGCACCTCGCTATTCATCATTAAAAAGGTCTTCAATATATTCTTTCCATCTTTGTACTTTTTTATTCATATCTGTTATGAGAGTACCGTTTTTGTCTTTAAGTTGTCTAGAGTGATTTGATCTTCTTACCCTTGTCATTTCCTTTATCTTCTTGTGTACGTTCAGCGAGTCGAGTTTTTTGTCCAGTTCTTCAATTTGTTCACATCGATCCGACAACCATTTCTATTTTGCTTCTCTGATTTTTAATTTTATTGTCCTGTCTATATTCTTATACACAGCATTGTTGTTTTTGTCTTTCTTCCTTTCAGTCATCAGAGACAATATTTCCTCTGTCATTCATTCTTTGTGTTTCCTTTTTGTGGACTTCAGGTGCTACTTTGCGGTCTCTGTTACTGAGTGTTTAAAGTTCTTCCATTGTAGATGGACCTCATTTGAGTCTTCGTTTTATGCTATCTATGTTTTTGTTTAATGAATCTGCTGTTTTAGACTTCGTTTGTGGATCTCTCAATCTGTGTGTGTCAATTTCCTATGCCTATCACATCATTATTCTAACCTTTTTTTTACTGCACTATTAGATAAGTTGGTTTCACTATACCTACATACAGTCCTGTTCAAATATTAATGCTTGGAAAGGATAAATAGGAAGTGGGCGAAAAAAAATCTTAGCACTTGATTCCTCCCAAGAAGACAAGCAAGAAGAAAAAGGAGTAGCGAGTGTAGCGCAAGTACGCTAAACCGTGTAGTCGTATGTCTTCTATCTGGGATCGTTGAAGAGTTTGCTTGGGAAATGACAATGGTATAGGTAGAAACCAAAATAAACTTTTTCATCTTAGAATAATTAACAAAGTGTGTCGAATAGGTGAAGAATGGTGGTGTACCTGGACCACGTCGAATTTATTTAAAAGGAGTGGACATCAGCTGCCTGGAAAAATTTGCGAATCATTTTAATGAATGTACAGATGACATGATAGTTATTCTGGAGGAATGCAAAAGATTGTGGGAGACGATGCTAATAATTACCGTGGCTTCACTGTGAATTGCTCTCTTGGCAGGCTTATTAAAAAAATAATGTATAAAAGGCTAAGAGATAATATGGGTAAACTACTTGAACTGTTGATTAAATTTTAAATTAAAAAAAAAAAAACATAAATGCGTAATAAGTGTGTATTATTTAACTAAAATATAATGAATAGGACATATAACTTTTTGAACTTCACTTTCTTTCACTTCAAGTTGTTTGGCTCTTTCTACACCTTCTTCCCCTTTTTCCTTCGCTACTTCTACCTCTTCTGCTTCCACTTTCGGAACCTTTCCCCCTTCTTTTTTAAGTATTTTTTCTTCTTCAAAGTCTTTCGGGAATTTCGAGTGTAGATGTGTAGCTACAGCTGCACGACATTTTTCCAAAAA
>CM032449.1:174709202-174729495 GCA_019049505.1 Pachyrhynchus sulphureomaculatus
AATAAACAATCATCTACGAACCTCTTAAAAAACAAAATGTTACCTTTTATTTTTTTAATGACTTGTTCTTCCAGGTATTCCATTACTAGCTGAGCAATGACTGATGAAATGGGGGAATCCATGACACAACCGTCGATTTGTTTATAAAATCTAATTTTAAATTGAAAATAGTTGGTATTCAATGTGAGATCTATGGCGTCCAGAAAATTTCTTTCTGAAATTGTTGTGTGCTCTTGTAGTAGATCCTATTTTTCATTAATAACGGTTTTAACTAGTTCATTTGAAATATTCATGTACAGGGATGTTACATCAAACGATAAAAGTTTATAATTCGATGGGATTCTCACTGTGTCGATAGCAATTTTAAAGTCGACAGAATCTTTAATAAAATGTTCATTTTTACCGGATATGTTGGATAGACAGTTGGCTAAGTATTTAGATAAATTGTATAATGGCGATTGTATACATGAAACAATGGGTCTTAATGGGGTACCTTGTTTGTGTAGTTTGGGTAAGGCATAAATTTTAGTCACAGCATTGTTTATCATTATATTTTTAGCTTTTCTTTTGTCTAGTTCTTTTTTCATTCAGTAATTTCTTTATAAAAATGTTATTATGTCCCAGAAAATCAGCGTTATAGTGGGTCTAACAGACCCAGCAATAAAATTGATTTCTCCTGAACTAAGACCAGACTTGCTAAAAAAAGTAAAAACGGTCTTAATACAGAACAATTTTAAAGATAATGACATCAATCGAACAATAAAAAAGAGAATATACAACTTTTATAATAACTCAAAAAACAACACCAAAAATAGTATGCAAAACTGTGATAAATTTTTACCACTTCCTTATAGAAAAAAACTTTCTGAGAAGCTGAAATGGGTCTTGAAAAAATATAACATTATAGTTTGCCATAAAACTCAAAATAAACTAAGTTCATTATTTACAAACTTAAAAAGCTGTATCCCCACAATGAATGAATCTAATGTTGTGTATGCAATACCGTGTGCGAATTGTCCTAAGAAATATATTGGAATGACTTCTCAGTTACTAAAAAACAGACTGAATGGACACAAATATACTAGGAATGCTTCCACTGCCCTCAGAATAAAAACAAGACTTTAGATTTAATGAAACTAAAGTCCTCTGCAAAGAGCGGAAATATGCCAAACTACAGATCAAAGAGATGATTGAAATAAATAAAACCGGTCAAGTGCAAGTTGAACTTGTGCAATTAGTGTTCCGTACGTTAAAATAAAAAATTTTGTTACAGAGGTATAAAATGATCAGTGACTTCACAAAACACACCCCAAATGAGTTTTTCAACAAAGTTTGTCTCCAATCTTTACTGAAATCTGATGACCTTGAATTTTTTGTTTTTTTATGTACCAGATAAATTATTAAAGCTAATGCACTCGTGATAATTTTTGTTCAATCTACATCCCGTGGAGAATATTCCAGAATTTTTTCAAAATTTTTTGATAAGTACTTTTCGAGATAAGGCGCGGGACAGCGATTTTTCGCGATTTTTTAAAAATAACACAAAGAAAAGTGCGCGCAAGTATTACATTATATATACATTTTTTACTCGTGTTTTCACAAGCTTTCATTTGACACACACTGGACTCGATGACCTAGTAAAAAAATTTTTTTTCACTTCCGATCTTACCCCCCAAAATTAACCCCTTAAGTCAAAATTTAACTTTCAAAAACTACACGGCTGTGATGAGGCCATCAATTTATACATTAGTACCAAATTTTCAACTTTCTATGTCAAATAGTTTCGGAGAAAATCGGGTGTGACAGACAGACAGACATACACCGAAGTGATCTTATAAGTGTTCCGTACGGAACACTAAAAACTTTAAAAAAGCTAAATTTCATATCGTGTATTCTGCTAAATAATAAAAGGTAAAGTTAAATGTTATAGTATTTTTAAAAATTTTATAAACCATTTTGAGGTGAATAAAAATAGGAACTTTTGACATCCATAAAAATAGGGTACAGATACCGACAATCAGTTTAAAAAATTATGAATTCCGATCAAAATCAAAATTACACATTTGACAGAAAATACGGTGTTGCCGTTTACCGCAATCACTCCGAATTCCTTACTCAAGGAGGGTGATAAACGTTACTATAAAATGGACAGTTTACAGACGAGTCAGGAAAGCCTCGAATAAGGCAACCATGACAATATTTGTGACGTCAAAAGACGAAAGATCAAAAAGGAAAGAATAATTCCAACGAAGAGTAACCGGTCAAGTGCAAGTTGAACTTGCACAATTAGTGTTCCGTACGTTGATTGTTTTTAAAATAAAAAATTTTGTTAGGGTGGTATAAAATTATCAGTGACTTCACAAAAACACACCCTAAATGAGTTTTCAACAAAGTTTGTTTCCAATCTTTACTGAAAACTGGTGACCTTGAAATTTTGTTTTTTTTCTATACCAGATAAATTATTAAAGTTAATGATAATTTTCGTTCAAGTTATACCCCGTGGAGAATATTCCAGGATTTTTTCAAAATTTTTTGATCAGTACTTTTCGAGATAAGGTAGGGGACAGTGATTTTTCACGATTTTTTAAAGTAATACGAAGAAAAGTGTGCGCAAGTATTACATTATATATATATATATATATATATATATATATATATATATATATATATATATATATATATATATATATATATATATATTTTACTCGTGTTTTCACAAGCTTTCATTTGACACCACACTCGATGACCTAGTAAAAAAATTTTTTTTTCACTTCCAATTTCACCCCTCAAAACGAATCCCTTAAGTCAAAATTTATGTTACGGTGATATAAAATGATCAGTGACTTTACAAAACACACCCCAAATAAGTTTTCAACAAAGTTTATTTCCAATCTTTACTGAAAATTGATGACCTTGAAATTTCTGTTTTTTATATACCATATAAATTATTACAGGTAATGCACTCGTGATAATTTTCGTTCAATCTATACCCGTCTAGAATATTTCAGAATTTTTTCAAAATTTTTTGAAAAGTACTTTCCGAGATAAGGCGGGGTGGACAGCGATTTTTCGCGATTTTTTAAAAATAATACAAAGAAAAGTGCGCGCAAGTATTACATTATATATATATATTTTTTACTCGTGTTTTCACAAGCTTTCATTTGACACCACACTCGATTACCTAGTAAAAAAAAAAATTTTTTTTTCACTTCCGATTTCACCCCCCAAAACTAATCCCTTAAGTCAAAATTTAACTTTCAAAACTACATGGCTCTGATGAGGCCATCAATTCCTATATTACTACCAAATTTCAACTTTCTATGACAAATAGTTTCGGAGAAAATCGGGTGTGACAGACGGACAGACAGACGGACAGACACCGAAGTGATCTTATAAGTGTTCCGTACGGAACACTAAAAAAGATGAAAACACTGTGAATGATAGGACTGACATAAGAGGAATCAGTCATATCTACACAAATTTAGTTAAAAAATAAACATAAAATACGAGACACGATATGCTGAAAGAAATATAGAATTTGAAATTCACAAACGCACAAATAGTTGACTTTCAAGGTATACACTCGTGAGTAATTTGTTTTATATTTTTGTTGTGGTGTAAATATTTTAAATGTCCGAGTGTGCGTAAGAATGTTATATGTTTTTAAACCTGTAATTTGACTTAAAAGATTTTAATCTTGTGTTTTCTAATTTTAGAATGAATATTAAAAAATAAGGAATTTTTGAAAATGCCTAAAAAAAAAATAAGGCGAAACGTCAAATAAACTAGTTTGTATTTTCCAAAAGAACCTAAGTACCCAAGAAAAACCAATCAAGTTTATGTAAACAAAAGGTTCAACAGAAAGATTTATATATATATATATATATATATATATATATATATATATATATATATATATATATATATATATATATATATATGTGTGTATATATATATATATATATATATATATATATATATATATATATATATATATATATATATATATATATATGTGTGTATATATATATATATATATATATATATATATATATATATATATATATATATATATATATATATATATATATATATATATGTGTGTATATATATATATATATATATATATATATATATATATATATATATTTATATATGTATATATTTATATATAAATTTAATGTTCATGATGTTAAAAGACTTGTTTTTTATCATAGTATATATTTGTGCCAAAACGTTTCGACCATACATTCTGGTCTTCATCGGTTGTTTAATCTACAGAATTTTTATTTTCTATTTTTTTTTTTGTTATGCTGTAGTGTCCATATTTACATTGTGTTCATAGGATAATATATATATATATATATATATATATATATATATATATATATATATATATATATATATATATATATATGTATATAAGGTCAAAACTAGTGTTAAATTAGTCATTGGTGCTGTTTAATAACGTAAATCCGGCAACCTTTTCCAGGCTCTAAATCTAAAACATTATATAGTAATAGAGTACACCGTTACTGTCAAATTAGCGAAATAAATCGCTACTTTAAAGTTTGGGAACATAAAAACTAATGGATATTGACTCGCTTTCCTGGATATTCAATTTTATCGATATTGGATGTGCATTAACAAAATTCATTTCAATCGCTATATTTGCTATAGTAGAATTTTATCAAATATACTTCACTGACGCCCCTACAACGTCGATATTGAAAAGGAAACGAAATAATTTAACACACTCATAAAAAAGCTGTATAAAGTATCTTATTTGAAAAAAAAAATCTATCATGATTTTTTGTTGTCCGGCAATACACTTAAAGTTCCCCCTTCAGACGAATCTGTACAAATATCAGAACATACAATCAGTAACTGAGAAATAGCTTCAAGGCTTGTCTACTGTATGGACCTTAAAAGATGGATTTATTGTCACGTTGAAATAGTGAGTTCGTCCAATAAATCAGAGTTACGGGTTACCATCTACATTACATGTGGAAACAGAGTCCACAACAATATAGTCTGCTAATTAAAAAATAACAACGGAAAAATTCTAAATACGTTTTTAGGGTTCAAGAGACTGCTTGCTTAATTTGAGGCGAAATATTAAGCGCCATTCCCGACGTATACGAAGAATGCAATACTCGAATTACTGATTTACTATCGGGTGTTGATATATGTGGACGTAAATAACAAGAGCTTTATACAGTCTGTCAAGTAAGACATCTCGGCGATAATTCATTTTTGGTAGATGCGATTCTAGCGATTCAACAAAAAATCTGTAGAAGGAATCTTTGTCTACGACGCACTTTAGTAACAGTATCAGTCAATTTCGAACTTTCAAACGTAAAAATCCGAAGTGAGTCACTTATTTGCGTGTCGGTTCGAAGCAGTCTTTCATTGTTCCCATCCAAAGGGGCTTTAAAATGACTCATTCCGCGGCTGCTAAATATATTAACAAGTCGGTGTCGTTTGTGAAGAAGTAGGTACATAATTTTAACGAGACAAGAAATCTCGACGACTTTCCAAAAGTAGGCAAAGTCACTCTGAAAATCGAAAAACGAATCGTGTTTTTTTTATGGGTCTAGCACACGTGCTACAGGGAAGTCCCTAAAACGCTCCAGAAGCGGCATGTGTGCGGAAAAAAAAAAAGCGATTCACGTTGTTCTTGAATCGCTGTAGATTGTACTCGGTGGGAAACACAGCCCTGAGCAAATTATTCCAAAGGGATGATGTTTTCCATATAAAAGACTGCTTGAAAAGCGTTGTACGCTGAGTAACAAGCTCAATCTCATACGGATGTGAAGTATTAGCGCGGCGTGTATTTCTAACATGCACCGCTCTGGAAGGAATTGGCGGGCTACATCCTTCGAACACTTTCCATGAAAATACTTGTAGAACAGACTCAAGTCGCCAACCATACTTCGATGTTCCAGCGAATCAAGGCCGCCGGTCAGTTCCGGGTCTCCAATCAGACGAACAGCTCTTCTTTGAACAGAATCCAACAAATGCAGTGTGTGTTTAGGAGCGGAGCCCCAAACATGGGAGCAGCGTTGCATAGTTGGTCGAATTCGAGCTTTGTAAAGAATTAACAGTTGTTGTGGAGTGTAAAGCTTTCTGGGTTCGAAATAATATTCCCAACTTTTGAGAAGCTCTCCTTACTATGCCTGCGCCATGTTCATGCCAGGACATATTTACTCCTAAATTAACGCCCAACAAATTAAGTGACGATGCTAGGGGAATGGAGTGCCCCGACATGACTATGTCCGGTTCAGTACCCACTTTGTTACTGTCACTCCAAGATAGAATTTCTTCCAGTTCTTTGTTAAGCTGAACGACTTTCTGCTGCTTGCGGATATTCGCCTGAATAGCCGATATCCGAGCGTTCAAAGTGAATGAAGAGATAAGCGTACTGTCATCTGCAAAGCTGTAGATTGGATTCCCGGTCTTTTCCAGTAATCGTTAATGCAAATGAGAAAGTGAGTAGGAGACAGTATGGAGCCTTGGGGCTTGGTTTTCACGGCACCAGAAATTGACGCTGTATCAAGGAGCGGCAAAATTAAGAAAATCGGATTCGAATGTATCCCATGAGACTATTCGACAGCATCTTCCTGTTCATGATATCAAATTCCGAAGCACGTTAAAGAAACCTTTGCTGGGCGAAAATCACGCGGCCCGCTTGGGATTTTGACTCGCGAGATTTGAAGAATTTGCAGAGTATGCAGAAAATTTCGTCGACAGCATGCCTCGAAGATACCAGGCAATTATTGATGTAGGAGGCGATTGGACAACTTACTAAGGTAATTGCGCCGTTGCCGTTGTTAACACACCAAAGAATACATTTACGGCAAAAAATGTTCTTGAAACACCGCAAGAATGCGGGCGGTTACGTTCTTATTTGACAAACTGTCAGTTTGATGGCATATTGGCTGACTAAAAATTTTGAAACAAAACATTTTGTGAGGTCTAGAAAGTAGTCACACCAGCGAGAACATCAAGAATGTCTTAAACCATATGCGCGAAGAAAACTGTAAACAACACAAGAGTCCACCTATTTATTAGAGACAGTTTAGCTAACTTTAAAAAAGCTACAGGAGACTTAGGATTAAATAATGAATTATGTTTTATACATACCCAACTCTCTAAAAATTCAAAGATCTGTATCGGACGTTATAAGTGTCTGAAAAAGATTGTAACTCATTTAAATCACTCATCTCCTTCCAAAATAAAATTAGAGCAAAGGCAGAGAGATTTCCACATTGGAGTAAAGAAAATGCTGCGATGGAATTCCAAATATCTATGGGAAAGGCTCTTTGCACAAAGACGAGCTATCAGCTGCTGTTGAATATGATTTACTTTTTCACTTGTTTGCGCTTCGGTTCAAGGCAGTTTTTCTTTATTCTCATCCTAGGGGACCTAAAATGACACATTTCGCGGCCGCTAAATATATTAAAAAGTCGGTGTCGTTTGTGAAGAAGTAGATAAATCATTTTAACGAGACGAAAAATGTCGACGATTTATCAAAACGTGGCTCGGTAGGCAAAGTCACACCGAAAGTCGAAAAAAACGAATCGTGTCTTTATTTTCACGGCACCAGAAATTGACGCTGCATCAAGAAGCGGCGAAATTAATTAAATCGGGTTCGAATGTGTCCCATCCCATGAGACCATTCGACAGCATCTTCGTGCTCATGATGTCAAATTTCGAAGCACGTTGAAGAAACCTTTGCTGGGCAAAAATCACGTCACGAAGCGGCTCGTTTGGGCCCACGATAAAATACTAGAGTGACCCTCACAATCACCGGATGCCAACTCTATTGAAAACATTTAATTCCTTGTAAAGAGAAAGCTCAGAGGAAAGACTCTGATTACTTTGATTCAGTTGTCTCGCGAGAAAAATTTGCATAGCATGCGAAAAGGCTCGTCGACAGTATGCCTCGAAGATGCCAGGCGTTTATTGATAGATGAGGCGATTGGACAACGGTAAGGTAATTGCGCCATTGTTAGCACACCAGAGAATACTTTGATGGAAAAGAATGTTTTTGAAAAACACAATTTTTTCAAGAATACGAACTGTCACGTTCTTACTTGACAGACTGCAAGTTTAATAGCATATTGGCTGACTAAACGTTTTGACCAAAACATTTTGTGAGGCCTAGAAAGTAGTCACACCAGCGAGAACATCAAGAATGCCTTAAACATACTCGAAGAAAACAGTGTAAACAACACAAGAGTCCGCCTATTTATTAGAGACAGTGGAGCTAACGTTAAAAAAGCTACAGGAGACTTAGGATTAAATAATGAATTCTGTTTTATACATACTCAACTCACTAAAAATTCAAAGATCTTTATTGGACATTATAAGTGTCTAAAAAAGATCGTAACTTATTTAAATCACTCATCTCCTTCCAAAATGAAATTATAGCAAATGCAGAGAAATTTCAACATTGGAGTAAAGAAAATGCTGCTTTGGAAATCCACATATTATCTGTGGGAAAGACTTTTTGCGCAAAGATGCCGCTAAATATGATTCATTTTTTTTCTTTTTCACCACGTCAGTGGGACTTAATTAAAACGTTAGTGGAACTTTTACAACCATTTTAAACAAATCTACCAAACATTTCCGTAGTTCACTGTGTATAATATCAGAAGTGAATTCCAACAATTTTGTCATTAAATAAGTATTTCATGGATATCGGAGTTCCTGGTTTGGAATAATGGATAATTTACTAAGTTCGTGCCAGAAATTTGCAAATATAGAAACCAATAACAATTATATAATTGCCACGTTCCTGGATCCAACATTTAAGGATGCATATTTCACTAACAAAGAGAAGGTTAAAAAAGACATTCTAAAATACATCAAACAAGTAATACGGTTAAAAGTAAATATTTGGCCCGATGATGTGGTATCAGAATAGGAATCGGACTCCTCGGACGATGTCCCACTTAGTATTTTAAACAACTTAACAGTACCAAAAATAAGTAAGACCTAGCGCACACTGGAGACTTTTTGCCCACAGATAGTTTTATTGCCATGCCGAGAGCTTATACAGCATATGAGAGTGCGCACAGTAGAAGACACCAGCCTGGATCACATGGTTACCAAAGGAGAAGTCCCAGCCAGATATCCATGTCTGTAGTGTCGCCACAAGGTGAAAAATCAGAACAGGCATTAATCAGCAATTTTATTGATGAGTCTGATAATTCTGAATTACTACCTTTGCAATAATAGAACATTTTTTGTGAAAGGAATATTTATTTTACTCATTTACCTTAATGTCACAGCAACTGTCGCTTCTACAGGTGTACACAATCACAAAGTTGTATTCTGGTACATTATACCTCCCCCAACTTTAGCTATTAATTCATCAAACGATGTTACACTCATCCGAAAGTAAGAAAAAAGAACTGAGTTGGATGCTTTCGTAAATTATCATAAAGAGTGTAAAATTTTCCTTTTAATAATCTGGTGCTGTAAATAGGGTGTAGCCAGTACTGTCTATTTCTATGCCTCAATCTCCTTTTTCGATAAACAATTATAACAGTTGCAGTAATTTTCACAAGATCCATCCCGCTAGCTACCAGATACGCGACTGTCTTGTCTCTAACGTGCGGAGGCGTGGCGACAAAACTGTCGTGCCCTCCAAGTGTCTTTCACACTGGTACATAGTTGGCAGACAGTCACCAGACTGTTTTGCCCCCAGTGTGCACCTGCCCTAAGTAATAGCAGCAGACATTTTAGGATGTATTCTCTAATATTGGCCAAGTCAGAGATAAAAATAAAAAAATCTCCCATGGAATAGAAGAGGTAGAAATAGGATTCAGTTATTTAAATTTACCACTGACAGAACGTAAAGTAAGTCCGTTTTTATGGTGGCAGATTAATTTCAAGAATTTTCTCAGGTTAGGAAAACTTACTGTTAAGTGTCCTTCAGCACCAGCTTTTTCAGTATTTAGGGAAAGGCTATTTTCTGAGGTACCCGGTCAAATCAGACAGGTAACCGGTTTAGGCCAGATAGACCGGGTATCCGTTACATCTCTGCCTCCTACGGTTAAAAGAAATAAAAGCGTAATAATCTATAATATATATAAAATGCAACGTCTCTCTGTCTGTCTGTCTGTCTGTCCGTTAGTGCGCTTATCACTGGAGAACCACTTATCCGATTTATGTACTTTTTTTTTAAAACATACATATGTTCTCGGGCCAGGTTATAGGCTATATTTTATTACGATAGGTAGCATAAGGAATGAGTAGTAACGTAAAAATAGTGAATGAAGTCGGAAAAAAGTTTACCGCCAGCGCGTTTCCTTGCAATAAACAGCCTAAACCATTAAATATGGAACAATATTATGTAGCAGAGAATATCTATAATCTATAATATATATAAAATGCAATGTCTCTCTGTCTCTGTCTGTCTGTCAATTAGTGCGTTTGTCACGCAAAAACCACTTATCTGATTTATGTGTTTTTTTTTTTAAATTCATACATATATTCTTTGGCCAGGTTATATAATAATAAAAATAAACTATATCTATAATATATATAAGTACGTATGTCTGTCCGTTAGTGCGCTTATCCCTCGAGATCTACTTATGCGATTTACGTGATTTTTTAAATTCATACATATGTTCTCTGACCAGGTCATAGATATATATTTTATTACATCTATAATATATATAAAATGCAACGTATCTCTGTCTGTTTGTTCGTTTGTGCGCTTATCACTGGAGAACCACTTATCCGATTTACGTGCTTTTTTTTTAAACATGCTAAACCATTAAATATGGAACAATATCAAGTAGCAAAGAATATCTATAATATATATGAAATGCAACATCTCTTGTCTGTCTGTCTGTCCGTTAGTGCGCTTATCATTGAAGAACCACTTATCCGATTTACGTTCTTTTTTGTTAAACATACATATGTTCTCTGGTCAGGTTATAGGATGTATTTTATTACGTTAGGTGACATAATAGTGAATCAAGTCGGAGAAAAGTTTGCCGCTAGCGCGTTCTCTTGCAATACACTGCCTAAAGGATTAAATATGGAACAATATCATGTAGCAAAGAATATAATATATATAAAATGCAACGTCTCTCTGTCTGTGTGTCTGTCCGTTAGTGCGCTTATCACTCGAGAACCCCTCATCCAATTTACGTGTTTTTTTTTTTAATTCATACATTTGTTCTCTGGCCAGGTTATCTATAATCTTCTGTCTAGAATATATATAAAATGCAACGTCGCTCTGTCTGTCTGTCTGTCCGTTAGTGCTTGAGAACCACTTATCCGATTTACGTGTTTATTATAAATTTTTACATATGTTCTATATAATTCGATATAAACCTAGATAATGGGAAATAAGGTAAGATAATGGGAGATAAGGAGAAATAATGGGAGATAAGTCGAGATAAGCCTCGATAATGGGAGATAAGGTGACATAATGGGAGATAAATATAAATAATGGGAGATAAGGAGAAATAATGGGAGATAAGCAGAGATAAGTCTAGATAATGGGAGTTATGGTGAGATAATGGGAGATAAGGAGAAATAATGAAAGATAAGGAGAAATATTGAGAGATAAGTCGAGATAAGCCTAGATAATGGGAGATAAGATGTGATAATGGGAGATAAGGAGAAATAATGGGAGATGAGCAGAGATAAGCCTAGATAATGAAAATTATGTAGAGATAATGGGAGATAAGGAGAAATATTGAGAGATAAGGGGAAATAATGGGAGATATTTTTTATTACGTTAGGTAACATAAGGAATAAACAGTGACGATAGCGGCGAATCAAGTCCACGCGAGCGGAGCCGCGGGCCCGGCTAGTGCAATATATAATGCAGTATATACACTACACATGAATTTAGGGCTCGAATTTAATAAAATGAACACACCCTTTTTAATTTTTTAATGAGTTTACTATTACGATGTTTTATTTATTCCTATAAACGAAATAAATAAATATAAAATTCACAGCATAACTTTTTCAACCGTTGTTTACCCATCAGTTATAGTAAAAAAAAATATGTTTATGAAAAGTCCTGTATTTTGTACCAAATTTAAAAATGACAGCCCGTTTCACAATTTCATAACACGTAAATGGATGACATACATTTGATTATAAATAGGAAATACAAAAACGCACATATAAAAGTGATAGGCACAGATTAACATTAAAAAAACTCGTTTTACATATTTTTGAGCGATAAATATGGATTTGGGTGATTCTCTTAAATGAAACAAAAATATTTTGTTTTTTTTTATCATTGGTATTGTCAAATTATTATAGACGGCAAAGTTTATAATTGTTAGTGCCTTACTCAGACGGGCCACTCGGGCGCGAAGTTTCGCTGTGACGCTAATGGGTAGTGTCACTTCGTTAGCCAAGTATGGTTTTACCTTTCTCCACAGAGACTATGAGCACAACACCATAAGAGTCCCAAAAAAACCGTAGCCATGTCCTTTCCTGCAGATGGAACCATTTTTGCTTGCTTAGACGCACTTTCAGCTGCTTCAACCCACTGTTTCGACTGCTCCTTTATCTCTAGCGTGTAATAGTGAATATATAGTTATAAAACATCGAAGAAATTAACCGGAATTATATTGAAATAAGTCTAAACTCTCTTGAAAATGTTCATTCGAATGCGTTTTGCTCGATCGTTAACAGATGCGGCCCCCATCCAGCGTAAAGCTTTCTCATACCCATCGTGTAAATGTTGTGGGCGCAGCCTCTCGAGATATTTACAATGTCAGCGAGCTCACGTACCTTCGGTCGGCCATCATTTAGTACGCTATTGTGAATTTTTATCATAATCGCGTCGGTCATAGAGGTTTTCGGACGTCCGAAGCATTTATCATCTTGAATGGATGTCCGACCTCTTCTAAATTCACCAGCCCACTTTTTAATCATCGAAAACGAAGATGAAGAATCTTTTTGAATACCCGTAGTATTTTATAAAAACTCGCTCTTCAATTTTTTTTATTTTTGAGAAAATGTTAAAACTTCTTCATTTACATCACTGCTACAAAAAGACAACTAAACACACATGCCTGAAACTTCACAGCACGTCATCTAGTAGATAACACTTAACAAATATACTAAATTTGGTTATCTTGGCGCTATATTTGTGTCAGTTCGAAAACTTTTGGAACCAACCTCATATTTAATTGGTGTCTGAAATTAAACTAAGTATTTGAGGAAAGACTCCTTCTTGCTTTTCTTATAAGGCATCGTCTCGCCACCCTTATAGAAAACTATGCTTGGAGATGTATCTATCAAGGTCAAGTGGATTGTCGACCAGGCAATTTTTATACATTAATGTCCAAATTACATGCTGCATGTGCCAGTACACTGCATTTTTAAAAAAGTGGAAACCAAAAACTCTAAAATTATTATGTTCCCTTCAAGGCTTTGTTGTTATACTTATTACATCTTAAGGAAGTTGGTGCGTTACACGAAAAAATGAAAAAAAACTTTAATTTGATTTTATTCGATAAATTAAAAAATTTAGAATTTTTTGTAAACATTTCAATACATTTAGGAAGCTCTTCACTAAATAAATAAAATTTAAAAAATACATGGATCCATATGGGAAACGTTTCCATTTAATGCAGCAAACGTACATTTTTTTTATATCACAAAAAAAATTAGCAAAAATATGAAATTGAGATATATACATCAAAATATGACGGATATTTTAAATTTTTTTTCCAGTGATTAGGAAGTTTTTTATGAATGAAAAAATATAAAAATTATGAATGATTTCGAGCAATAATCTATGTCAGGCGAACGAAGTGGCAACACCGCACTGACAAAAAATAGAGGGAATTTGAAATACGTCTATGTTCGGCGTAAATTACATTTATATGAATCGTTAAACGCAAAGTATGTAAATTTTTAAATAAAAAGAGTAATAAATCTAATGTTTCATTTAGAATACCTTTAATTATTCACCCTAGTAACAATTTCTACTAGTTATAAATATTCAGCGCATAGTAATAATTTTTTGTAAACTTAAATAGTATTGAAATATCGCGTATATAAAATAAATAATTATTTTGAAACCATACTTTTTAAATATTCAAACAGTGGATTTAGAACACGCTGTGATTTTCTTACACGAATTTTATTATTTTCATCAGAGGTTAGAACTGTCATTATCACTGCTTACCATTCGTTTCGCCACATTTCCTTTGCCTCAATCTTTGTCTATAAACTGCTTCGGTAACATGTTTTCTCTTCCAAGTATATACATTTTTTCCATTTTTGTCACGAATTCCACATTCTTTATCCTTATCCAGTTCTTAACTTTTAACTCTAATAAGGGGCACTACAATACTGTTTTACTCTGAATATGCCGCAATCTCAGAATGTCAGGATGTCCAACTATTATAAAATATGCGATGTTGCCGCTTTTTAATGAATAAATTAGCAATATTTATTTTGATTTTTTCGCTTAGTAACATAAATAAAAGTTTTTTTAATGTCTTTAACATATCTACTGTACAACGCGAGTCAACGATAGAGTAAAGTTCATTATCTCATTTGTTTGGGGGGAATGACGAAAAAATGTTAAATACAATAGTTTTAGGGAATGTTAAGGTGCACAGTTTAAAATTATTTTTGAGTATACAGCATACTTCACAGAAGTGTGGCCGACATAACATATATTTTTTTAAATGGAACATCCTATTTTCTAATTTATTTTTAAATTCTGCGTAAAATTCTATAACTTTTTTATTAATAATGTTATATACCTAAACCTAGTCGTTTTTCTAATATTTCAATTTTTTTAAAAAAATACTAATTTTCAGTTGTGTAAAAAATTGCCAGTAGCGCCATTGTTTCTGAAGGTGCAATACTCATAATTGGTACGAGTATTCTATAGAGATGAAAAAAAAGATATATGTAAAGAAATTTGAGTTAGATGCTACAAGGTGTTCAAAATAAATTTATGCATTTCGACTATTTAAATTGAAAAATCTAAATTTTTTTAAATGGTACACCATGTATATTATTATTTTTCAATAGATTTTATAAAATCCTCCAACTTTTATTAAGTACGTCATATACCTATTTCTAATAGTTTTCGTTTTATTTTGAATTTTTCAATTTTTACCCTTGTTTTTAATACACTTACGCTATTATGAAAACATAAACAAATAGTTCATAATAATTTTAATATAGTTTAACTTATCTAATGATTAATTATTATGACATAATAAATGTTCAAAAATTTGCCCGTCTACTTGAATACACATGTTTAGTCGTTTAACTGTATTTTCCTTCACTTTCCTTAGCATAAAGGGCGTTATTGTCCTGCTCGCATCCCGTATCCTATTTTCCATATCTATTGGTGTTGTAAAGGGATTCACATAAACACAATCTTTAATGTAGCCCCACAAAAAGAAGTCTAAAGGTGTTAAGTCACATGATCGAGGGGGCCACTGAATAAATCCATCCCTACCGATCCATTTTTGTGGGTAACAATCATTTAAAAATTCCCGAACTTCCCGGTGATAATGAGCAGGAGGTCCGTCTTGTTGAATCCAGATTTGTTCCCTTTCACAGTTATCAACTTCTTCAAGAAGCTGGGGTAATTCGTTTTGCAAAAAATTTAGATATCTAGGAACGTTAAACGGTTCGCGGAAAAAATATGGACCCATAATTCGAAAATTTAATATTCCACACCATACATTAAACGATCAATGGTTTTGACTTTAAACTTCCCGGACCCAAAATGGATTAACTGTTGAATAATAATGCATTTTATGGTTGTTAACTGTTCCATTACTGCGAAAAGTAGCTTCATTCATGGTGGTACAAAAGTTTACTCGTCGTTCAAAATCACGGTCTTGAAGTTCTTGGTGTAGTTCCATATGAAAGGGATGATACTTGTATTTTCTCGTGGTGCGATTAGCAGTAGATTGGGATGTGTCAGATAAATTAGCTAGTTGACGGCTGCTGACCTGGGGATTATGTTCAACATGAAGTAAAATCTCCATTTCTTTTTCCTCGTTGGTAGCATTCTGGTTTACTACTTTGTGTTTCGTATACTCAACGCTACCACTACCATCAAGCCGTTCCATTAGCACTGAAAAGATTTTCTAGATGGTATACGTCTTTTAGGGTACTTCGCTCCGTAAAGCCTTACTGCCAAAAGACATTTTTTTTTCCCGCCTCGCCCAGTATATAAACCAAATCAATCAATTCTTTCTAGCAAAATCCATAACTATTACCTTTATACGTCACTTACTACAACAAATTAAACTATTTTTACTTGCTTAATAGACATGTCAAAATTTGACAATACCTACCTTTTTGTTTTGTCTTGGCAACTATGATTTTATAGCGTAAGTGTATTAAAAACAAGGGTACTATAATAAAAATATTATAATTATTTTTTGGTCAGACCGCGAACTTTAAGTAAGTGTTTAAAAACAAGGATAAAAATTGAAAAATTCAAAATAAATCGAAAACTATTAGAAATAGGTATACGACATACTTAATAAAAGTTGGAGGGTTTTGCAAAATCTATCAGAAAAAATAATAATATACAAGTTGTGCTATCTAAAAAATTTGAGATTTTTCAATTTAAAATAGTCGAAATGCATAAATTTATTTTAAACAACCTGTAGCATCTAACTCAAATTTCTTTACATATATCTTTTTTTTTCATCTCTATAGAACGCTCGTACCAATTATGGATATTCCACCTTCAGAAACAATGGCGCTGCTGGCAATTTTTTACAAAACTGAAAACTAGTATTTTAAAAGAAATTGAAATATTAGAAAAACTACTAGGTTTAGGTATACAACATTATTAATAAAAAAGTTATAAAATTTTACGCACAATTTAAAAATAAAGTAGAGAATAGGATGTTCCATTTAAAAAAAAAACCTATGTTATATCGGCCACACTTTTTTGAAGTACCCTGTATACTCAAAAATAATTTTAAACTGTGCACCTTAACATTCCCTAAAACTATTGTATTTAACATTTTTTTCGTCATTCCCGAAACAAATGAGATAATGAACTTTACTCTATTGTTGACTCACCCTGTACAAATTTTGTAATATTAATACGTTACAATATCAAACTCTAATAAATAACACAAACATAATCAAATAATAATGTCCAACGTGTCAGTAATATATAATATCAATAATTTATTACTATATACTTCTTTAAAAATATAAATGTAGGCTTATAACAAAGTACTAATATAAGCTAACGCAGTTTACTTTTAGTTTGACCTATACCACCGCAACTTCCTTAAAGACGAAATGGTTCTCCATTCCTAATTTGAACTTCATCGTGTAGATTTCGATACCACAAACTGAGTATCGAAACCGACAATAGACCATGTGTAAAGTCAACGCGTCCTGAAGCGGGAATGCGCTAGTTGAAACCACAGTTACACTTCACTAATACTCATATTAAATAATGGTAAACAAATGTACAAGTGACTGACAACGAATATAAGGTGCCACCTGGGGATGGGTCCGAGTAGCCTGTCTAGGAGGGCTCTTCGAACATCTTCTAGTTTCGAATCACGATAATGCTGCATTGACCGCTTTAGTCTCTTGATTCCGGGTTCTTACCTGAAGTTTTCTGATGAGTAGTGCTTTGTATTAGAATGATTTTATTGGATCTTTTACTAGGCTGCATATAGCTACTTTCAAGGAAGATATGCCAACATAAAACAATAATATTATTTACTTGTTACAGTAGATTTATTTATTTATTTGATAAATTTATTTATCGCTTTATGCGGGAGTCCACCCATTTAGTAAACAACATTAAAACCGGCACATCAGTGGCAAGCTCGAAAATTTTTTAATTTTCAGAATTGATGAAATGTGGATGCTAATCAGTACAAAAATGCAATTTGCTGTCTATTTGAAATATTTCCTTTTTAGTATTCAAACAGAGCACTCAAAGTGTTACAATACTAACGCGCAATAGTATCGATTTGCGCCGATTGATAGTGGTAGGCACATCTCTAACAACTGTACATGACAAGTTTCAACTTGCTAGCTAGTTCAGTTTGTTCTGTATGTATGTTTGAGTAGATGTTGAATTGTATCCCCGCGCGATTTGGATTTGCGATGGATAGCGATTTTGGATACCAAAAAAAAACGGTGCGTGTGTGGGGAAGTTTATTTTAAACTCGAAAAAAGTTCTAGTGAAACGTATAAAATGATTCTAGACGCATTTGGGGACGAAGCTCTGAGCTGTACGGATATTTATGGGTGGTTTTCTCGATTTAAGACACGCCGAACTTCGGTAGAAGATGATAAGCGTTCCGGAAGACCTTCAACTGCAACGTCGCGTGAAATCATCGCCAAAGTTCAACGAATAATTCGTAAAGTTCAACGAATCATTCGTCGTCGGACAACTCTGTGCATATCTTTTCAAATTTATGAAGCGAAGTTTCCTTCTGCAACATGATAATGCACCTGCCCGGTCCACAGTTCATTCTATACGCAACAGTTTTTGGCGTTTGGGCTGTTCCTTCATATGAAGATGAAGTTAAAGGCTGCCATTTCGAGACAGGAAAGCAGATACAACGCTAACGACAGGTGGCGGTGAAGACAGTGCCGGCATCGATCTTCAAAAAAGCTCGAGCAGTGGAAAAAACGATGGGGCCAGTACAAGTCTAAAAATAATTATTTCAGATTTTATAGCGTTGATCTGCATTCTTGATAGTGAACAGATTTTAAACAAAATCACGTAAAATCCAAAATGAGTTACTTTTTCCGTTTCGGTTCTCATCCGAAGGGGCCTAAAATAACATTCCGCGGCCGCTAAATATATTAAAAAATCGGTACCATTTGTGAAGAAGTGGGTAAATCATTTTAACGAGACGAAAAATGTCGACGACTGGCTAAAACGTGGCTCGGTAGGCAAAGTCACTCCGAAAATCACGTCGAGAAGCGGCTCGCTTGGCCCCACGATAAAATACGAGATTGGGTTGAAAAGTTCGCGGTCTGACCAAAAAATAATTATAATATTTTTATTATAGTACCCTTGTTTTTAATACACTTACGCTCTAACATCATAGTTGCCAAGACAAAACAAAAATGTAGGCAATATCAAATTTTGACATGTCTATTAAGGAGGTAAAAATAGTTTAATTTGTTGTAGTAAGTGACGTATAAAGATAATAGTTATGGATTTTCCTAAAAATGAATTAATCGATATGGTTTATATACTGGGCGAGGCGGGTCTTTTGGCAGTAAGGCTTTACGGAGCTAAGTACCCAAATAGACGTAAACTATCTAGAAAATCATTTCAGTGCTTAATGAAACGGTTTGATGGTAGTGGTAGCGTTGAGTATACGAAACGGAAAGTAGTAAACCAGAATGCTACCAATGAGGAAAAGAAATGGAGATTTTACTTCATGTTGAAGATAATCCCCAGGTCAGCAGTCGTCAGCTAGCTGATTTATCTGACACATTCCCAATCTACGGCTAATTGTATCACGAGAAAATACAAGTATCATCCCTTCCATATGGAACTACACCAAGAACTTTAAGACCGTGATTTTGAAGGACTAGTAAACTTTTGTATCACCATGAAGGGAGTAATAGAGGCCGATCCAAATTTTTTATCCGAAAATGATGAAGCTACTTTCCGCAGTATTGAAGCAGTTTACAGCCATAACATGCATTATTATTCAACAGTTAATCCATTTTGGGCTCGGGAAGTTCAAAACCAATGGTTTGGTTGCTTAATGTATGGTATGGAAAATTAAATTTTCGAATTATTGTTCCATATTTTTTCCGCGAATCGCTTAACGTGCCTAGATATCTAAATTTTTTGCAAAACGAATTACCCCCGCTTCTTGAAGAAGTTGATAACTTTGGAAGGGAACAAATGTGGATTCAACTAGATGAAGCTCCTGCTCATTACCACCGGGAAGTTCGGGAATTTTTAAACGATCGTTACCCACAAAAATTGATTAGTAGGGATGGATTCATTCAGTGGTCCCCTCGATTATGTGACTTAACACCTTTAGATTTCTGTTTGTGGGGCTACATTAAATATAGTGTTTATGTGAACCCCCTTAAATACCAGTAGATATGGAAAATAGGATACGGGATGCGTGCAGGACAATAACGCCCTTTATGCTAAAGAAAATGAAGGAAAATATAGTAAAACGACTAAACATGTGTATTCAAGTAAACGGGCATATTTTTTAACATTTATTACGTTATAAAAATTAATCATAAGTTGAACTATATTAAAATTATTATTAACTGTTTGTTT
>CM032449.1:174729595-174867095 GCA_019049505.1 Pachyrhynchus sulphureomaculatus
ACGAATGCCAAACACAAAGAAATAGACCAATATGGCTGAAACTTGGTGTGCGTTCATTCAAGAGATGCTACTAACTAAACATGACCTCGATACGCGATATATATATATATATATATATATATATATATATATATACATACATATATATATATATATATATTATATATA
Organism: Pachyrhynchus sulphureomaculatus; assembly: GCA_019049505.1. Classification (NCBI taxonomy): domain Eukaryota; kingdom Metazoa; phylum Arthropoda; class Insecta; order Coleoptera; family Curculionidae; genus Pachyrhynchus; species Pachyrhynchus sulphureomaculatus. The sequence goes on from CM032449.1 coordinate 174,729,764, forward strand.
TATATATATATATATACATACATATATATATATATATATATATATATATATATATATATACATATATATACATATATATATATATACATATATATACATATATATATACATATATATATATATATATATATACATATATATATATATATATATATATATATATATATATATATATATATATATATATATATATATATATACATATATATATATATATATATATACACATATATATACATATATATATATATATATATATATATATATATATATATATATATATATATATATATATACATATATATATATATATATATATATATATATATATATATATATATATATATATATATATATACATATATATATATATATATATATATATATATATATATATATATATATATATATATATATATATATAGTCCGATCAATGATTCTTTGCATGCACGTCATAAATCTCTGAATATAGTGTAAACATCCGCCTATTATTATTCTTCTTGTCAACATGTTAAGTATATTTAAAAACTTAAAAAACGTAGGTCTTCTGTCATCTGAAGTTATTTACGACATTCGCTCTATTACCTGTCTCGGTTATTTGTACATATGCAAGAAAGAAACGAACAACCTGGAATTTGGTTATAGCTTCATGTTTTAGAAGCCAGTAGCGTCGAGTTTATAGGCAACAAAAAAATCGATAATTCTTTGACGGATTGAAGAAGCCACCAAAATACCTGGAAAACGTTTAAATAGTCAAGCAAGAGATTTTGTGGCGAAAGTAATAGTGTATTTTACATCGGAAAGGGATAACAAGGGTCCTCTTATATCTCTTAATGCTGTACAAGAGGTAAATAAATCACATAGGTATATCTTTGTAATGTGTTTTCAATGTTCTGGTTCCAGAGAGTCGCTGCTGCTTTACAGATTAGTACAAGACTTGTAGCGAGCATTAAAATTCGTAGTGATAAAAATGAATTGCTTTCAACACCTGGAAAATCACAACCAAGAAAACAAGCCATAGTCTGAGTGAAAGTTCTAAAATGGACGTTTGTAATACATTATATGATATGTATGCACAAAGTAAGTAGCTATTAATATCTATCGATTTAAGTGAAATCGAAAGTAAATCATATTGTACTATTAGAAAAATATGTTACTATTAACAATTTACGTAAAGAACTGCGACAAAAAGAGATAATAATAATGTCAGTTATGAAACACTTTGAACATTACTTCTGGACTTGGGTTTCAAATTTAAGAAAGACGACAACAGACGAGCATTAATGGAGACACTCAGAATTTGTTCAATAAGGGCAGCATACATTGCCCGCCAGCTTGTTTTCATAGACGAAACATGGATTTTTTCAAAAGGCAGTCAAAGGAAATTATGGCAGGATGACAACATTAAAAGTGTTCGTAAGCCTGGGGGATTTGATGGTAAAAGGTTTATTGTTTTACATGCTGGACACACTGGGGGTTTTGTGGAAAATGCCAATTTACTATTTGCTAGCAAGTCAAAGTCACTTGATTATCATGGAGAAATGAATAATGAAATGTTTACGAAATGGGTCAGAAACCAGTTGATTCCTAATTTTAAAGAACCATCTTTAATTATAATGGATATTGCTTCATACCATTCAGTTGAAGTAGAAAAACAGCCATCTTCAACATGGAAAAAAGAAGGAATTCTCGAGTGGTTACAGAAGAATAGTTTACCTCATAACAAACAGATGTTTAAGACAGAATTGTTTAGATATGCAAAAGTTCATAAAAAATCAAAGGAATATCAAATTGATAAAAATTTTTGAGAGCATGAAGTGTTGAGATTACCTATCACTGTCAATTTAATGCAATCGAGCTGATTTGGGCAAATGTAAAAACATCTTATAACAAGCACACTGGTGATATGGAGATAAACAAGTACTTCAGATGTGGAATAGAGCCTTAGAAAAGTGTACGCCAGAGGTACGGCATGCCAGCGTACAACATACAGAAAATCTGATTCAACAGTGGTATGATCGTGAGGTAATAACACAGCCCCACAAAAAAAAAGTGGGGTATACTTTTGATGCGATATATCAGATCCGTAGTATTTTTGCCTGCTGATCACGAATCTGACGTCAGAATATCGCCATCACATCTCAATTTTTTTCTAACCTCAAAAAATAGGTAAAAGTTAGTAAAAATTAAAAAAAAATATACTCCTAAAAAATTGATTCAAGCTTTTTCATGAATCCAAAGATGTATTAATATGTATTCGGACACGCTAAGCTAATATTCATCGGTTGGATTAAGCCATACAGTTCTGTTTTCTTTCTAACCTCAATAAATCAGACAGATATAGTGCTTCTCGAATGCAAAAACGAATTCAAATTAAAATTCAACCGATTCTTACCAAATTTAGTACACGGGGTTTTTTTGGGTTGCTGATCATGAATCTGAGGTCGGATTTGCAAATTCAAAATGGCGGATCCAAGATAGCGGACAAAATTTTTGAAAACCAACCGATTCCTACCAAATTTGGTATACAGTTGGGGAATCCTCGAACCTGATACTCTTAAACCCTAAACCCTGAAACCTTAGACTCCCACACCCTGTAACCTCAAAAAATAGACCTCAATAACCCTGTAACTTTAAAAATGAGACCCAATAAATTCAAAACCAGGACTTTTAAACCATATACTCTCAAATAGTAGACCCTTAAGCCCTAGAATTGCGAAGGTTAGACCCGCGCCTAACTTTCCTTTTTTTGGCTGTATCTTGTTCTTTTTTCCGCGAATGACATATTCAAAGGCTTTCTGCCCAAACGCTTTTGAGGACTTGTTTCTCTTTTTTAACGACCAGCAATAGTCCGCTAGCATATGGTCATCCCATCGTCCTTGATACCGATTTTCTATGATTTTCAGATCTTGGTGAAAACGTTCCCCTTGCTCCTTACTGTAGTCACCAAGATTATAATCTTGATCAGCAACCCAAAAAAAACCCCGTGTACCAAATTTGGTAAGAATCGGTTGAATTTTAATTTGAATTCGTTTTTGCATTCGAGAAGCACTATATCTGTCTGATTTATTGAGGTTAGAAAGAAAACAGAACTGTATGGCTTAATCCAACCGATGAATATTAGCTTAGCGTGTCCGAATACATATTAATACATCTTTGGATTCATGAAAAAGCTTGAATCAATTTTTTAGGAGTATATTTTTTTCTTAATTTTTACTAATTTTTACCTATTTTTTGAGGTGAGAAAAAAATTGAGATGTGATGGCGATATTCTGACGTCAGATTCGTGATCAGCGGGCAAAAATACTACGGATCTGATATATCGCATCAAAAGTATACCCCACTTTTTTTTTTTTGTGGGGCTGTGTAATCGAAGAGATTCCAGAAATCATTATTCGTGTTAGGAATGATGAAAGTGAGTGTAAAGAATTTACTTCTAGCGATTAGTGTCATTATTCAATTAATAATTTAAATATTATTTACTGACGCGTTCCAAGCCCCTTGGGTAACATTCATTGTAAATTTTGCAGGACAAATATAGACTTATCTATCTATCTATTAGTTTGATTTGATAAATCATATTAAAATTAGATTATGCAATTTATATCTCCTATTCATACTTTATACTCTCGTCATGAAATATCTTTCTGTTTTTAAAAGTATTATATTTCAGTTCTCTATTTTAAAATGTTATTTAATGAGTTCTACGGTGCAATTTTTTACAGTTTTTATAATGCCTTATATGTAAATTTGATAAAGCTGCGTTAAGTGTGTATTGCAATTTTATTACAAACATTACACAAACGTCAAATAACAATTGAAAACTTTCCATAAAGTAAATTTACTAACGAAATAATAGGTGATATTAGACGTTGGATTTATACAGAGCGGTAAATGTCTTTCACACGTAAGAACTAGGTGTTTTACACATCATACACATTTAATATATCCGTAGTTTTCGTTAATAACCAAGCCGGATGAAAAATATTGACTTTTAAAATTGTCATTTAAAACTCAGACCGTCGACACTAAATTGACAGCCGATTGAATCGTATGAATATTCTTGACGTCGCGTTGATCACAAGACTGCAAAGATCCAACGTGACATATCTAATACTTATTTTCATTAAATTTGAACACAGTTGGACATTCTATAAAGTACTGGACTATGTAGTTTTAAAAAGTAATGCGTCGCCATATGCGCAGCTGAGATGAGCATTGGAAAACCTGTCTGAAAGAGAGGGAGAGAGAGAGAGAGAGACTTTTAAAGCGAGTTTAAGTGAGATTAGATAACGATCTATGACATGTTGAAGATATTACCTTTGATTACGTTTTACGGCGTGACGCGTTCAAGAATCTTATGACAGCATTGTTTGAAGAATTTAAATAATTTATTGAACAAGGTAAAAGATCATACTGTCTAAGCAATTTCTGAACTGAGTTTTCTGATTCTTCAAAATTTGAGAAAATTTAAGTGAGTGGCCGTTAAGCCTCTCTTTTGCAATCTGAAGTACCTTTTTAGCGTTCTGTACGGAACACTTATAAGATCACTTCGGTGTCAGTTTGGTCGGCTGTCTGTCTGTCCGTCTGTCACACCCGATTTTCTCCGAAACTATTTGAGTATAAAAAGTTGAAATTTGGCACTAATATAGGCTGATGCTGGCTACATCAGAGCAGTGTAGTTTTGAAAGTTAAATTTTGACTTAAGGGGTTAGTTTTTGGGGGCGAAATAGGAAGTGAAAAAAAAGTTTTTACCAGGTCATCGAGTGGGGTGTCAAATGAAAGCTTGTAAAAATATAAGTTCAAAAATATATATAATGTAATACTTGCGCACACTTTTAATTGTAGTGTTTTTTTAAAAATTGTAAAAAATCGCTTATCTCAAAAAGTACTGATCAAAAAATTTTTAAAAAATTCTGGAATATTCTCCACAGAGTGTAAATTAAACGAAAATTATCACGAGTGCATTCCTTTTAATAATTTATCTAGTATATAAAAAAAACAAAAATATCAAGGTCACGTGTTTTTTGTTAACTCATTGATCATTTTGTACTTCCGTAACAATATTTTTTATTTTAAAAGAAATCAACGTACGGAATACTAATTAGGCCAGTCCAACTTGCATTTGGCCGGCTATTATTTGATATATATAGCTATTGTAATTTTAATAGGATTGTGTTGTAATTGCTAACAGACTTATACTAGACTAATAGTTTTTAAAACTAACCTAAATATGGTCACTAATATAGTACCTGTTTTCCAAGTGGAAAAAATTTCTTTACGTTACGCTGTCAGGTTGTCAGATAATAGAAGAAAGAAGACATATAACAGACTACCCTTGCCCGCGGCTCCGCTCGCGTGGTCTTGATTCACTACTATCGTCACTGCTTATTCCTTATGTTACCTAACGTATTAAAATATCTTCCATTATTTCCCCTTATCTTCCATTATTTCTTCTTATCTCCCATTATGTCTACATAATTTCCATTATCTAGGCTTATCTCTGCTCATCTCCCATTATTTCTCCTTATCTCCCAATATTTCTCCTTATCTCCCATTATCTCACCTTATCTCCCATTATCTAGGTTTATCTCGCAATATTTCTCCTTATCTCCCATTGTTTCTCCTTATCTCCCATTATTTCACCATAACTCCCATTATCTTATCTCTGCTTATTTCCCATTATTTCTCCTTATCTCCCATTATTTATAGTTATCTCCCATTATCTCACTTTTTCTCTCCATTATCTAGGCTTATATCGAATTATATAGAACATATGTATAAATTTATAAAAACACGTAAATCGGATACGCGGTTCTCAAGTGATAAGCGCACTAATGGACAGACGGACAGACAGAGAGACGTTGCATTTTGTGTGCAACATGATAATATTTCATATCTAAAGGTTAAGGCAGTGTATTGCAACGCGCTAACGGTAAGCTTTTTTCCGACTTGATTCACTATTATCGCCACTGCTTCTACTTTATGTTACCTAACGAAATAAAATATATCCTATACCCTGGCCAGAGAAAATATGTATATTTTAAAAAAAAAGCACGTAAATCGGATAAGTGGTTCTCCAGTGATAAGCGCACTAACGGACAGACAGACAGACAGGCAGAGAGACAGGCAGACAGACATACAGAGAGACGTTACATTTTATATATATTATAGATAGAAGATTATAGATAACCTGGCCAGAGAACAATTGTATGAATTTAAAAAAAAAAAACATGTAAATCGGATGGTTCTCGAGTGATAAGAGCACTAACGGACAGACAAACAGACAAAGAGACGTTGCATTTTTATATATATATTATATTCTTTGCTACATGACATTGTTCCATATTTAATGCTTTGGGCAGTGTATTGCAAGAGAACGCGCTAGCGGCAAACTTTTCTCCGACTTGATTCACTGCTTATTCCTTAAGTCACCTAACCTAATAAAATATAACCTATAACCTGGGCAGAGAACATATGTATGTTTTGAAAAAAAAAAGTACTTAAATCGGATAAGTGGTTCTCCAGTGATAAGCGCACTAACGGACAGACAGACAGAGATACGTTGCATTTTTATATATATATATATTATATATAGATGTAATAAAATATATATATATATAACCTGGTCAGAGAACATATGTATGAATTTAAAAAATCACGTAAATCGGATAAGTGGTTCTCGCGGGATAAGCGCACTAACGGACAGCAGACAGACAGAGAGACGTATGAATTTAAATAAAGACACGTAAGTCGGATAAGTGGTTCTCGCCTGATAAACGCACTTGGACAGACAAACAGACAGACAGACATTGCATTTTATATATATTATAGATTATAGATATTCTATGCTGCATAATATTGTTCCATATTTAAATGTTAAGGCCGTGTATCGCAACGCGCTAACGGTAACCTTTTTTCCGACTTCATTCAGTATTATCGTCACTGCTCATTCCTTATGCTACCTATCGTAATAAAATATAGCCTATAACCTGGCCAGAGAATATATGTATGTTTTAAAAAAAAAAAGTAAGTAAATCGGATAAGTCGTTCTCCAGTGATAAGCGCACTAACGGACAGATAGACAGACAGACAGACAGACAGACAGACAGACAGACAGACAGAGAGACGTTGCATTTTATATATATTATAGATGAAATACCAAGCTTGGCAGTCAGCATCCTAGACGTTAGGCCCAATTACGAGTAAGACCAACTTCCGTTAAAACCACCTTGTTTCAGTACTTAAGGAGAAGTTTTGAACCATATCTCTTGTTTTTTTTTATGGGCATTTTTTTGGAAAGACCTGCCGCCTGGGTTTTAGTAGCGTTAAATTCTACTTGGTTAATGACACCCCAAAATGAAATTTATTCTAGGTTTTTGCTCAGTGGAAGGACTTCCTGCTGCCTGCGGATATTTGTATGAGCAGCCGATGTTCGAGCGTTTCAAAGTGAATGAAGAAATAAGCGTACCGTCATCGGCAAAGCTATAGACTGGATTTCTGGTGCTTTCTAACAGATCGTTAATGTAAATGAAAGAGAGAGTAGAGCATACGGAGCCTTGGGGTAGATTACTCTCTGATGAAACATGATAGCCATAAATAGAACTTTTCAGACATACCATAAGAGCTTAATTTAGCCTACAATCCATCGTGCCAAACAGGGTCGAATGCCCTGGACATATGAGGTTAGTTCAGGTTACCTGTAACTCCAGATTTTTGAACTGCGTTGTTTCAGATATGTGTTACATAAGTTAGAAGACCTCCCTTTGAACTTACGAAAGTCATATTGGTGGTCGCTAATAATATTCAATCAGTTAACATACTTTAGAATATGCTAATTGAGAACCTTTTCCATGACTTGTGCGACGGGTCGGTAGTTGTTTGGCAAGGACTTCTTGCGTTTTTGGGTATCGGCTGAACTACATTTTTCAAGTATTATATTTAATTTTGTCAACCTTGTTTAAGACTTAAATCATTTATAGTGGAGGCAAATGCCGTAAAATGTTCATGATTTTTAGAAATTTTTGGGTACAGCTTGAAAATCGATTTAACTACTTTGAAACAGTGCCAACATAAGATAAATGAGTTTTCTCAGCCTAATTTTGAACGCAAGGTCACTTTTCTTCTATTTTAGTGCATTTTTTTCACATTTTAATGCTTTCGGCTCACTATTTCTTAAATATCTCAGCTTCTGTTAGTTGTTATGCGACAAAAAAAATTTAACTCGTCATAAAATTGCCTAAAAAACTGCGTAGATTGCATTAAAAAATATTAAGACCATAACCTAAAAAAATTTATTTACTGTGGTAAATTGAAAAATGTTTTCTTACGGGTAAGTTCAGTTAAATTCGATATTACGGCTTCAAATTATAGGAACATATAGCTTTTATATTAACAAACAAGTATGCCAAATTTTACTAAAAAATGTTAAGAGGATTGGTCAAAATTCGCATTTTAGTCTAAATCTTATTATCGATTTTCCTTGTGGGCAGAAGGTCGTAGGTAGTTTTTTTTTTTTTTTAAATATGTGAAATTTTATGCTCTTCAAGATAGTTAGAAGGAATTTCCGTTCAATTCGATATTACGGCTGCAAACTATAGGAAAAATATAGTTTTATATTAGCAACTCACTGCTGTGCGAGGAGATCATTCAAGGGTATACCAGCGTTAATGTATGTGTCCTAGGTGACTATAACTTGCCTCATGTAGAATGGACTAGTGACAGTTTTGGAAGTTCAGCCATTGGCCATGGTGGGGACGTTGTGAGGCTACTTAGTGACTGTTTCTCTTATAATCAGTTATTCCAAGTGAACGAAATTAGTAATGCGAATGGTGTGAAATTAGATCTGGTGGTAACACGAGACAGTAGAACATCTGTTCGGGTGGCACTGGAGAGTCTGCTGCCCTGCGACCGGCACCATCCTTCCCTTGTGATTGATGTGCTGCTTAATGACTATCCTGAGCGTTTGCACTATGATTTCAGTTTCTATGACTTTAAGCGTGCGGACTATAATATGTTAAATAATTATTATCACTCAGTGGACTGGGAATATGTCTTGGGTGGTATTGCGGATCTAAATACTGCAAAGTCTGCCTTCGATGAAGTTTTGTATGCTGGTATTAGTCTGTATGTCCCTGTGGTTCGTTCCAAAAATCCGAAGTTCCCGAAGTGGTTTTCTGATGAACTTAAAGATCTTATCTTAAAAAAGAAGTTGTGTCACAAAGAATACAAAAAAAACCCGTCGGTGGGAAACTTATCAGAAGTTTTCGAAGTTAAGAACCCAATCCAATATCTTAAAGAGCAACTGCTACTTGCAGTATGTTAAAAATATTGAGACAAATTTAAAGCATAACACCAAACAATTTTGGAATTTCATTAACAGTAAAAAGGGGGGGGCAAGTCCACCCCTACCTTAATAAATCTAGACGGGCTAACAGGGACGGATGGACAGACTATTGTGGAAATTTTTAAGTCTCATTTTCAGGGTGTTTATAGGTCGGATACTAACGGTGGTGAGCCTGGGCTTGAGGATGGTGGGGATAGTGGTGGATCATTCTCCTCTGTTAAGATCTCCCTGGGGGAGGTGTTTGACTATGTGTCTAAACTTGACATAAATAAGGGACCGGGTCCTGATGCTATATCTCCCAGATTTTTAGTTAACTGTGTCTATGCTTTGGCCAAACCGCTCCATATGCTTTTTAAAATGTCCCTAGAGAGCGGTGTTTTTCCTGACCAATGGAAATATAGCTTCATTACTCCAGTATTTAAGTCCGGCGACAAATCAGACGCTAAAAATTATCGACCTATTTCCATTTTAAGTTCTATTCCAAAAGTATTCGAAAAAATTGTTTGTGACAAATTAAAACCATTCATAAAACCTTTTTTGGTTCCGGAACAGCACGGTTTCGTTGGTGGCAGATCGAAGGCTACAAACCTAATCTTGTTGGTTCAAAGTACTATTGATGTGATGGAGGCGAGTGGTCAGGTTGACGTGGTTTATACGGATTTCAGCAAGGCCTTCGACACAGTCAACCACGATATCCTGATAGGGAAGTTAAGAGGTTATGGGTTTTGTGGAGCACTACTGAATTGGTTGACCTGCTACCTTACATACAGAAAACAGTTTGTTAAAGTAAAGGGCTTTGTGTCGAGTGAGGTGTCTGTTGCATCGGGTGTGCCGCAGGGTAGCCACCTGGGCCCGTTGCTGTTTAATATATTTATTAACGACCTACGAAAGGTGATTCTATTTTCAAAACCCTTGTTTTTTGCAGATGACTTGAAATTGTCTACGGCAATTCATTCTGTTGACGATGCTATGAGACTGCAGGGAGACTTGGATAAAGTGAGTGAGTGGTGCAGGAGAAACAAAATGAAACTAAATATTCAAAAATGTAAGATTATGTGTTGTTCTTTCGAGTGAAAGTTCCGCTTTTGTATGACTACAGTATTAATAATTGCCTTCTCGAAAGAGTCTCCTCATTGTGTGACTTGGGCATTTATTTGGACACTAAGCTTGATTTTCATATTCATTATGACTTTATTACTAACAAATGTACTCCTTGGCTTCGTCTGTAGGAATACTAGGGATTTCCGGACCGTAGATAGCGTGAATATTTTGTACAAGGCCTTGGTGAGATCTTCTTTGGAGTATCTGTCATGTGTGTGGTCACCATCATATGCTGTGCATATTGAGGGTGTTGAAAGGGTACAGAGGAAGTATGCTAGATATGTCCTTGCAAATTTAAGTGGAACATCACTGCCTATGGGGACCAGCTACGAAGACTTCAGCTGCAATCACTTTCAAGACGAAGGAAAATTGCTGATATATGTTTCTTATTTCGACTTGTAAATGGTCATATAGACTGCTCTGATCTCTTGAGTCTGCTAAATTTTCATGTTCCACCAAGATTAACAAGGGACCACGTACTCTTTGCCCCGAGGTACCACAGATGTAACTATGGCCTATTCTCGCCGATCACTAGAATCACTAATGGTGCCAGTGAAGCGGATCTTGATTTTTTTAATCTCTCTTTAAAACGTTTAAAAGAAAAACTGTTGACAGTCCACTGAGTTTTTGAAATGATAATTACTGGTGTTGTTATTGTATTGTATTGTTATAAGTTTACTATATTATTGAAATTTTTCTGTAAATACTATGTTTAAAATGGGTCTGCCCGTAGATAAATAAATTAAATTAAACAAAAAAATATGCCGAATTTATTAAAAAATATTAGTTCGCATTTTAGTCCAAATCATTATGGATTTTTTTTGTGGGCAAAAGGTCGTTAGGTAGCTTTTTTTTTTTTAAGAAAAAAACATGTGAAATTTTATGCTCTTCAAGACGGTTAGAAGGAAAAAAATAAAGAATATACAGAAACTCTCTTATTTTTAAATTTTTTCGTTACAAAAAATTCATTTTTTTTCGATTTTGCTCTAGAAAAGGTATCATTCATTCTCTTTATTTCTATTCAATATTTTATCTTAAATATAACATGAAAAAGTGATTTTAAAACAAATTCTATCTATTTTACAATCAAATTATGATTCAAATAACACAAACTTTTATTGACAAACCATTAATGCATTATTAAAATTATCACAGATACAATATTTATAATTTACAAGAATCATTCATGTTCTATAGCGTATGTGCTCGAGCTTGTTTTCTGCTATATTCAAAATCATCCGATTGTTTACCTGAATCGGATTCATACTGGCACGAGTAAAAAAGTTTGGCTCTGTCTAACTCACTTTCATCGATAGAAAGACCTAAAATTAATAAAGATGAGTCATCGGAAAAATGATTTGTAAATTCATCTGTCAGCGATTCTGATTGATCATAATCTTCAATTAGTTCATTCTCATCTAGATCTTGCGAGGATATTTGTGCAGTATTTTCGCAATTCGCACGGTTCAAACCATTGCAATGCTGAATTTTTCGTAAAAAATAATTGAAAAATACAATCTGTTTCTGTTATCTAAATCATAATTTTATTGTAAAATAGATAGTATTTACTACTCACTATAAATCACCACTACACCAAACACTTTATTTTTGCACTCGAGGCGCGTTTCGCTAATCATGTTAGCTTCATCAGGAGCGATGATTGACTAAAGCTAAACTACAAATCTAAACCTATTTATACTTAGCCTAACCCTTGAATTACTCAAGCGGAACTAATGACATAGGCACGGCCATCAGTTCCGGTCAAGTAACCAGTAGAGAGGACTATAAGGAATAGGCCCTCTGTCTTTATTTAAACTACTTTTACATTTTATGATTTCCATACTTGCAGATACATTTTTTATTAATCTTAGATTATCTAATGTTACAGTATGATCAGCTTCAAGGGCATGTTCGGCAATGCTAGACTTTTCTGTTCTATTGTATTTTAAGTGTGCTAAGTGTTCTTTAAATCTTGGTTTAATTGACCTTTTAGTTTGCCCAACATACTTTTTGTCACAATCATTACAACTAATTTCATAAATTCCACTTTTCTCACAATTAGGAATTTTATCTTTGGGATTTCCTAAGATATTCCTCAGATTGTCTGATGACTTATAGACTAAGGTAAGGCCTACCTTATTAAATACCTTATTGAGTCCCTTGCTATATTTCGGATTATATGGTATGGAGACATACTTGGTGTTATTTTCTTCGCGTGTAAAAAAGGTGGAATTCTGAATATTAAACCTAAACTTATGTCTATTTATTAGCTTATTTACCAAGTCATCGTCATAACCATTAACTCTAGTTATATTTTTAATACGATTCCTTTCTTTATTAAAGTTTACTTTATTCAGAGAGAAAGTGACCAAACGATGAACTAAAAAATGTAATGAGGCTAATTTATGTTGTTTGCAATGAAATGAATCATTAGGAATATATCTATCTGTTACTGTGTCCTTCCTATAGATATCAAATTCTAATCTATTTTTATTTTTAATAATTAAAATATCTAGAAAAGGCAATTGTCCTTTGTTCTCAACTTCGTAAGTGAATTTAATGGAATTATACCGGCTATTTAATTTAGAAACAAAATCATCAATATTTGCTTTCTTTGTATCAAAAATCGCGAAAATATCATCCACAAACCTATACCATAGAATTCATTAATAAAACAAAAAATCTAGTTCTTAATGAAGGTGAAGTCTTAATTTCTTTTGATGTTAGTTCTTTGTTCCCAAGTGTGCCAATTCCACAAACTTTACAATATGGGTGTAGTGGTGATTTATAGTGAGTAGTATCATTGTGTCAAAGATTCCACACTCCCAACTTAGATAGTCTTTATTTTAAAATCACTTTTTCATGTTATATTTAAGACAAAATATTGAATAGAAGTAAAGAGAATGAACCAAACCTTTTCTAGAGCAAAAGCCAAAAAAATTGAATTTTTCGTAACGAAAAAATTGAAAAATAAGATAGTTTTTTTGTATATTCTTTATTTTTCCTTATAATCATCTTGAAGAGCATAAAATTACGAATATTCAAAAAAAAAAGCTTCCTAAGACCTTTTGCCCACAAAAAAAATCCATAATGATTTGGACTAAAATGCAAACTTTGACCAATTCTCTTGATATTTGTTAATAAATTTGGCACACTTTTTTTTTAATATAAAAACTATATTTTCCTATGATTTGAAGCCGTAATATCGAATTGAACGGAATTTACCCGTAAAAAATCATTTTCCAATTTGCCGTAGTAAATACTTTTTTTAGGTTATGTACTTAATATTTTTTAATGGAATCTACGCAGTTTTTTAGGTAATTTTGTGACGAGTAAAATGAAAGCTGAGATATTTAACAAATAGTGAGTCGAAAGGTTAAAATGTGAAAAAATGCTCTAAAATAGAAGAATAGTAGCCTTACAGTCGAAATTAGGCTGAGGAAACTCGTTTACAGTATATTGGCACTGTTTCAAAGTAGTTAAATCGATTCCCAAGCAGTACCCAAAAATTTTCAAAAATCATAAAAATTTTACGGCATTTGTCTCCACTATTATCCCAATCGTTATCATTAACATGAACAAATAATAAATCTTGATTAAATTAACGAAATAATTATTTTAAATTAAACAACCGACTAACACGCTATCACATCCTTATCGGTTCGATCTAAAAAGAAGGTTACGATACCACATTCTTTCACATTAGACCAAAATAATGAAAGCTATGATAATTTTCCGATACCACATTTTTTCACATTGGACTAAAATAATGAAAGCTATAATAATTTAACGGCCTTTACAAATAGAAATCTACACCTTCTGCCAAAATCAGAAACTTTCATATCACCTGTTTTATGACATTTTTTTTTCATTTTTAGTTTTAGTGGTAACAATGGGCATGAGTTTTGACAAACGAATTTCAAGCAAAAAGCTACGATAAAAGAAAAGTGATACGATCTCATTGAAAATGGCTAAGCAGCAGTGATCACGACCATCAATAGCATCACAAAAATCTATATAAAAGGCTCATTTGGCGGCGTATTTGACCTGTTACAGTTGACCTGAATGTTATTTTCTATTAAAAGCTTATATTCTTTTGAGACAAAGGCTATATGGCATAACTAGCTCCACAATCCTTTTAACTTTATTACCCTCGGCTCTCCTATCTTAATAACAGATCAAAGAATATTTAAAACGGGCGAATATGTATTCTCTAAAGTAGAAAGTTATTATACATTAGCAAGTTTTAGAAAATAAACTGTTCTGAAGTTAGAAACTCAATTTGGTCCGTCCCTGAGGGCTCATATTTGGGATTAAGGAACTTCTAGTTCTAGCTGCAAAATTGAACATTTTAATGTACGATAGATAGTTTATAAAAGTTTCAGTTCAGTTTTACTGCGAAGACGGAAACGATATCCTTGGGGTATCGATGATCCTTTAACCTTAAGAAACTGTTGTAACTTTTTATTTAGTTATTATTTCATGATTATATATATATAAACATATATATAAAAAATATATATATATATATATATATATATATATATATATATATATATATATATATATATATATATATGGTATATATATAAAGGGTGTTTTTTTTATAGAGGTATAGAACTTTGAAATGGAGATGAATTTTTTAAATTGACATGAAATTTACTTTATTCGAAAGATAATCTTCTGGCATTATAACTTAAATATGACTTCTGGTATATGACCGCCACGGCTGGCTCGGACGTAGTCTAATCTGGAGGTCCAGTTTTCGATGACTTTTTCCAACATTTGTGGCCGTATATCGGCAATAACGCGGCGAATGCTGTCCTCCAAGTGGTCAATCGTTTTGGGCTTATCGGCAACTTCACATATCCCCACAGAAAATAGTCTAGCGGCGTTAAATCGTACGATCTTGGAGGCCAATTCACGGATCCGAAACGTGAAACTATGCGGTTACCAAACGTTTCCTTCAATAAATCAATTGAGGCACGAGCTGTGTGACATGTTGCGCCGTCTTGTTGAAAGCACAGCTCCTGCACATCATGGTTGTTCAATTGATGAACGAAAAAGTCAGTAATCACGGCTCTATAGCGGTCACCATTGACTGTAACGTTCTGACCAGCATCGTTTTTAAAGAAGTACGGACCAATGATTCCACCAGCCCATAAAGCACACCAAACAGTCAGTTTTTCTGGATGTAACGGTGTCTCAACATACACTTGAGGATTATCATCACTCCAAATACGGCAGTTTTGTTTATTGACGTATCCATTCAAACAAAAGTGACCTTCATCGCTAAACAAAATTCGCTTATGAAAATTGGGATCAACGGCAATCTTGTTTTGGGCCCATTCACCGAATCTACGCCTTGCTAGGTGATCGTGTGGCTTCAATTGTTGCACGAGTTGGATTTTGTAAGCACGCAAACCAAGATCTTTCCGCAAAATCTTCCATAAAGTGGATGGACACATATCGAATTCCTGTGCACGATGGCGGATAGACTGATTCGCTACGCTCTACAGCAGCAATGACTTCTTCTGTACGCACTGTACGACGTCTCTGTGGATGCGTATTATCATATAAAGTAAACGTGGTGCGAAAACGTTCCATAGATAATCGAATTAATTGCTCTGATGGACGATTATGTTGACTGTAAAATGGACGTAGTGCGCGATACGTATTTCGAACAGAACCATGATTTTCAAAATAAATTTGCACAATTTGGAAGCGTTGTTCAGGCGTCAGTCTATTCATGTTGAAATGCCAAACCAAACTAAACATAAATCACTTGACAGCTGACGAAATGGCCGCCAGTTAAAAAAGTGTTGCCAACTTAAAGTTTTATACCTCTATAAAAAACACCCTTGTATATATATATATATATATATATATATATTATATATATATATACGTATACATATATATATATATATATATATATATATATATATATATATATATATATATATATGTATACATATATATATATATATATATATATATATATATATACATATATATATATATATATATATATATATATATATAATATATATATATATATAAATATAAAATAATATACATATTTATATATATATATATATATATATATATATATATATATATATATGTATATATGTATATATATATATATATATATATATATATATAATATATATATATATATATATATATATATATATATATATATATATATATATATATATATATATATGTATATATATATGTATGTATATATATATATATATATATATATATATATATATATATATATATATATATATATATATATATATGTATATACATATACACAGCCTTGGCCAAAACTATTAGGCACCCCTAATAAACATGTGAAACTCATAAAATATTTAAAAAAAAAGACTAATTGTTTTAACAATACTGTCAAAAGCTAACTTGAACAATAGACAATCTTTTTACAGGTCCATAAAACACCTGGCCTACAAAATTGCGATAATGAGGTTTTTTGAAAAATATTTTTAATGTTTTATCAGTCTCTTTTTACTACTTGTAGTGTCAAGAAGCTTCCGTGCGTGTTTTATTTGTGAACTGGACATTCTTATATTTGAGTAATGCCTAAGAAAAGTGAGCTTGGTATTGAAAAACGAATTAAAATTCAAACCCTATATGAACAAGGCAAGTTCCAACTATAAATAGCCAAGTTAGTGAAATGTTCTCGGTGCGCAGTGCAATGTGCTATTAAAAGGTTTGTGGAGACTGGCTCCCATGCCAACAAAATGAGAACGGGCAGAAAATGTAAGACTAATGAGCAACAGGACAGAAAACTCATCCGCGAGTCTATTAAAAATCGAAAAAAAAACATCATCTGAGCCCGCTGCAACTCTATCGGAAGAGATTGGGATGCCGATTAGTTCTCGAACGGCAAGAAGAAGACTGACAGAAGCTGGATTAAGAGGGTACAAAGCTAGACAGAAGCCTTGGCTTTCAGAGACCAATAGGAAGAAACGCTTAGAGTGCGCTCTAAAGCACCAACATTTTAGCGAAGAGGACTGGTCTAATGTTGTATGGTCCGACGAATCCAACTTTGAGGTAAGTTTTTATATGATTTATTTTAACCAATAACTACATACAATTACTCTTGAATTAATCCGTTTTAATTAAAATAATAACTAATTTTTTAATTGAGTATTTTTTCTATTTTTACAGCTATTCGGAACGTCAGGTGTAACATTCGTGAGGTGGCGTGTCGGCGAGGAATACCATCCAGATTGCGTGGTACCTACTGTAAAACACGGAGGAGGCAGCATTATGATCTGGGGTTGCAAAGCTGCTAAAGGTGTCGGCAAAATGTTCGTTTGTGAAGACCGCATGGACAGCCAAAAGTACATAAATGTACTAGAAACTGTACTGATGCCATTTTTGGCGACACTAATTTAGACGACATCAAATTCCAGTAAGATAATGCACCTTGTCATAAATCAGCGACTACGATGCGCTGGTTTAGAGACAATAACATTGTCTTATTGGATTGGCCCGCGCAGTCTCCAGATCTAAACCCTATCGAGCATCTTTGGGGTATTTTAAAGCGCAAGATACGGGAGCATAGCATAACATTAAAAGCAGCGCTAAAAAGCGCTTTGATGGATAAGTGGGATGCCATAAGTACAACCGAATGTATTAGGCTTGTACGCAGCATGCCCCAAAGAATTTCTGCTGTAATTAAAGCTAAGGGAGGACACACCAAATATTAATTTATATAATTTTACCTCAATATACGACTAAGTTGAGAATGTGGAATCTTTGGCACAATGACACTACTCAGTATATATCTCCATTACATCAAACACTTTATTTTTGCCCTCGACGCGCGTTTCGTTAACTATGTTAGCTTCATCAGGAGCGATGATTGACTAGAGAGACTGAGAGTCAATCATCACTCCTGATAAAGCTAACATGGTTAGCGAAACGCGCGTCGAGAGCAAAAATAAAGTGTTTGGTGTAGTGGTGATATATACTGAGTAGTCTCAATATACGATTTTACAAAACATACGAATTTAATTTTTTACCCTGAAACACAAGAAATGAATTAAATTGTAGGGTGCTTTATGTGTATATATATACATATATATATATATATATATATATATATATATATATATATATATATATATAGAATAAAAAAAACGTCTTTATTGTAATTAAATGGTAGGAGGCGGAGTTGAAGTTGCACTTCCTATCTTAAGCATGAAATGTGAATACAGTATACAGCAACATTTAGAAACTAGTATTGCATATAAAATACAAAATATAATAATCAATACACAATGTACTACCATGATAGAAGTTAATATTAATACTGTGGGTGGCTAAGGGTATACCTACTGCAATATATGTAACATTAGAGAAGTCGATTGCATATAAAATACAAAATATAGTAATCAATACACAATGTACCACCATGATAGAAGCTAATATTAATACTATGGGTGGCTAAAGGTATGACTACTGCTATAAATGTTATATTAGAGAGGTCGATTGAGGTGACCATTTTACGAGCTACCGGAGGAAGGAGTCAGCATAAGCTATGCTGACTTCTTCTTCCGGCATATATATATATATATATATATATATATATATATATATATATATATATATATATATATATATATATATATATATTACATACAGTCAGTCCAAAAAGTCTCCATACGCCACCTGCTTTCTATATTATTTTTCTGTTATGTTTAACTAATTAATTGGCACTGTGAGAAAACATGTTTAAATTAATATTTGAAACTCAACCAACGAGGATCAGTATTAAAAACAACTACGGAACATTTTATTTGAAAGTTACATCATTGTTATAGAAAATGTAAATAAAATTAATGTCAAAGAAGTCTCCATACACTTAACAGTTACCAATAATAGTTTGATAATCTCCTGTAACTTTTTGTCATGCTTGCAACCAGCTTTTTAGTAACTTCTGCTGGCATGTTCTCCCATTCATTCAATATTCTGTTTTTTAATTCTTCTCTATTTGAAACATTATGTTTAAGTTCCTCTCATAAATGCTCGATGGGATTGCGAAGGTACATGAAGCTGCTGTCGCACATTATGGATCATCTACTCGTATTCTCGCACCAAGTTTGTGGTATGTTTCGGATCATTGTGCTGTTGGAAAGTGTATCTTTTTTCTAGTGCTAATTTTTGAACACTTTCTCTTAAATTGTCTCTCAAAATGTTCAGATAAACATGCCGATCCATGGAACCATTAATAAAATGGTGGTCACATGAACACATGAACAAGGTCGTGAAGCCGAATCATTTTCAATCAGTTGTGGCTTGACTCAGCTTATTGATGAACCAACACGGATCCCTGATCGAGACGGAGAGTTCGCCAGTCTTCTTGATCTGTTTTTAACCACCAATCCGGAGATTTACAAGGTCAGCGTAAATCCGCCGTTAGGTTCTTCCGACCATAGACTACTTTCGACATCGAGTATTCTACCAATCAGTGATAGAGAGGCGCCCAAACCGCGCAAGATTTGGCACTACAAATCTGCTAAATGGGAAGATTTCATGGAATATTTTCGAACTTTCCCTTGGTTGGACGTTTGTTTTCGATCCGACGACCCATCTGACTGCGCCAGGGAGGTTTCCGATGTTATTTTGGCCGGTACATCCCTTTTTCGAAGAAATGCCCTTCCAACGGCAAGCCTTGGTTTGACCTAAAATGCAAAGAAGCTGTTGCTTCTAAACATCTTGCATACCGACAGTGGCGTGAAGATCCTAACACCATAAATCGTAACATCTTTGTTTGTGCCAGGAATAGATGCAAAGAAATTATCGACGAAACCAAGGAGGTACACAATCGACGGATTAGAAACAAACTTCTCGCTTGTCCCGGCAATTCCAGGTCCTTTTGGTCAGTCGCTAAGGCAGTTAGTCAAAATTTCACCAAATCCACCATACCACCACTCACACGGCCAGATAATTCTATTGCAACGACACCCGTTGAGAAAGCGAACTTGTTGGCTGAACTCTTTGCTTCACATTCTACTGTCGATTTCCAAGGAAAAAACACCACCTACTATTCCCATAGTGCAGGCAAGGATGCCCGATATTGTCTTCAGACAGCGTATCATAAAACGTATTTTGATGAAGCTAGACACCAAAAAGGCTTCTGGCGCTGACGGAATACCTGCCATAGTTCTCAAGAACTGTGCAAGGGAACTAACACGAGTTTTCTGTAGACTTTTCAACCTATCCTACAGAAAGGGAATATTTTCTTCCTGCTGGAAATGTGCCACAGTTCAGCCGATACCTAAGGCAAGAAGACCTTGCCAAATAACTACCGACCAATCGCACTACTCTCAATAATATCGAAAGTCATGGAAAAGGCTATCAATCAGCATCTTCTAAAATATCTTGAAGGATTCAACATTATTAGTGATCACCAATATGGCTTTTGTAAAAATAGATCAACAGGAGATCTTCTGACTTATGTAACACATGTTGGGAACAACGCAATTGAAGACTTTGGAGAATCTCGAACGGTTGCTCTTGACATATCCAAGGCATTTGACCGTGTTTGGCACGATGGGCTGTTGGCTAAGTTACGTTCTTATGGTATGTCTGAAAAGTTCTGTTTGTGGCTCTCATGTTTCCTCAGAGAGCGTTCTTTACGAGTGGCAGTCGACGGATTTCTTTCTAACACCTTCACTATCAACGCCGGTGTGCCCCAAGGTTCCATAGTATCTCCTACTCTCTACCTTATTTATATTAACGATCTGCTGGAAAAGACCGAGAATCCAATCTACAGCTTTGCAGATGACAGTACACTTATCTCTTCATTCACTTTGAATGCTCGGACATCGACTACTCAGACGAATATCCGCAGACAGCAGGAAGTCATTCAACTTAACAAAGACCTGGAAGAAATTCTATCTTGGGGTGACAGTAACCCAGTGGAATTTAACGCTACAAAAACCCAGGCGGCAGTTTTTTCTAAAAAAGTTAACGTTGCAGAACCCGACATAGTTATGTCGGGGCACTCCATCCCCCTAACATCGTCACTCAATCTGTTAGGCGTTAATTTGGGAGCAAATATGTCCTGGCATGAACATGTTGCAGGCATAGCAAGGAGAGCTTCTCAAAAGTTGGGAATATTGTTTCGAACCAGAAAGCTGTACACTCCACAACAACTGTTAATTCTTTACAAAGCTCAAATTCGACCAACTATGGAATACTGCTCCTATGTTTGGAGCTCCGCTCCCAAACATACACTGCATTTGTTGGATTCTATCTAGAGAAGAGCTGTCTGATTGGACACCCGGAACTGACCGACGGCCTTGATTCGCTGGAACATCGAAGAACGGTTGGCGACTTGAGCCTATTCTACAAGTACTTTCATGGAAAGTGTTCGAAGAATGTGGCCCGCTTAATTCCTCCCAGAGCGGTGCATGTTAGGAGTACACGTCGCGCTAATGCTTCACATTCGTATGAGGTTCAGCTTGTTACTCCTCGTACAACGCTTTTCAAGCAGTCTTTTATATGGAGAACATCATACCTTTGGAATAGTTTGCCCAGGACTGTGTTTCCCATCGAGTACAATCTACAGCGATTCAAGAACAACGTGAATCGCTTTCTCCGCACACGTGTCGCTCCTGTAGCGTTTTAGGGATTTCCCTGTAGCACGTGTGCTAGACCCATAAAAAAAAAAAATGTAAATTTCCAACCCCTCCAGCGGACATGAATCCCCAACAACACCCTCTGGTCTCACCGTGGAACAAATGTTTTTAATATCGAATGCGGTATTCTTTTTTCTCAAAACTTTAGTTCTGCCATCAGACCCAAAAAGGTTAATTTTAGTTTCATCACTAAAGATTACGGATTCCCAAAATTTAGGAGATTTAGTAACGTACTCCCTAGCAAAAGCTAACTGCCTCTTGTTATTAGGTTCCGAAATTAACAGCTGCACACCCTTTATAGGCTGCCGTGTGTAAACGATTTCTCACTGTTGTGAACAAATATTTTATTTTTCGAAAATAGTTCCCTTCTTTTAATTTTGGTGCACTTTTCTTGGGATCTATAATTAGTCTAACCAGTCTAACAATACTGGCCTCTTCACGTGGAGTCAGTTTTTTGGGACGACCGGAGCGTGGTCGAATTTTATAGGAACCCGTTGATTTATATTGGTTTACAATGTACTGAACAGTAGCATGCGACTTTTTAACAATTTTTTCTATATTTCTGTACGATTTTCCATCTTTCCACAAATCAATTATGATTTTTCGAACATAAAATGGAATTTCACAATTTCTCTTGCTCATTTTTAAAACTACTTTGAAAAGCCACTGCAAAATTACTAGCAATAAGTGACAGATTATAAAGCATAGCCGAAAATTATTCATTTGTTTTCAGATTAGTGAGCAATAGATAGCTTGATAAAATGGGGCTGATTATAACGTATTTTATCAATGCAGTTCTTGAGTGTATGGAGACTTTGATGTCATTAATTTTGTTTACATTTTTATAACAATGATGTAACTTCTAAATAAAATATTCTGTAGTTGTTTTTAATACTAATTCTCGTTCGTTAAGTTTCAAATATTAATTTAAACATGTTCCCTCATTAGTTAAACATAACAGAAAAATAGTATAGAAAGTAGGTAGTGTATGGAGACTTTTTTGGACTATCTGTATATATATATATATATATATATATATATATATATATATATATATATATATATATATATATATATATATGAGATGTCTGAAATATTAGTCCAAAAATATTAAGGTTTAGAGGGTGTTAAAGTCGATTTTATGGTTACCATTAGTGTATTGTATATTTTACAGGATAAAAACATAATTGTAAGTTGAAAACGTTACTTTTTTGAGGTTTCAATTGCATAGGTATGTAGAACTGACAATTACGTACTCCGTCTCCGCGTCGTGTCTATTCAGCGGCCGCCCCACAGTGTGTCGCGTAGAACATGCTAGGTGGACAAAATTCATGTTATGATTTCCAGGAAATCTTATTTGCAAAAGGTAAACAACACCACTAAACCCCAAATTCCGAGAAAAGGTTGTTTATCAAATTTGCAAGTGGCGAGTCATAAGCGTCAGAAGTCAGGTAATGAGTTTAATGCAGCTCTTTCAATCAATCAGTTGCAATTTAGCGACACTTTCGTGCACATCTTATAGTGACATATTGTAATATTGTGAAAGTTTTTGTGATGAATATTAATACTGAGGGTAAGTACTATTTTTTAATGTATTTTTTTAATCAGAATCTATTAATTTGAATTTTTAGTATTTTTTTTCTAAATAGCCTATATATTTTAGCGTGTTTTTTTTTAAAAAATAACCTTTGAAAGTTCAGAATATACAGACATTCACCTCTATCCGGGCTAGTTTTTAGATATTACACAGAAATAACTTTATTCTGCGTAAAAATACACATATTGTTTAGCACACTTCAGTACAACATGTTTTTTTTTTCTTTTTTTTTCCAGAACACGTTTACTCTATTTCAAGGGTAGCCTTTTTTGAGGAGTGGTTGAAACACACGAAGAATGAAAAAAACTCGGGTGTATATGACTTTCTTTCTTCAAAATTTCACTTTGGTGACATTACTGAAAGCAGCCAAAAAGAAATAAAGTTGAAGATATCCAACTTGTCTAATAAGTTTGATGCCAAATGGTTGGCTTCAGGAAAGTCGAAGGAGCGTTTTTTAATTAAAAATAAGAATTGGTTGGATGAAACAGACATACAGTTTACTGCGAGTTCTTTTGCGTCACAACCTTCAACATCAAGTGAGAATGTGACTCCTGCAGGAAGACCTCGCAAAGATTTCGAGGAATCGTCGTTTAAGACGAAGAAACGTCGCGTCGTGGATCTCGTAGAATCCCGAAGTGTCAGTGAATTGGTGACTGCTGCCGAAATTGCTGTGCGTTCAGCAGGGCAAAGGAAAATTGCCAATGTGATTAGAGACATTAGTGAGAGCCCAGATAATTTTTTTAAGTCTAAAAATACCAGTTCCGTTAATCCTAGGCAATTAAGTAGTGACGAAGCCATTTTTTTTTTGAACCGAACAGCAAGAAATATGTACCTTAAAAAAATCAAAAACATTTTAAAATACCAACTACTTATGTATGTATAATGCACAAGTTACCTACCTGAAAGGCAGGTATTATTTGAGTTTATCCTTTTTGTGTCAATAAAACTAAGTAATATGGATTGTTTTATTTTTAATTGACAAATGCAATAAATGATTTTTCATCTGGTTATTATTAAAAATAATAATACAGTGTCTTTCATTTAGTGCACATTCAAGTTTGTAGAAAAATTCGTGCACATACGCAGAATATTTTGTTTTTGTTATACAATGTTTTGTGCAGCTGGACAAAAAATACAGGTAAGCGAAATGCAGCTAAATGAAAGACACTGTATTATAATTTTTAATTCTAATAACCATACAAAATACCCTTGCCCTTTAGTTCCGTTATCTACCTGCTAAGCTGATGCAATCCTACCGCGATATGCAAGGGTGGGCTGTATTACACAAATTTTATCGATATTGAGTACCTGCGGTAAATTGTGAATAAAACCCACATTTATTAACCGATTTTCATGATTAATACCTTATTTTATTTTCCAGATACGCAGCTGTCAGAAAAATGTATAATATTTTGTTTTTCTTTTGTTATTGCGCTTTTTTACCGAAAAAAATAATGAATTTTACACGAAAAAAATTTTTTCTCTCCATTAATTTCTAAATAACTCCAAAACGATAAAAGATAGAATAAAATAATATTCAATCAACTTTAATAAATTTTGTTACGCATTTTTTAATGTTTTATTTATAAAAATCTGACAAGTTGTTCCCGAGTTATCATTAAATATGTCTGCGTAGCTGACTAATTTAGGGGAAAAAATTAGCCACGCCCATAAAAAAAAAACCAACGAGATGAATTTTTTCTTAAAATAACTTAATATGCCTAGAATATACATAAACAATTGAAATAAGTGAAAAAATAATTTTGTCCAACTAACTTGTACTAGTCGACACACTGTGCGCCCCTTTGAAACGTCGTTCCTTTTTGCCGACCATGTTGAACTTTCGTGCCTATTTTTACTCATATTTCACTTGATTTTAAATAACAAAAATGGAATTTAAAAAAAAATTTCAAAATCTCTTTTTTACAGCGCGTACTCGTACTTGCAGAGCCTGCGTTGAACGGACTTAAACCGCGTAGTTTCAACGGTTATACCAACACTATGGTGACAAACTTGAAAGTAGGATAATTTCAGGCGCGCTATATTCTCATGTTCCAAAAGTACATCGTATATATAGGTTTTATTTTTGCTATGAGTGAAAAATTCGAGGTGCGCGAAATACGTCTCATACGGTCCGATACGGCACAACTTTCTTGACTTGTGAGTGTTGAAACATATTTTTAAAAATTTGTTTTCAGTATAAAATGAGTTTTATTATATTTCTGAAATGCTAAAGCATCCATTAAGCAAATAAAAAAAGGCCTTAAACATTTGACCAATCACAGATGAAATGAATTTCCATGAAGACTGGTAACCAACGGATAAGCACCGAGACACAATCATTTTATTTTATTTGTTTATAACTAAACAAAAGGCAGTAAATGTTTGATTTAAACTTTTACTATAAAGATATCTGGCTTGTTATATATTCTTTGTAATCCTTATATTGAAGATGAATTTCACAGAATACTTTAGTAATCACGGTATGGAATACTAATTGCGCAAATCCGACTTGTACTTGACCGGTTTTTATTCTATTATGAGACTTCTATTATGAGACCTTTCAACACAACATCGGACAACCAGAGTCATATTATGATCAGTAGAACAAAAAAAAAACATTTTAAAGGTAATAAATTAAGTATATTTTTATATTTTAAAGTGCATTCGTTTCCATACATACATACAAACAGTTCCACTTTAAAGTGAAAAGCTGTTGCCTATTTTTACTGCTGCGTCAGCTCTCACGTTATTTAATAATGTATGTTTATAACAAAAAAACTGCGAAATGGCTTATTTTCAATGTGCCGGGTAGTTTGTTTTCCGGTATTCTCTTTTCAGTTTTAGATATTCGCTTAATTTTAGGAAAATGCTTTTGTCCGGGATAAAACAAATGTTAAGAATTAATTAGTCAAAGCCAAATATTCAAAAACTAGTACATATATATATATATATATATATATATATATATATATATATATATATATATATATATATATATATATATATATATATATATATATATATATATATACAGTCCCTGGCCAAATTATTAGACGCACTGTATTTTTTTTAGTAATTTTATGTTTCTTGAGAGGTTTTATGCAATAATGGTATATTTAAACTATATTATTGATTTTTATTTAAAAGAATTGTTGTAGAAATTTGTATTTATTTTTAACATATGGCAACACCGTGTTGACAAAGTGATACATGAACGTAAATAAGTACAAACCTGTATCAGTCGCGATCGGAATCGAGTCAGGTACGGACGTGTTTCTGTGGCTTTATGGACTGTGATTGTTTGTTTAACAGTTTTATACTACTCAGTTATTAGTTTATTTTGTATGCAGTGTTTTAAAAAAGTAATTGGACTATTTTCATTATGGGTAGAAAAGGCGATCTTTCACCACGTAAAAAAAGCTGAAGTGAAGGCCCTTGTGATTGCGAAAACATTTACAAACCGAGAAATATCACGAAGATTGGAGGTTTCTGAAGCTAGTGTACGACGCATAAAAAAGAAAATTGAGACAGGGAAGGAATTAAGCCCGAAAAGAAAGAAAAGATGCGGTAGAAAACCAATTTTCACTCCACGGTCAGAGAGATGTTTGAAGAAAATTTGTGTAGAAAACAGATTTGCTACCACAAAGGTAATAAAATCACAACTCCAGGATGCTAGCGTAAATGCTTCTGAGCGCACTGTTCGAAGAAAATTGAAAGAATTAGATTTTAAAGCCTGTCGCCCCGCCAGGAAGCCCAAGTTAACAGCTGCAATGAAAGCAAAGCGCCTGAAGTGGGCCAAACAATGGCAAGACAAAGATGTGGACTTCTGGAGATCGGTAAGATACAGCAATTTAATCAATAATTGATACATTATTATCATTTTCAGTTAAATAAAGCAAATAAACATGGAAGTTTATATATTTTTCCTATTTTTGACAGGTCTGCTTCAGTGACGAAAGCACATTCGAAATTTTGCAGAATAAAGCTCAGTATGTGCGTCGTCGTCATGGAGAAAAGTTTCATCCTGATTGTGTCGTCCCGACGGTTAAACATCCCACCAAAGTGATGATTTGGTCAGTCATCAGCGGCAAGGGCACTGGACGTCTGTACGTCGTCAAAGGAATAATGAGGCAAGATCAGTACAAAGAAGTATTACAAAAAAGGTTGATTCCGCAGCTCAGAGAATAGTTTCCAAATGGGGAACCATTCACTTTCATGCAAGATGGAGCTCCCTGCCACACTGCTCGGTCTGTTAAAGCTTTTTTGACAGAAAAAAATATCCCTCTGTTGGATTGGCCCTGATATGAACCCCATTGAAAATGTGTGGGAGCTGATGAAAAGAGAAGTGGCTAAAGATGTGATTACCAACAAAACCCAGCTCCTAGAAAAGATTATTCATGTGTGGAATCATCATCCTCAAATGCAGGAGACATTACAATCTTGCATTGATAGCATGCCGCGCAGAATTAAAGCTTTGATAGCGGCTAAAGGTGGCTCAACTAAATATTGACTTTTACTAACATTAATTTCACTTTTCTTTAAAACTTAATAAACTTATGCTTTTCTAAATTAATGCTGTTTTATTTATGTCAAATAAATAGGTAATTGATTGGATAGTATAAAAATAAAAAACAAATCAATTTAAAATAATAAAACGGTACAATATCACTCGGTAATTAATATTTTACATGAAATCTTGCAGTGCGTCTAATAATTTGGCCAGGGACTGTATATATATATATATATATATATATATATATATATATATATATATATATATATATATATAATGTTAATAAAAAGGCGAAAAAACGTGGTTCCTGGGATTAAGCCGTGTTGCCTGCGGTGAGATGTTGCCACTCTGTTAACCACTCTGTAGACATGCCTGGCTGCGAGTCAGTCTACCAAGTACGAGGTATGCGTTATATCTTACCATTGTTCGCCGTCAGTACTGGCCTAAATACTAGAAAATTCTGTTCTCTTGTTTGCCGATCATATCCCTACTGATGAGTCGTGATACGCCGAAACGCGGCTCGGGATAGATTCGACGAATAAACAGTGGGTAGGGTGCTGAACTATGGGCCTTCGTCCGTTTTCAGTTGTTTTACATTTACATTATATATATATATATATATATATATATATATATATATATATATATATATATATATATATATATAATACATATATATATATATATATATATATATATATATAACACACATATATATATATATATATATATATATATATATATAATATATATATATATATATATATATATAACACACACATATATATATATATATATATATATATATATATATATATATATATATATATATATATATATATATAAGTTAGTCAAAATTTCACCAAATCCACCATACCACCATTCACACGACCAGATAATTCCACTGCAACGACACCCGTTGAAAAAACGAACTTGTTGGCTGAACTCTTTGCTTCACATTCTTCTGTCGATTTCCATGGAAAAACACCACCTGCTATTCCCATATTGCAGTCAAGGATGCCCGATGTTGTCTTCAGACAGAGTATCGTAAAGCGTATTTTAATGAAGCTAGATACCAAAAAAGCTTCTGGCGCTGACGGAATACCTAGCATAGTTCTCAAAAACTAACACCAGTTTTCTGTAGACTATCCTACAGAAAGGGAATATTTCCTTCCTGTCGGAAATGTGCCACAGTTCAGTCGATACCTAAAAAGGCAAGACCTTGCCAAATAACTACCGACCAGTCGCATTGCTTTCAATAATATCGAAAGTCATGGAAAAGGTTATCAATCAGCATCTTCTAAAATATCTTGAAGGATTCAACATTATTAGCGATCACCAATACAGCTTTCGTAAACATAGATCAACAGGAGATTTTCTGACTTATGTAACACATGTTTAGAACAACACAATTGAAAACTTTGGAGAATATCGGGCGGTTGCTCTTGACATATCCAAGGCATTCGGCCGTGTTTGGCACGATGGATTGTTGGCTAAGCTACGCTCTTATGGTATGTCTGAAAAGTTCTGTTTGTGGCTCTCATGTTTCCTCAAAGAAAGTTCTTCACAAGTGGCGGTAGACGAATTTCTTTCTAACACCTTCACTATCAACGCCGGTGTGCCCCAAGGCTCCATACTGTCTCCTACTATCTTTCTCATTTACATTAACGATCTGCTGGAAAAGACCGACAGAACAGATGACTGAACGCTCGGACATCGGCTACTCAGGCGAATATAAGCAGACAGCAGGAGATCGTTCAACTTAACAAAGACCTGGAAGAAACTATATCTTGGGATGCCAGTAACCAAGTGGAATTTAACGCTACAAAAACCCAGGCGGCAGTTTTTTCTAAAAAAGTTAAAGTGGCTGAACCCGACATAGTCATGTCGGGGCACTCCATTTACCTAATATTGTCACTCAATTTGTTGGGCGTTAATTTGGTAGCATGGGAGGCATGAACATGTTGCAGGCATAGCAAGAAGAGCTTCTCAAAAGTTGGGAATATTATTTCGAACCAAAAAGCTTTACACTCCACAAGAACTGTTAATTCTTTACAAAGCTCAAATTCGACCAACTATGGAATACTGCTTCGAAGCACTGCATTTGTTGGATTCTGTTCAGAGAAGAGCTGTTCGCCTGATTGGAAACCTTGAACCGACCGGCAGCCTTAATTCACTGGAACATCGAAGGACGGTTGGCGACTTGAGTCTGTTCTACAAGTATTTTCATGGAAAGTGTTCGGAGGATGTAGTCAGCTTAGTTCCTCCCA
The DNA here is from genome assembly GCA_019049505.1 of Pachyrhynchus sulphureomaculatus. NCBI lineage: Eukaryota > Metazoa > Arthropoda > Insecta > Coleoptera > Curculionidae > Pachyrhynchus > Pachyrhynchus sulphureomaculatus. Next base: position 174,760,281 of record CM032449.1, read on the forward strand.
GAGCGGTGTATGTTAGAAGTACACGTCGCGCTAATACTTCACATCCGTATGAGGTTCAGTTTGTTACTCCGCGTACAACGCTGTTTAAGCAGTCTTTTATATGGAGAACATCAACCCTTCGGAATAATTTGCCCAGGGCTGTGTTTTCCACCGAGTACAATTTATAGCGATTCAAGAACAACGTGAATCGTTTTATTTTTTTTTTTTTTCCGCACACATGCCGCTCCTGGAGCGCTTTAGGGACTTCCCTGTAGCACGTGTGCTAGACTTATACAAAAGAATATACATATACTATATAATATATATATATATATATATATATATATATATATATATATATATATATATATATATATATATATATATATATATATATACATATATATATATATATATATATATATATATATATATATATATATATATATATATATATATATACACATATATATATATATACACATATATATATACATATATATATATATATATATATATATATATATATATATATATATTATATATATATATATATATATATATATATATATATATATACACACACACATATATCTATACACATATATATATATATATATATATATATATATATATATATATATATATATATATATAGACAAAATGGCAAAAACAGTTCATCATAATAATATAAAACAAAAAAATACGTATGTAATTATAAGTTTTTCTGATGCTTAACAAACTGTTATTTTCCCTGCAATTTTTAATTTTATGCATTTATGGTTAATAAAAACGCAAAAATGCAATGTCATTAAAAGGTAGTTTGTTCTGGAATAAATAAAACCGGAGAATAAATTAAGCAGTCCAAATTATTTAACTATATATATATATATATATATATATATATATATATATATATATATATATATATATATATATATATATATATATATATATATATATATATATATATATATATATATATATATATATATATAAGTTCCATGTGCTTATGTATACATATCATTTTAGTTATAAATACAACTGATGAAGATAGGATAATTTGGTTGAAACGTATTGTAAAAATGTAACCTCAAGAAGTACTTTTGTCATTTATGAACCTTAAAAAATTCTCAAGAAAACTCAAAAACTAAGTATATATATATATATATATATATATATATATATATATATATATATATATATATATATATATATATATAAAAATATCATTAGCTTATTCCATCCATAGTCGGATGTTAGCCTCCTCAAGTTGTCTCCAATGAGCTTTGTTGTTTGCTTTTTGCATCCAATCATGTCCAGCTAATCTTTTTATGTCGTCCGTCCATCTTGTGTGTGTTCTACCTCTGTACCTTTTGTATTCTTTAGGCCTCCATTCAATTATACGGCGTGTCCATCTGTTATCATTAAGCCTTGCGATATACCCTGTCCAATTCCACCTTAATGTACATATTTGTTGTATTACATCTGTCACTTCTGATCTTCTCGTATCTCGATGTTAGGAATACGTTCTTGAGTCTAATATTTAGTATTCTCCTCTCCATTGCTCTTTGGGTTACCTGGAGTTTATTTATTATAGTTTTATTTAAAGTCCACGTTTCCGTGCCATATGTTAATACCATCAGTACATATTGATCGAATACTCTGGCTTTTATTGTATTTAGGATGTCCAATTTAAATGTAGATTGTAACCTTTCCAACGCAGACCGAGCTAACGAGACCCTTCTATCAATGTCAGCCTTTAAATTATTTTTTGATATTTCGATTTTTTGTCCTAAATATATGAATGTTTGTACCTTTCCTATTTTTTCACTTTCTATTAATAGTTCCTGGCTGTTATCTCCACTTTCGTTGTTCCAATATTTGATTTTGGTAAAATTTATTTTTAGATCTATTTCTCGAGACTTGTTACTTAATTCCGTCAGCATTTCTCGTAATTCTTCTTTTAGGTTGGCGATCAGAGTGATATCATCTGCAAACCTTAAGTGATTTAATCTTTCACCGTCCATGAGTATTCCTTGATTTTCCCACTTGTATGTATATATATATATATATATATATATATATATATATATATATATATATATATATATATATATATATATATATATGTATATAGAGTTACAATAGAGGTTTTCACGGATGGTGGAATGTAATACATTGAAATTCCGGGTTTCGATCCGTTCGTCTAACAATGAATTTGCACGATCTTGCTACTGCTGCCGCTCAAAGCTAATTGAGAAACCGATGTTCGGTCGCCGTCTTTTGTAGGTGGGCGTCTACGCAGATTTTACGTGGGGGGGGCCGGAGGTGTTCGTCCGATCATCGGTATTTGACTCCTAGGTGGTAATTACGGGTTTCGGCGTTATGGTGAGAAGGCAACAGTCATATGTACATATATATATATATATATATATATATATATATATATATATATATATATATATATATATATATATATATATATATATATATATTTAACAATTTGACACACAACTTACTTATTTTTAATAAATTTGAACTTATTTGAAAATTTATAATATCGTTGGACTAAGTTATTTTTAAATTGCGACACCAATAGCACCAGTTGTGGGTCACCTTGTTATGCGTGAATAGCACACCGTCAACTGTCAAAACAATAAATGTTTGTCGTAAAACATGGTGAAAAACTAAATGTTTTTTCGTTAAATATTGGAAATTGGTCTTGCAAAGACTTTCCCAAGTAGTCTACTGATGTTGCAAGAGTTTAGTACTAATTAGTTTTCATTACAGTTTATCCAATTAAACCAAAGAAGTATTATTTCTATGTTATATTTAAGTTTTACCCTATATATGATATGTTTAATGCATTTCTTAATATAAACTTTTTAATTTCTGAACACCTTCTTTGTTACTTGGTTCAAAGTACACAAATGTTGAAACAGGCAGCTAAATGCAGTAATTAGGTAACGGTAAGTTCAGTCAATTCACGGTCAATCGGGCATATTTTAGACTGTTCTCCTTGGCTTAGGTTTTGAAACTAAAATCGTATAGGAATTCTCTGTATATTGCCTTTTTCTTCACAATTATACTTCTTTACGTGCTCACAAGATTATAGAGAAGTCAAACTTGGTGCAGAAAAGAAAGCAGTAATAACTTTGTTTGAATTCTCACAACCACGAAGGTTATAATATCTAGCACGTTACTTTCACGTTACGCACAGGTATAATGTTTCAATAAATAGCTTGCCTACAAAATCAATCACAAATATACCCAAAAAAAAGTGTTTACGTTTCGTAAATTAAAAATTAATAAATAAAAAATTATTTTTATTTATTCATAAACGCAGAGCTTGTCGGAGAAGCATTTTTAACCTTCTTACCTCATCTCGTCCAAGTTAGTTGAAAAGGAGATCAGGGAATTGAGATGGTCATTTCATAATATCTATTAGTTTTTAACTCTTTTTAGTGTTCCGTACACTTATAAGATGACTTCGGTGTCTGTCCCTCCGTCTGTCTGTCTGTCTGTCACACCCGATTTTCTCCGAAACTATTTGTCATAGACAGTTGAAATTTGGTAATAATTTAGGAATTGATGGCCCCATCAGAGCCGTGTAGTTTTGAAAGTTAAATTTTGGGGGGGTGAAATCGGAAGTGAAAAAAAAAAATTTTTTACTAGGTCATCGAGTGTGGTGTCAAATGAAAGTTTATGAAAACACGAGTAAGAATTATATATAATGTACTACTTGCGCACACTTTTCTTTGTATTATTTTTAAAAAATCGCGAAAAATCGCTGTCCCTCCATCTCGAAAAGTACTGATCAAAAAATTTTCAAAAAAAATTCTGGAATATTCTCCACGGGGTGTAGATTGAACGAAAATTATTACGAGTGCATTACCTTTAATAATTTATCTGGTATATAAAAAAACAAAAACTTCAAGGTCATCAGTTTTCAGTAAAGATTGGAAACAAACTGATTTGGGGTGGCGAAGTTACTGATCATTTTATACTACCGTAACAAAATTCTTTATGTTAAAAGCAATCAACGTACGGAACAGTAATTGTGGAAGTTCAACTTACACTTGACCGGTTATTTTCTTTAAGATACCCTTGACACAGTTTTGAAGAATGTTAAGCGTCGTTATCTTGTTGAAAGATAAAAATACGACCAATAATATTTAGCATGATTTTCAAGTATACCTTTTCATTTATTGCTTATAAATTTTCACCAAACTGCCTATCCTACTGTACCCAAATCATAACGTTGCTATTTTTATGTTTAATAGTATAGCACAAACTTCTGAAGTCCTTTCGTACGCTGAATGATGCACAAAAATGTGGAATTCTGCTAAAATGATTTCACAAAATTTAACTTCACAACACCCGTTTATTCTCTTTGTAATATTTTAAGCTGAAAATATAGCTTAGCGAAAATAATCCAACCAAATATAAGAAAGTTTAAATCCGAGTTAAATAATATATTTTAATACAGGCGAGGCATTTCATACCACATTTGGCTGTGAAAAATAGAGTACATAAATTTTATAAATTATGTGTTTTAGTTTTATATTTTTAAACCGAGAAAACTAAATTAAATGCAATTCATCACGAAAGAAATTTATTATCTTACGAGTATTCCTCTGCATCTAACCTTTAATATATTCGTTGCTATTTCAAGTAGCTTTATTTAACTATTGCCTTGTGTCTCTTTAATGATTAAGTAACCGTCTTACAATCTCTATATCTTAGAACAGAGGTGTCAACTCAATTTTGCAGAGGGCCATATATTAAATTTAGAATGTGTAGGCGGGCCAGATTCAAATAAAAAAAAATGTACTGAATTATTATAACATTTTATTTATTTAATTATATAGTATATAATATACGGTTGTTAAAAATTTTATCAAAGTTATAAAGAGGGTAATTATTTTGAGCTCGAGGATCCAGATACCTGACTTCTCTTGTTTTTGACAAGCTCATTGATGTCAGGTATCATATTCGTTGTAGTTATTTTAAGAATTGATTGGAGATGTTCATTCGAAAGTCTTGTGCGATGTTTGTTCTTATTTATTTTCATGACGGAAAACATCTGCTCACATAAATAGGTGCTACCAAACATGCAGAGAATGCGTGCTGCATGCTTTTTTAATTCCGGGTAGTTATCCAAACTCTTGAAATATTGTGTATAAAATGTAAGAGCGTTAATTTCTTTAAATTTTTCTTTCAAAATACTGTCCGATTGAAGATCTATCAACTCCATTTGCAAATGAACTGGTGCCTGTGAAGCTTCAAAATTGAATGGATTGTTGAAAATTTTCCTAAAACTACTCCTCGACTGAGCCAACGAACTTCGGTGAAGTAAGGAACATCAGAAAACTTTTCGTCCAAATCTTGTAAAAACTGCCTGAACTGTCGGTGATTTAGTACTCTGCTCCTTATAAAATTTACTATTTTAATTATAGGTTGCATGACATGGTCCATTTTTAAATGTTTGGATGCCAATGATTCCTGATGAATTATACAGTGAAATCCCACAAAATTCCCTGATGTTTTCTGTTTTAATTTAGTTACAACGCCCGAATGTTTGCCAGCCATGGCAGGAGCGCCATCCGTAGTTGTGCTGCTAAGTATATTCCAGTGGAGTTCATATTCTGCTATCAAATGCTCAATTGCAGAATAAATATCATTTGCTGTTGTAGTACCTGTCAATGGAACGCACTTTAATAGTTCTTCAGTTATTTCAAAGTTACTGTTAATACCTCGTATAAAAACAGCAATTTGAGCTGTATCAACAGTATCAGTGCTCTCGACAACAGCCAGTGAAAAGTTTGTAAATTTCCTTAATTTTCTCCTTCAGTTGAAGAACCAATTTTGAGATAAATCATTTATTCTTGAAGCAACAGTGTTTCTTGACAGCGAAATATTTTGAATTATTGACTTTTGAAATGGAAATGAAACATCGGCAACTTTCAACATACAATCTTTAATAAAATCACCATCAGTGAAAGGTTTTGATCTCTTCGCGATTTCTAATGCAATAATAAAACTTGATTTCAGGGCATCTTCGCTCTCAGTATTAGCTTTAGTAAACATCGATTGTTGACCTTGAAGTTTAGATTTTAAAGATGACAATGTGTCCATTCTTATTTTTTCAGTGTAACAATCGAATTTTGATTTATGATTCGTATCATAGTGTCTCTTCAAGTTAAACTCCTTACAAACAGCAACTGTTTGATTGCAAATCAAACACAGTGGTTTACCTTTCCATTCTATGAAAAAATATGCAATTTCCCATTTAGACTGAAAAAACTCTGCACTCACTATCAACTTTACGTTTTTGTGACATTATGCCAAAATCGTAACAATTATGGAACTCGACACAACAATTATGGTTATCGCACGCGCACGACACAAACAAATGCACAATACCTTCACAATCACTACTTTGCAGTACAACTAAAATCCTTCTCCGACCGTATCGCTTCGATTACTCGACTCACACTCAACTGACTCACGTCGCGCCGACGCACTCCTTTTATAATATCGATAAGGAAGGTTCTAGTCTAGACTCGAAGCGCGTGGAAGATTCTATTGTTCTCAACAAAAATAATAGGGTATTTCCGCTTGTTGCTAAGAGATGGCGTTACTGTCTATCTCTCGCTTGTCAAGGCACGCGCTGCCTTTGAATTACTTATAAATGTAGTGTGCGCATTTTAAAACTTCCGTAGAGGAATCGAGTGAAGTCTAAAAACTCTAAAAAACATGATTCTTCTTTCTGTGACACATTGCGATCGCGGGCCTTATTGATACGTCCCAGGGACCGGATGCGGCCCGCGGGCTGTATCTTTGACATCCCTGTTTTACACAATTCATGATACATATTTAGGTAAAATATAACTGAATAGTGGAGGCAAATGCCGTATCTTTGACATCTCTGTCTTAGAATATGTCCCATTGTCTTCTCTTATGCAACGCTCTTAATAGAACCCTTTCTTCTTTGACCTAAATTAGTATATTGAAGACCTTTTTAATGATGAACAGCGAAGTGCAACATCAGACGATCTCCTGGACGATATTTGCCCGGATATAATGAGAGAGGAATTAGAGTACGCCCTAAAACATGCAAAGAAGGGTAAAGCAGCCGGACCTGATGATATACCGGTTGAGCTGTTAAAAACTGATGAATGACGATTCAATCTCAATTCTCCTAAAACTGTTCATCTTAATATATAAAACTGTTATAATACCTAAGGATTGGCTTCAGTCCACTTTTGTGGCAATCCCGAAAAAGCAAACGCTAAAGAATGTAGTGACCATCGGACTATTTCTCTTATGAGTCATACCTTAAAGCTTTTTCTAAAGAGAATACACAATCGGATCTACAAAAAGTTTGAAATGGATGTTAGTGAGACCCAAATGGGATTCAGAAAAGGAATGGGCACACGCGAGGCCCTGTTTGCGATCAACGTGTTGTCACAGAGATGCATGGACATGAATTAGGAGCTGTACGTTTGCTTTATAGACTTTAAAAAGGCATTCGATAAAGTTCGACATGATCAATTAAAGAAAATCCTCAAAAATAAAAATATCGACGATCTAGATATCCGCATCATATGCAATCTATATTGGAACCAGACAGCGAGAGTAAAAGTGGAGAACATGATTACGGAAGGGCTGCATACTTTTGTTTATTATCTATAGCGAGAGTGTATGTCAGGAAGCTCTGTCTGAGGAGGACGAGGGCATAACGGTAAACGATGAAACCCTGAATAATGTAAGATACGCCGATGACACAGTTCTGCTAGCAGAAAGTTTAGAAGACCTACAACATCTTGTTGAGCGGTTAAATAACAGCTGCAATAAATTTGGTATAAAAATAAATCTAAAGAATATAAAATTTATGGTGATGGCAAAATCTCAAAATAACCAGGATCGTCTTCTGGTTAATAACATAAGTATTGAGATATTCAATTGCTACAAATACTTGGGAACATTGCTGAACGAGAACACAGATTAGACAAAGGAGATTAAAACCCAAATAGAGATATCAAGATCAAGTTTTAATAGAATGAGAAAACTCTTTTGCAATCGAGATTTAAGCCTGGTACTGCGGTTACGAATGTTGCGTTGTTATGTCTTCTCAACGCTTCTTTATGGAGTGGAAGCATGGACTTTGAGGCAGAACAATACTAAGAGTATTGAAACTTTTGAGATGTGGTGTTATCGGCGCATTCTGAAAGTGTCATGGATTGATAGGGTAACCAATAACGAGATTCTCCAAAGACTAAACAAAGCCCCAGAACTAATGAACACTATTAAAAAAAGGAAGCTGGAATATTTGGGACATGTGTTGAGGGAAGAAAGGTATTCACTGTTGCGGAATATTATGCAGGGCAAAATTAAAGGGAGGAGAAACGTTGAACGAAGAAGAATATCATGGTTTGTAACTTGCGCGACTGGTTTGGCTGCAGCTCAATTGAACTGTTTAGAAGAGCAGCAAATAAAGTGAAAGTAGCTGTGATGATTTCTAATCTCCGATAGGAGTGGCTCTCGAAGAAAAAGAAGTATTTCTCTATTTATCTTTTTTCTTTATGTGCCATATCCGGTCCCCCAGACGCTGGCTATCACTATGGAGAGTAAATTTATAATAAAAGACTGTTTTTTAGTCAATTTCCACTGGTTTATTTAAATTGCGATGACGCGTTTCGCTGTCGATGCAGCTTCTTCAGATCTACATTTTACACTGTCAAGTTAGGTTTAATGTTCACAATTTTTATAATTTCTTAATTATAATATTACACCTAATTAAATTACATTGATAGTATTGGAAAACCCACACAGATTTTGAGTTAGGAGAATAAATTCAATAATGGTGAATTGCTTAAATCTACCTGATCGTTGAGTAAAGTACCTGTAGTCCTTAATCGATTTATTTGCATTGTCTCTAAAAGGTTTAGTTTTAAACGTTTTTGCTGTGTGTGTAAAATTTTGAAATTCTTGTTAAATGTGTGATTTTCTGTTAAAAGATGATTAGCATATGTTGAATTAGATTTTCTATGGATGAAACTTTTTTCGTGTTCTGTAATTCTTTGTCTAAATGTACGTCCAGTTTGTTCTATGTATGTTTTAGGATATGACCCACATGTTAATTGATAAACCCCTGATTTATTGTCTTTATTGATTTGTGGCCTGTAGTTTTTAAGATATTTTCCTACAGTAAGATGTATGTAAGTATAATAAGAGAGAGTCTTGTAAGCTATGTTGAAATTTTTTTGATTAAAAAATTTCCCCAGTTTTTCCGTTGGTTTGCCGAAATAAGTTAAGCATTTAAAAGTGGTATTTAAAACGTGGGTATATTCCTGAGATTGCCTTGTTTCTAAGTTTTTTCCTAACGATACTATTGATTAAAGTAACCGAATAACCGTTGTTAACGGCTACTTATTTTTATGTAGTTTAATTCTTTAGAAAAATTTTCCTCTGATAAGGGGGTATTAATTAGTCTATGTATAAAACTATGATAAGCTGCGAGTTTATGATGGTTAGGGTGGTGAGAACTATTGTGAATTATGGTATCTGTTTGGCAAGGTTTGTGATATATTGCAAATTCATGTTTTTTTCATGGTTTTACTGATTGTTAAGTCTAGGAAATTGATTTTCCCTTCGACTTCTTCTTCCATTGTAAAACTGATATTTCTATGTAAAGAATTAATATACTGTAAAAAGTGAGTTAACTGTCTGTCCGTACCTGTAAAGCATACAATTATATCGTCTACATATCGATACCAGTATAGACAATTATTACTATTGTTATTATGGTTGTTAAATATCATTGTTTCAATACTGTCCATGAAAATTTCGGCAAGTAATGGACTTAATGGACTCCTCATAATTAACCCTTCCTTACTATTGTAGAATGTAAACCATCCAAAAAACTATGGAGAGTGCTTTGCTGTCTTCAGCTAGTCTAAAGGGATCCCCAGCTTTTGTATGCCTGTCCATTCTCTGAGATACCTCAGCCAAGACATCTGCCTTCCACCACCTACACGGCTCTCTTCAAGCTTTCCTTTCATAGTTCACTGGAGGAGACAAGATTTTTCTCCACGCAGTACATACCTAACCAATTTTGCGCCATTTTAGAATGGTGATCAGTAATTTTTCAGAATTTGCTCTCCTTAAGACTTCCTCATTCGTCAGCAAGTGAGTTCACGGTATTCGAAGCACCCTAGGATGAATCCACATTTCGAATACCTCCAGCCGATTCAATGTGCTTATTTATATGGTCCAGCACTTCACTTCATACAGCAACACCGACCAGATGTAGCCTGTGGCATTCGCTGTCTTAGTTTGAGGTTCAAATTGTCATTGCAAAGAAGAGTGTTTATCTCTCTAAAGCTAATAGGATCTGTTTCTATTCTGCATTTTATCTTTATATCATCATGATCCATTTTGTCTGTTGCGACCCGTGGCTCAGTGGTGGAGTACTTTGCTTACTGTGTAGAAGGTCGAGGATTCAATTCGGCAGGCAATACTTAGTTATCAAATTATTTAAGTATATTTGGCCTGGCCACATACATAGGTAGTAGTTATTCGCAAAAATGCAATAACGTCCGAGGCAGCACTACCGAGTAGTCTAAAAGGGGCTGTGAAATACAGAAATGTATATTTCGACACTTGGACAACGTTGACGGGTATTACGACAGGATATGAAAAAAGGGTAAAATCCCTACTCAGGCGGGAAGGTAAATAATGATAAAAAAAGCGTACTTCCCAAATATTTAAATCAATAAACTTGTTCTATCGGTGCATTGTTAAGTGTCAATTTCGCATCATTGTATTGATCTCGACTCAACACCATGAGTTTGGTTTTTCTGACATTGATGATAAGACCTAAATCTTGTCCAACCACATTAATTTTGTTCACTAGAAGCCGAAGACAATCCCGCATATCGCATATAATGAGAGAGTGCATATTTTATTCTGTTTAGCACAACCACATTAACTTTAATATTTAGCTCCAGATTCCACAACCACCACACTAATTTTGTTCACTAAATGGTGAAGACAATCCAGTTTATCGCACATAATGAGAGAGTATCATCTGTATATTTTATTCTGTTTAGCACAACCACATTAACTTTAATACCATACTCCATATTTTCTAAGTCCTCTTTAAAGATCTTGTCCGAATGCGAATTGAACAAAAGTCGAGAGAGGACGCAACCTTGTCGAAATCTGCGTTGGATGTTGGTACGAGGGATATCTGAAAAGTTCTTGGCCTGACACATAGATGGCGTTAGAAACTGGGAAACCATAATTGTATTGTGAAGTTCCATCCTTTATATAAACACATGTAAAATTTTATTTCAATCTGACAATTCATTCGAGTAGCAGTAGCTGTTTAATATTGACGTGTCACTGATTTTTTGAAAATCAAAATGAAAAAAGTGATTAAATTTTTTGTTTTGGATGGTTTAACATCAACACAAATTCTTCCGAAATTGTTGAAAATTTATAAGGGTACATAACCTTTACTTTTCACTGTGAAGAAATGGGCTGCACTTTTTAAATCTGGTCGTACCAGCTTCGAAGATGATTTTCGCGAAGGTCGTCGAAAAACTGCTACAATACCACAAAACATTCAACAAGTCCATGATATGGTGTTAGATGATCAACGAATAAAAGTGGGGAAAATAGGCCATAGGCATTTCAAAAGAACGAATTGGAAATATTTTGCATGAAGCTTTGTGCAAGATAGGTGCCGCATTCGAATGCGTATTTCTCAAACGCGTTTGGATCGTTTTAAGCCAAAATAAAATGGATTTTAAGCGTCGTTTCATAACTGCTGATGAAACTTGGATCCACTACTATACACCAGAGCGAAAAGAACAGTTAAAACAATGGAATGAAGCCAGTGGAAGTGTACCAAAGAAGGCAAAGACGGTTCCTTCAGCAGGGAGGTTATGGCAACAGTTTTTTGGGATTACACAGGTGTTTTGTTGATCAATTATCTTCAGAAAGGTAAAACAATTAACTTTGAATATTATAGTAACATTCTGGATCAGTTGGATGCAAAAATTCATGAGACAAGACCTGCTTTAAAGAAAAAAAGAATCATTTTTCATCAAGACACTGGACATGTTTACACAAGGGTTTTGACGATGGCAAAATTCAACGAATTAAAGTTTGAATTGCTTGAACATCCAGCGTATTCACTAGATTTGGCTCCCTCTGACTATTATCTATTTCCAAACCTGAAACAATTCCTGACTGGAAAGCGTTTTACATCAAATGACGAAGCTCTTGCAGCCGTGGATGGATATTTTGCTGGTCTTCCGGAATCACACTTTAATGATGGAATTGAATTATTGAAAAAATGTTGGAATAAATGTATTGAAGTTTCAGCAGATTATATTGAAAAATAAAACATATTTTACGTCAACAAAAAAATGTCTTTCATTGTCAGGCCGAGAACTTTTTACACAGTCCTCGTATTATTGGTTTTCCAATCTTCTATACGAACTTCATCTCTTTGGACCCAGCATAAATTTTCGATTGTCGTCGTCGCTGATGTTGTTGAAGCGCTGCTATTAGTTTGTCGCGTCTAAATCTGTCGAATGCTGTTTCAGAATCGACAAAGCAGACGAAACATCTCTGTGCTGGTCCCGACATTTTTGTTGATACCAAACAAGGCTTTACGTCTGACTGTTATCAAGATCGAACTCGCATTTTCTACGGATTCTGGAATAAACGATTCGTAAAAAGACTTTTAAGAGGTGACTCATCAAACTGATTAAATGGTAATCACTACAGTTTTTGGGATGAAATTTTTTAGGGATTGTAATAAATGTGGATTTTTAACCAGTTCTCTGATATCGTGTCTGTGTTTTTTATAATGTTACCCAACTTAACTTCATTATTTTTCTGTAGAGTCACATCGAAATAGTCAACACTATCACCGTAATAAAGAGTTATCCAAAAACCGTGCCTAACAACAAACAATAACATGCATAATAATTTGAATCTCTCATTTTTTTTTGTTAGTATGCTCGATGGTAATATACAAGAAATACTCCCATCCAAATGACCGCCAGGACTACGTTTAAAACATCGATTTTAGAATCGTAATTTCCAATGACACTGCAGATATTGTAGCGTTTATTTGAACAATTTCGGCTACGATATTGTTTTTTAATTCATCAATTGTTTCTTTAACTTTTCTTTTAATATCATCCATCATCATCAACCAGCCCTTTGCGTCCACTGCTGGCCTCCCCTATAAAATTCCATATCTGTCTATCCTGCACAATCTGCAAACAGCTCATAGCGACCATTTTAATCTCATCTGACCAATGTGTCGGTGGTCTCCCTCTTCTGCGCTTATCTGTCCTTGGTTCCATTCCAATATTTTGCGCGTTCAGCGCATGTCTCTAAGTCAGGCCATGTGTCCTGCCCATTTCTATTCTAAAGTAGCTACGCGAGTGATGACATCTGTGAGTCCAGAGTGTTTATGCAGATCTTCGTTTCATATTTTATCATTAAGAGTTACTCAGGTTGTGTGCAGATGCTATAGTAAATGCACACGTCTCAGTTCATAGGTGAAGGCTGGAAAGACGCACTGGTTGAATGTTTTCCTTTTCAGACTAATTGGAAGGTCGTTCCCCAATATATCCGTTAGAGCTCTATATGCTGCCCGTGGCTCCGTGGCGTAGTCATTTGCTTGCGGTGCAGAAGGTCTCGGGTTTCAATCCCGGTAGTTCGGTATACTTTATCTCGCCACGTACCGCGTTGTCTAAAATATGCTGTGAAATACAAAAGTGTAGGTTTCGGCACTTGGACAACGTTGACGAGTCTTACGACATTCCTGCCGATATGCTCAGGATATGAAAAAGGGTAAAATCCCAACTCAGGTGGGGAGGTGAACAATAAAAAAAAATGCTGCTCAAGCTAGACCAATTCTTTTTCTAATTTCGAATGTTAGGTCAAGGATGCTTATTTCGTGGTCCAGATATTTGGTTGATTTCCTCGTCAAAGATTTTAGGGTTACTAGAGAGTCCCAAGTTATTCATAAATTTTGTTTTTTTAAAGTTAATCTTGCACAGGCAACAGACAGTTCTCTCAACATAATTTGCATCTCCGTTAAATCGTCGGCAATGATGACCACGTCTTCTGCGAATCGTAGTCGGTTAACTTTCTCGCCATCAATAGTTATACCTCTGCCATTTTCTCCCGCTTTTAATACAGCATCGAAGAAAAAGGTCTAACATTAGCAAACCACATAATTTTGCTGACCAAGTGACATCGCCCTTTCTACAAATTATATGTCAACCAAAAAGAAAAATAAGCAAATATCTGCGTTCCAAATAAACTTTTTTTTAATTCTTGTAATAACTGAATATTGTGTGCATGCAAATGCAAAACTTTATTCAAAATTCGCCATATACTACCACAAGAAACGCCTAATTATTAAAAACGACGTGGAATCGATATTAACGGTTAATTAGCCACATTTTTACAAACATTAGCAATGTCTTCATTAGAACGAGTACTTCTTGGTCTACCTGACTTTGGTACATTATGAGCACAACCATATTTTTCCAAATTTTTTTACCAATCTATGAATTGTCGATTGTTCTGGTCAATCATTTTGCCCGAAAACTTACGCGATAGGTAGGACCGGGCGATAACCGTGTAAGTCGAATTCGCGTAAGTCGGGCTACAATTTTCCATATAATTACATACAAATTATGTGTTATTGGGACCAGAGACTAAAGAAAATAATAAATTAGAATGTGAAAATATATAATAACCTCTTAATACAATATTACAACAAATTATATTGTGTATTGCAAAAACGTAAACCAAAGTTATTTTGACGTAAAAGGCTTCATGAAATCTAATAAAGTTGTCTGACGGGTCACAGATTTTTTCTTCTCAAGCAAAATTTCCTCGTAGCAAGCTAATAATTTTTTTATTCCCTGTTTTATAGAAGATATGCGCTCTTCGTTGGTGTCTATATTTTCTAAAATTCGTAACCCTTTTTTAATTAAACTAAGGCTATCTGTCAAGTTTGCAACAGTCATCAGATCTTCTGATTGAACTGGGACTAAAGAATCAGGAAAATCAATGAAAGGCTCTTGCTTACGCATTTCTATGAGCTCATCAATTGTTAGCTCCTGATTACGTGACTCCAGCATTTTTTCGACGTCATCACCATCTACTTCTAAATTTAATTGTATAGCAAGGTAGCGCTAATACTTCATATCCGTATGAGGTTCAGCTTGTTACCCCGCCTACAATGGTTTTCAAGCAGTTTTTTATATGGAGAACATCATTTCTTTGGAATAATTTGCCCAGGGCTGTGTTTCCCACCGAGTACAATTTACAGCGATTCAAGAACAACGTGAATCGCCTTTTCCGCACACATGCCGCTCCTGGAGCGCTTTAGGGACGGACTTCCCTGTAGCACGTGTGCTAGACCCATAAAAAAACTTCTTTAATCACATTATCAATTTAATTAGGTTCTGGTGCTGATTCAGTGGTGAAAAAAAATGGACACAGTTTTTTTCCAGACGCCGGTAAAAGTTTTTTGTGAAATTTCATTCCAGATTGTCCAATGATTCTCACGGTATCTAAAACATTAAATTGTTTCCAAAAGTCTTTGACAGAGAGCTCGTTGTTTTGTCTCATAGCTTCATGCAGATGCGCAAACGATCGTCTTAAATGTTTTGATAACTCCTTGGTCCATTGGTTGAAGCAAGCTGGTTGTGTTTGGTGGCAAAAATACACAAAACTTTCACGAGTGTGTCGAAATTAGTTAGAGTAACAGGAGGATGACCTGGTGCGTTGTCGATTAATAGGAGCACTTTAAACGGCATTTGCAATAACATTCGATAAGAGGCATGAATGATGAGTAAACCAGTCCTCAAAAAGGGAAGCCGTCACCCCAACTTTACAATTCGACTTCCCTATCACGGGCAAGCCAGCTTTAGACTTATTTTTTAAAGCTCTTTTAGACATCTTCCTCCAAAACAGGCTAGTCTCATCCACCCTAAATATGGTTTGGCTGGTAAAGCCACCTTCTTTTATTATAGCCTTGAGTTTCTCTGGATAGAGAGATGCAGCCTCTTTATCAGCGCTTGCCGCCTCTCCACTTTCTGCGATGCTACGCCAATTACAACGACTTTTAAATCGGCTGAACCAACCGTTACTTCGTCTTTGGCTGTCTTCCCAGCTTCTTTTAATCTCTCAAAAATCAGTTTAGCTTGGGAACACACCGTGTTCTGATTAACAGGACAATTTTTTACGCTTTCTTGATTGTCACACCATATTTTAACATTGTTTCCATCTCAGTGATAATACCGTGACGTTTACGAATGATGCTTGAATTCAAAGATTGAGCATTTTTTACAGCTTCGAGAATGTTTTCTTTACCTTTTATAATTGTTCTGACTGTCGATTCCGGAAGATCAAACTTTTTTGCCAATTCACAAATTTTTATTTTTGCCTCGAAGTCTCAGATAATGTTTTCCTTTTCTTGTTTGTTGTAAAAGAATCAGTTCTATTTCGTTTGGATGACATAGTCTATCAAGCGTCCGTGTAACTAACACAAACTAACACTAATATAACTAACATAAACTAACACTAATATAACTAACACAAAATAATTTGCAATCATACGTCGACTCTGCGTGAAATACGAATTTGTCGTAAGTTGGCTCACTAGTGTGGTCGGACGGAGTGAGGAATCCATCGAGAGTTGCGCGGCGCTCAACGACGAGTCGCGTAACTCCGGATTCGCGTAAGTTGGGGTAGCGTAAGTCGGGGTATTACTATATATATTCAACTAAACAAATGTTAAAGTAGCAATAGAAAAAGAGGCGTCAAACATGCATTATTAAGTCATACCATCTAAGCGTCTGTATTTGATGACTCTTTACATTAATTACTTGAGTCCAACTTACCATACTTTTTATCTTCTTTTAATGAAAATGACAAAAACAGTAATATACATTATAACTTGAGGATGTATGTAACGAGTACTCGCAACTAAATCGAGAATTCGACTACAGTTAAGAAATTTTACACCGCACTTGGCATGGAGAAAGGAAACGAAATAAATTTCACAAATGTGTTTTAGTTCCTTGCTTTATGCGACGAGGAGGGTATATTAAATGAAATTTTAGCCGGCTATTTATTATCTTATGTTTTAAAAGTTTATTTTGTACCGTGTTTAACAGCAATTTAGCTGGTTAACAATTCATTTTAAGTGAAATACGCCAGAGCATATTTTAGGTCGCATATTTCTAAGACGGTTGGACTTAGTGTTGTGTTAAATTATATGTACATATGTAATGCCGTAAGGCGCAATATATATATATATATATATATATATATATATATATATATATATATATATATATATATGTATATATATATATATGTATATATGTATATATGTATATATGTATATATATATATATATATATATATATATATATATATATATATATATATATATATATATATATATATATATATATATATATAATACAATCAAATTCCGGGTTTCAATCAGTTCGTCTAAAAATGAATTTACACGACGTTTTCGCCAAAATCTCATTTGGCATTTTCAAGTGTTCTTGCTGCTGTTGCTACTGGACATCTCTTGAGGGTTGTTCTGATGTTGATCCTGCACTAGAGCAATTGTATGATAATGTTTTTCATTTGTTTGATGAACATGTTCCGGCATACAAAAATTTTTTTTTGCTGATATTATTAAGAATATAAAAAAGAAAGCAAAGCACGCAAAAAAATTCAAGAGATATGGTAATCGCAATGATTACATATAATTTAGACGGTTAAGATCAATTTCTAAGCAGCAAATTAAAGCGTCATATGTTAAATACATGGAGGATGCACAGGCTTCTCTGGCACTGGATCCCAACGCTTTTGGAGTTATGTTCATTCCAAAGTAATTCTTCTATGATTCCCGGTGGGATGATGTATAGAAATGATATTCTGAAGTCTCCGTCGGGCATTGTTAACGCGTTTGCAGATTTTTTCAAAAGAGTCTTCACATTGTCGGAACCCCCAGCGACTTGTCATTCGCTTAATACGTCGTTGACAACTGTGGAATTCTCGCCCATTACTGAGAATGAAATATTGATGGCTACGAAAAAATTAAAAAATAAGATGACCTCTGGCCCTGATAATATTCCCTCGTTTCTCATTAGGGACTGTGATTTTTAATTTATCAATTAAACAGGGTGTTTATCCGAAACGATGGAAAGAAGGTAGATTATGTCCTGTTTTTAAGAATGGAGACGGGGAAATGTTGAAAATTACAGGGGTGTCGTTCTACTTTGTAACTTCTCAAAGGTCTTTGAGTCAGTCTTGTATGCACGTATCTATAGCCAAATTAAAAAACAAATTTCTTCTTATCAGCACGGATTTGTTAGTAAGGGAGCTACGGTAACAAACTGTTATGACAAAGTTCATTTCGGAAATATTAGATGATGGTGGGCAGGTTGATGTTAGTTATACAGATTTCTCGAACGCCTTTAATAAGATCGACATCAATAAGTTGTCTTTCTTTGGTTTCACTGATGGTGATGGATTAAATAAGTAAGTTCTTACTTGTTTAATCGAACACAGTTTGTAGCCTACAACGGATTCAAATCAGAAAGATTTGTGGCTACCTCAGGCGTTCCACAAGGTACAAATTTCGGACCCTTGCTCTTCATTATGTTCGTAAATGACCTTTGCGATGATTTAAAATGTAACAGACTAATTTATGCTGATGATCTAAAAATGTTTATGCCAATAGAAAAAACTGAGGATTGTTCCTATCTACAGAGCCAGTTGAATTTCGTACATTCTTGGTATTGTGATAACAAACTACATCTAAATGCTCAAAAATGCAAAGTTCTAATATATACTAGGAGGGTAGCGTTAATAGAGCTTCAATATAGAATTCAAGACCATAATTTAAGTAGATGTAGGACAGCTAAGGATTTGGGAGTTGTTTTTGATGCAAAACTAACATTTACTCAGCATGTAGCATTGAAAGTTTCTGAAGCAATGAAGTCTTACGGGTTCATCATTAGGAATTGTAGGGGTTTCACTAATATTGCATCACTGAAGGTTTTGTATTTCTGCTTTGTTCGCTCGAAACTAGAATATGCAAGTGTCATTTGGAGTCCAATGTACGAAGTGCATAGAGTTTCACTTGAAAAAGTGCAGAGGATATTTCTGAAATTTCTCTTGTTTAAGATTAATGGAGTATTGCACAATATGATTGATTGCAGGGATATATTGTCTCGTATTAACATCAATGTACCACGGATACACTCACGATCAAACATGCTTTTTAGATGTAACAGACCTAATACTAATTTCTTATTGAATTTGCCTATTCATGTAATGTGTACTCATTCTAATCATATTTGTAATGTTTGTGGCATATACTGTAGTACTAAGAAGCAATTACTACAGACTGACATTGAATATGTAAATGTCTAAATATTTACCCTATTCATGGGAAACTGTTGGATAATAAAACGATTATTATTATTATTATTATTACTCGATACTGTGATCTTGCTGCTGCTGCCACTCGAAGCTAACGGCGAGCAAATTCATTGTTAGACGAACGGATTGAAACCCGAAATTTTAATGTATTATTTATATAAGTATGGTATATATATATATATATATATATATATATATATATATATATATATATATATATATATATATATATAATATATATATAAAATGCAACGTCTCTCTGTCTGTCTGTCTGTCCGTTAGTGCGCCTATCACTGAAGAACCACTTATCCGATTTACGTACTTTTTTTTTTTTTAAACATACATATGTTCTCTGGCCAGGTTATAGGCTATATTTTATTACGATAGGTAGCATAAGGAATCAGCAGTGACGTAAAATAGTGAATGATGTCGGAAATAAGTTTGCCGCTAGCGCGTGCCTTTGCAATACACAGCCTAAACCATTAAATATCGAACAATATTATGTAGCAAAGAATATCTGTAATGTATAATCTATAATATATATAAAATGCAATGTCTCTCTGTCTGTCTGTCTGTCCATTAGTGCGTTTATCACGCGGGAACCACTTATCCGATTTACCTGTTTTTTTTTTAAATTCATACATATATTCTTTGGCCAGGTTATATAATAATAATAATAATCTATATCTATAATATATACAAAATGCGATGTTTGTCTGTCTGTCTGTCCGTTAATGCGCTTATCCCTTGAGAACCACTTATCCGATTTACGTGATTTTTTAAATTCATACATATGTTCTCTGACCAGGTTATAGGTATATATTTTATTACACCTATAATATATATAAAATGCAACGTATCTCTGTCTGTCTGTCTGTCCGTTAGTGCGCTTATCACTGGAGAACCACTTATCCGATTTTCGTTCTTTTTTTTAAAAAAACATACATATGTTCTCCGGCCAGGTTACAGGCTATATTTTATTACAATAGGTAGCATAAGGAATGAGCAGTGACAATAATAGTAAATGAAGTCGGACAAAGTTTACCGCTAGCGCGTTCTCTTGCAATACACAGTCCAAACTATTAAATATGGAACAATATTATGTAGCAAAAAATATCTATAATATATATAAAATGCAATGTCTCTCTGTCCGTCTGTCTGTCTGTTTGTCTGTCTGTCCGTCCGTTAGTGTGCTTATCACTGGAGAACCACTTATCCGATTTACGTGCTTTTTTTTAAACATACGTATGTTCTCTAGCCAGGTTATAGGATATATTTTATTAGGTGACATAAGAAATAAGCAGTGACGATAACAGTGAATCAAGTCGGAGAAAAGTTTGCCGCTAGCGCGTTCTTTTGCATTACACTCCCTGAAGCATTAAATATGGAACAATATCATGTAGCAAAGAATACAATATATATAAAATGCATCGTCTCTCTGTCCGTTAGTGCGCTTATCACTCGAGAATCACTTATCCGATTTACGTGTTTTTATAAATTTATACATCTGTTCTATATAATTCGATATAAGTCTAGATAATGGGAGATAAGGTGAAATAATGGGAGATAAGGAGAAATAATGGGAGATAAGTCGAGATAAGCCTCGATAATGGGAGATAAGGTGAGATAATGGGAGATAAGGAGAGATAATGGGAGATAAGCAGAGATAAGTCTAGATAATGGGAGTTATGGTGAGATAATGGGAGATAAGGAGAACTAATGGGAGATAAGGAGAAGTAATGGGAGATAAGTCGAGATAAGCCTAGATAGTGGGAAATAAGGTGAGATAATGGGAGATAAGGAGAAATAATGGGAGATAAGGAGAAATAATGGGCGATGAGCAGAGATAAGCCTAGATAATGGAAATTATGTAGAGATAATGGGAAATAAAGAGAAATATTGGGAGATAAAGAGAATTAATGGGAGATATTTTATTACGTTGGGTAACATAAGGAATAAGCAGTGACGATAGTAGTGAATCAAGTCGTTGCGAGCGGAGCCGCGGGCCCGGATAGTATATATATATATATATATATATATATATATATATATATATATATATATGTATATATATATATATATATATATATATATATATATATATATATATATATATATATATATATATATATACATATATATATTTATTTATTTATATAATTTAATTTTTTCTGAACCATTTTTCTATAACATTTATTTATTGTTTCTTCGTCCTGGTGTTTAGGGCATTTTCAAAGGAATTTTTTTATTTTACTTTCATTCCTTGAACGTTTAATGAACCATCAATAGTTTAAAATCTATCAAACGTTTAAGGAATGAAAGTAAGATAAAAAAAAATCTTTGGAAAATGCCTTAAACACCAGGGAGAAACAAAGAGGTGTTCTTTTTAAACAAACGATCAAAAATTTCAAGAAACAATAAATACATGGATTTGCACGACGTTTTTTCGCCAAAATCTCATTTGGTATTTTCAAGTGCTCTTGCTGCTGCTGCTACTCGATACTGTAATCTTGCTACCGCTGCCGCCTGAAGCTAACTGAGAAACCGAAGTGCGAAATTTATTTAATGAATATATGACACTGGTCAACAATTTTTTTTTTGATTTTTTCTCTTAATCTTTTTTAAATTCTAGGCTTATTGTAGTGTTCTGATTTCGAAACCGATATTAGTTTTTGTCTGACAGCTCATGTTTTTTTAATTTTTCCGGTCTACCCTAACTTAGACGGCACCCACAGTGTTTTTAAGATCTACCCGACTCGAAATAATTATTTTTTTAATTTCAGATATGGCTTCGACACGTAGACGTTGCTTACACAATCCAGATTGTTTTTGCTATATTTGTGGCGAATACATCTTTGAAAAATATCGGAAACTTATCTCGGACTTCGTCAAAACTAAGTATTTTAACCACTTTCAAATAATATTGTGCAATCAAGATAAGCAATGGGTACCTCCTATTGTGTGCCAGAACTGTATTGTGTGTCTGCGGCAATGGTCAAATGGAAAAAGAAGTGCTATCATATTTAAAACACCAATGATTTGGCAGGAACCTCAAAATCACCATGACGACTGCTATTTTTGCATCGTAAATATTAACGGCATAAAATCGAAATAAATGGTCATATCCTAACTTACCCTCCGGTCAATAACTTCTTCTATACTCTGGTAAGATACAAGGAGCAACATCTAAATGCTCTGAAGAACCAGATCTTATGGAAATTGAAGACAACACAATGGGCAATACTGATTCAGATTTCTTATGTAGTCAGTCATCAGATCCTCAACCTTTTAATCAAAAGGAATTGAATGACTTAGTAAGGGATCTAAATTTGTCAAAAGAAGCTTCTGAAATTTTGGCATCTGGTTTAAAAGAAAATAATTTACTTGCACCAGGAACCAGAATTACTTTATATCGGACGCGAGAAAAGAATTTGTTACCATATTTTTCTGGAGAAAATGAGTTCACAACGATACCAACCAAATGATTGGCGTCTTTTTATAGGCAGTAGCAAGAGAAGCTTAAAGTGTGTGCTACTTCATAACGGCAACAAGTATGGTTCTATACCTATTGCAGACTCTACTATTATAAAAGCAGAGTATTTCTATTTCTTCAGTAATGGAAAAAATTAAGTATCAAGACCACAACTGTCTCATTTGTGTAGATTTAAAGATGGTTAACTTTTTTCACAGGATGGATACACGAAATACCCACGTTTTATGTGTCTGTGGGACAGCCGCGACAAACAACGTCACTGGTCTCAAAAAAAGTGGTCATTACGAGAGGAACTGATGGTTGGTACCAAAAATGTTATTAATTTGCCCTTAGTAAATCGAGATCGCCTTATACTGCCACCACTTCATATCAAACTGGGCATTATGAAACGCAGCCCTTGACGAAAACGGCGAATGTATTGCTTTTCTTTCACGCAAGTTTCCAGGACTAAGCACAGAAAAATTGAAAGCGGGTATTTTTGATGGGCCACAAATCAGACAATTTGTGAAAAACCCAAACTTTGTGAATTCAATGAATGAAGTCGAGTCTAAAGCTTGGAAATAGTTTGTTGTGGTGATTAAAATTTTTCTCGGAAACAATAAATTCGACAACTATTCTGAGTTAGTTGAGTGCATGTTATCCAATTTGAAAGATCTGGGCTGCAACATGAGTATCAAGATTTACATTCTCATTTAGATCAATTCCCAGAAAATCTTGTTGATTTCAATGAAGAGCAGGGTGAAAGAATTCATCAAGATATACGCACAATAGAAGAGCGATATCAAGGAAGGTGGGACAGCCATATGATGGCCGATTACTGTTGGAGTTTGCAAAGAGATGATCCTCAAGCCGTACATTCAAGAAAATCGATAAAAGAACGTTTTATAGTGTGTAATTATATCAAACATAAAAAAAAATGTTGTATTTTTGTTCCATTTTTGAAGAAAATTGTAATTTTATATAAATAAAAAAGTAGAGCTGCTAGCATTAAACCAGTATTTTTTTCCGTAATCAGGGCCTCAGGTATACCCTATAATACATATAAAATTTCAGGAAAAAAATTCAGTGTTGACCAGTGTAATTTGTATAATTATTAAGTTTTGTTTGTTACCCTTTAGTTACAACCTGTCTGTAAATATTTACTTACAAAACCATCGCAAATGTTTATTTCATTCTATACTCATATTTTTGATAAAAATAATGTTGTAGCGAAACACGTGTCAAGTATAAAAATCAGTAAAAGTGGAAATTGTGTTTTATTCTCACTGAATATAAATTTCCATCAAGTAATGGCCGAGTCAGTTAATTATTGTATGCATGTGTTCAAATATGTACGGCTGACACCACAACGAATAATCTTATTATTATGTAGTATTCGTTCATCTATGCACACATCATCTGGCCACGTTTTCCACTATCTTTTATTAAAATTAATTTGAAAACAACATCATTAACGAAGTCAAAGCGAGGCGCCTTCAGTGGGTTGGACATGTGAGACGGCAGCCAGACGAAAGAATTTTGAAGCTGGCATGGGAAGAGGCGTCAGTTAGTAAGAGACCCTTGGGACGCCCGCGACTTCGTTGGAAAGACAAAATTAGGAAAGACATAAAAACACTAAAAGTCGAGAATGAAATCGAAGTAAATAAGTTAAGTTTGAAAACAACAGAAAAATCGGGAAATAAGGAAGGTTTCTTATTTCATCATCATATATGTAAAGTCCATCCATACATATAGTGAAGTGACTAATCCTTAAAGGGTAAAAACCATTACCTATAAATAGACAATGAAATAAAATTGTATGGTTTTCTTTGGGCACTTCAGAAGCAGGTAAATCGTGGACCGTACTTAAAAATATGATATCTGTTCGTTTTACCAGCTTGTAAACAATAAATGTGGATCTTATATAATTATTAAAGAAATTTTAATATGATTTTAATGGTGGTTACCCGAAAATAACTTGCGTAATCCATATTGGCACTTACTGTTTAGTAATATAAATACAGCCGCCACTTAGTTTAAGCTTTGTAATTATTGTTACTTCGTGTGCGATAGAGCAGCTTAGTCATTTGCGAGTCAAGTGTATCTCAACAGGTTATCTCGTGCAAAAGTAGAAAACACTTATCTACTAATGCCAAGGAAATTGTAAGGAATATTTATTCAACTCTAATGGAACGTGGTAATGTTAGCAAGCAAGCAGCGCTAGAAGAAACGGCCACATTAACGAACATTCCAACATCAACGGTATGGAAAATTGTAAACAACCCTATTCTAGTGAGGAAGAAAAGAAGTGGCATTTTCTCAAGGACAGATGGAAGTGATCAAGATATAATATGGC
Source organism: Pachyrhynchus sulphureomaculatus (assembly GCA_019049505.1). Classification (NCBI taxonomy): domain Eukaryota; kingdom Metazoa; phylum Arthropoda; class Insecta; order Coleoptera; family Curculionidae; genus Pachyrhynchus; species Pachyrhynchus sulphureomaculatus. The sequence continues at coordinate 174,785,618 of CM032449.1, forward strand.
GTAAAATTTACAAAATATACGAGGAACAAAGTGTGCCCACATTGGATAATTTAATGAAAAGGCTTGTAAGAGATGAAACCGTGATTAAATGTACTGGAACAACACATTTAAAAAACTTAATAAAAGACAAGTTTTAATGGAGTCTAAGAGAATTCAGGAATGGCGACTGGAATATTTAGAAAAAATATTTACTTGGATGAAACATGGTTCGACACATATGATACTCCGGAAAGGGGTTGGGTTGACTCAAGTGATAACTGTAAAACAAAAGCACCATCAAACAGAGCTAAAAGAATTCTACCAACAAGCAATTGATAGAAGTTTTGAAGAGTTTAAACCAAAAAAAAAAGGAATCTGTCTGTGACAATTATGCAAAGGTTATGGGACATACAGTTTTAAGGATTCCACCATACCATTGTATATTTAATCGTATAGAGCATATTTGGCATTAATTGAAATCTGCCATTCGTCGTAATAATATTTGCCCCACTGTTTTTTTTCCCTAAAGCGCTCCAGGAGCGGCACGAGTGCGGAAAAAGCGATTCACGTTGTTCTTGAATCGCTGTAAATTGTACTCGGTGGGAAACACAGCGCTGGGCAAATTATTCCAAAGGGATGACATTCTCCATATAAAAGATTGCTCGAAAAGCGTTGTACGCGGAGTAACAAGCTGAACCTCATACGGATGAGAAGCACCAGCGCGACGTGTATTTCTAACATGCACCGCTTTTGGAGGAATTAAGTGGGCTACATCCTTCGAACACTTTCCATGAAAATACTTGTAGAACAGACCCAAGTCGCCAACCGTTCTTCGATGTTCCAGCGAATCAAGGCCGCCGGTCAATTCCGGGTCCCCAATCAGACGGACCGCTCTTCTCTGAACAGAATCCAACAAATGCAGTGTATGGTTGGGAGCGGAGCCCCAAACGTGGGAGCAGTATTCCATAGTTGGTCGAATTTGGGCTTTGTAAAGAATTAACAGTTGCTGTGGGGTGTAAAGCTTTCTGGTTCTAAATAATATTCCCAACTTTTGAGAAGCTTTCCTTGCTATGCCTGCAAGATGTTCATGCCAAGACATATTTGCTCCCAAACTAACGCCCAACAAATTGAGCGACGATGCTAGGGGAATGGAGTGCCCCGACATAACTATGTCGAGTTCAGCAACGTTAACTTTTTTAGAAAAAACTGCCGCTTGGGTTTTTGTAGCGTTAAATTCCACTTGGTTACTGTCACCCCAAGATAGAATTTCTTCCAGGTCTTTGTTAAGTTGAACGACCTCCTGCTGTCTGCGGATATTCGCCTGAGCAGCCGATGTCCGAGCGTTCAAGGTGAATGAAGAGACAAGCGTACTGTCATCTGCAAAGCTATAGATTGGATTCCCGGTATTTTTCAGCAGATCGTTAATGTAAATGACAAAGAGAGTAGGAGACAGTATGGAGCCCTGGGGCACACCGGCGTTGATAGTGAGGGTGTTAGAAAGAAATCCGTCGACCGCCACTCGTAAAGAACGCTCTCTGAGGAAACATGAGAGCCACAAACAGAACCGTTCAGACATACTATAAGAGCGTAACTTAGCCAACAGTCCATCGTGCCAAACACGGTCGAATGCCTTGGATATGTCAAGAGGAAGCGTTCGAGATTCTCCAAAGTGTTCAATTGCGTTGTTCCAAACATGTGTTACATAAGTCAGAAGATCTCCTGTTGATCTATGTTTACGAAAACCATATTGGTGATCGCTAATAATGTTGAATCGTTCAAGATATTTTAGAAGATGCTCATTGATAACCTTTTCCATGACTTTCGATATTATTGAAAGCAGTGCAACTGGTCGGTAGTTATTTGGCAAGGTCTTCTTACCTCTTTTAGGTATCGGCTGAAACGTGGCACATTTCCAGCAGGACGGAAATATTCCCTTTCTGTAGGATAGGTTAAAAAGTCTACAGAAAACTGGTGTTAGTTCCCTTGCACAGTTTTTGAGAACTATGGCAGGTATTCCGTCAGCGCCAGAAGCCTTCTTGGTGTCTAGCTTCATTAAAATACGCTTTATGATGCGCTGTCTGAAGACAACATCGGGCATCCTTGACTGCAATATGGGAATAGTAGGTGGTGTTTTTCCTTGGAAATCGACAGTAGAATGTGAAGCAAAGAGTTCAGCCAACAAGTTCGCTCTCTCAACAGGTGTGGTTGCAATGGAATTATCTGGCCGTGTGAGTAGTGGTATGGTGGATTTGGTAAAATTTTGACTAACTGCCTTCGCGACTGCCCAAACGGACCTGGAATTGTTGGGACAAGCGAGAAGTTTGTTTCTAATTCGTTGATTGTGTGCCTCCTTGGTTTCGTCGATAATTCCCTTGCATCTGTTCCGGGCATGAACAAAGATGTTACGATTTACGGTGTTAGAATTTTCACGCCATTGTCGGTAGGCAATATGTTTAAAAGCAACAGCTTCTTTGCATTTTCGGTCGAACCAAGGCTTGCCGTTGGAGGAGCATTTCTTCGAAAAAGGATGTAAGCTTCCATACCAGCCAAAATAACATCGGAGACCTCCCTGGCGCAGTCAGATGGTATCGGATCGAAAACAAATGTCCATCCAAGGGAAAGTTCGAAAGTATTCCATGAGATCTTCCCATTTAGCAGATTTGTAGTGCCAAATCTTGCGCGGCCTAGGCGCCTCTTTGTCACTGATTGGCAGGATACTCGATGTCGAAAGCAGTTTATGGTCGGAAGAACCTAACGGCGGATTTACGGTGACCGTGTAAATCTCCGGATCGGTGGTTAAAAACAGATCAAGAAGACTGTGGAACTCTCCGTCTCGATCAGGGATCCGTGTTGGTTCGTCAATAAGCTGAGTTAAGCCATAACTGATTGAGAATGATTCAGCTTCACGACCTTGTTCGTCGGTAGTATTTGAATATTTAAGTCAGTTGATATTGTGGACATTAAAGTCGCCCAGGACGGCAATCTCGGCACTTGGATAGTTACTTTGTAAAAGATCGATGGTATCTGCAAGAGAAGCGTAAAGTGTTCGAAAATTGGTATCGCTTGGTGGTCGATAGAGGATACAGATGAACCTTGTGGTTTGTTGAGTCGTTATTTTTAACCACATAACATCAAAGTTTGGGGGCTCCAGAGCTTCTTCTCGTTGACAATAGAGGTCGCTTCTGACAAAAAGAATTCCAAAGTTACGCCTAAATCGGGAACAGAAGTCGTACCCAGGATAAAGATAGTTGACCGTGCTGGTCGATGGACTGACCTTGGTTTCACATAGAGAGTTAATTCCAGTGTATCGAAACTTATGGAAACCGAAGTTTTTAAGATACGTCTACTAAGTTGAGCCAACTCTGTCATACATGTTGAAAAAGTTGAAAAATCATATATCCATATTCCAAATAATAAAGAAAAGCTAATAATTAGAACCAATAATAATGATAGCGATAGTGATATTATTTTAAGTGAATAATGTAATTAATTTTAATGAGTAAAGTAATAATTTGTATTTGTAATAAAAATAATTGGTAATAAAGATGATTTGTAATAAACATAAATACTCGTAAAACGTAGTATAAACATTGTTTATTGTCTTCCCAAAAACCAAAATAATTAACACTTGAATTGATTCTGCCGGTACTTGGTGGAAATCCATAACTAGAAGTTTTACAAGAAGTAAACACTACTTAAATTTCCACTAAATTTTTTATTTTTAACACCATGACATGTTTCGCTGTACGACAGCTTCTTCAGATTGGTTTGTTACAAAATGAGGGTAAAATTACTATAATAAATGGTTGGTTCACAATTTATGGCAGGTAATAAAATAATTTAATTAAAACAGATTTAGTAATGGTGAAATATTTAAGACTAATTGTTCGTTTATTACGGAATCTGAATTTTTCAGTTTGTTTATTTCTAAATATTCTAGGTAATTAAGTTTCAGGCTCTTTGTGCAAGTATGTAATATTTCAAAGTTTGGGTTGAATTGGTGGTTATTTTCAATTAAATGACTTGCGTAATTTGAGTTATTTTTTCTATTGATGTATGATGAAGCATGTTCTTTTATTCCTTTGACAAACTTCTTCCTGTTTAACCTATATATGTTTTTGAGCAATTTCCCAATTTAATTTATATACTCCGAATCTATTGTCTCTATCTGTTTTAGTTTTGTTACTTTTTATAAATTTGCCAAGTGTGTTGGATGTTTTAAATGCTGTGTTAATATTTAATTTTCTCAAGAATCTATTTAATCTAGTGCTGCATCTATCATAGTACGTTATTGACTTTACGTTTTTATAAGGTTCTTTATTACTCGGAAAAACTGTACTAATGGCTTTTTTGTAAAGTTTTTTCTTGAGAATATTATCTATTATGGATGGTGAATAGTCATTATTTAGTGCTAATTCTTTTATAATATTAAGTTCTTTTTGAAAATCGTCTTGGTTCAGAGGAATATTTATTAGTCTGTGAATCATATTATGGAAAACCGCAAGTTTGTGACTTGGTGGATGACAAGAGGTATTTTGGATAATTATGTCAGTATGTGACGGTTTATGGTAAATAGAAAAAATGTGTTTGTTATTATATCTTTTTATTGTTAGGTCAAGGAGGTTTAAGCTATTGTTGATTTCAACTTCACTGGTGAATTTTATATTTTTGTGTATATTATTCATAAAAAATACATTAGAAATAAATCAGCAGATATAATATTTACAAAAGCAGACAAAGGTAATTCAGTAGTAGCGATTGACAAAGTAGATTATATCCAAAGAACAATAGATTTCTTAAACTCAGATAAATACCCAGTTTTAAAATGTAACCCAACCGAAAGTTATTAAATCAACGATCTCTAATTGTAAAAGTTTGTTTAATGATAAAGATTCTAGAATTCTCACTCTTATGAACCCACAGACACCTAAACTATATTCACTAATACAACTTCACAAAACGGGCTACCCTATAAGGCCAGTAATATCTTTCGTGTCAGCCCCATCTTATAAATTATCAAAACTTCTTGTTCAAATACTCATAGAAAACACTAACTTTAAAGCTCAATTTGCAATAAAAAATTCACAACTAGTTGAAAACATCAAACATTTAAAGTTACCTGACAATTCAAAATTAATCTCTTTCGATGTTCAAAATCTTTTTCCAAGCATACCAAGTAGGGAAACTATATTTCTAATTGAAAAACTTCTTTCTGAAATCAATGTTAACCCAATAATAAAACAAGACATCTTAAATTGCTTAAAGGTTTGCCTAGAACAAAATTATATTGAATTTAATAACGACCTATACAGCAGCCTAGGCGGTCTCATAATGGGCAATCCACTTAGGCCTCTTTTGGCGGAAATATTTATGATAAATAGAAAACCAAATAAGCAAACACCCACTGTTTAAAAAATTTGTATACTGGCATAGATATGTTGATGATATTTATGTTGTTTTACAGGAAGTGACAGACAATTTGCCACATTTAAAAATTTTCTGAATAGTATACACAAAAATATAAAATTCACCAGTGAAGCTGAAATCAACAATAGTTTAAACTTCCTTGACCTAACAATAAAAAACATAATAACAAATACATTTTTTCTATTTACCATAAGCCGTTACATACTGACATAATTATTCATAATATCTCATGTCATCCACCAAGTCACAAACTTGCAGTTTTCCATAATATGATTCACAGACTAATAAATATTCCTCTGCACCAAGACAACTTTAAAAAAGAACTTAATATTATAAAACAATTAGCAGTAAATAATGACTATTCACCATTCATAATAGATAATATGCTCAAGAAAAAAACTTTACAAAAAAGCCATTAGTGCAGTTTTTCCGAGTAATAAAGAACCTCATAAAAACGTAAAGTCAATAACGTACTATGGTAGATGCAGTACTAGATTAAATAGATTCTTGAGAAAATTAAATATTAACACAGCATTTAAAACATCCAACACACTTGGCAAATTTATAAAAAAAAAATAACAAAACTAAAACAGATAGAGACAATATATCCGGAGTATACAAATTAAATTGTGGAAATTGCTCAAAAACATATATAGGTCAAACAGGAAGAAGTTTTTCAAAAAGAATAAAAGAACATGCTTCATCATACATCAATAGAAAAAATAACTCAAGTTACGCAAATCATTTATTTAATTGATAATAATCACCAATTCAACTCAAATTTTGAAATATTACATACTGGCACAAAGAGCCTGAAACTTAATTACCTAAAACCTTTTGAAATAAACAAATTGAAAAATTCAGATTCCTTAATAAATGAACAATTAGACCTAAATAATTCATCATTACTAATCTGTTTTTAATTAAATTATTTTATTACCTGCCATAAATTGTGAACCAACCATTTATTATAGTAATTTTACCCTCATTTTGTAACAAACCATCTGAAGAAGCTGTAGTACAGCGAAACATGTTATGGTGTTAAAAATAAAAAAATTAGCCAAAATAATTAAATTCTAAGCAAAGTAAGAACCTTTTCAATCATATTTGAATTTTACAGCTTGCACTGATAGGAATCAGTTAGTCACTTCACTATATGTATGGACGGACTTTACCTCGTATATTCTGCGATATCTATTAAGTTATTCCGAAGCTAATAAATAGAAATGAAGAAAAATGACATCTATTCTACCAGGCATAGTTATATTAATTATGATATATATAGCAAAACGTCAAGGGTATCTACACGCCAGTATTAAACAAAATTTATTAAATTTATTTCGCTTGAAATTAACAATAATATATGGAACCGACAATGTTAGCCAATAATGCCCGGTATCTGTCGGGTAAATTTTTAGTGACCTTTTACACGGTGATGCTGCAGATAATCCTGTTGTGTCAATAATAAATTAAACCCGCTTCGGATATAAATTACCCGTCGACAAGGGAGATTAACAAAACAGTTTTATTGTTCCTGTGACGTAAAAGGCTAAAAAATGAACGTTGAAAATTTGACCGGGTTGAAAAAGTATTGGCTAACATATTGTAGTAGGAGTAGTATAATAATAGTGGTGATCGAAAGTTTAAGTTCGTCATAGAAATGATAGTTAATAATCAACGAAAAGTTCGTACTATAGTCAACTGAGGTAATTGCGATTCTTATTCGATTCGATTCTTATACTTCCTTTTCTTACTCTATGTTGAAGAAACTAGAATAGTGTAAAGTGAAGTGAAGTGAACTGAAGAATGAACAAGACTTGGCGTTTAAATGTTCCAAAATTTATTAGAGGATTACTCCACATATTACTGCTCAATAGGCTGCATTCTGTTTTTTGATAGAGGTACAAGTACCTTTTTATCCCCTAAATTTCTTTTGCAATACTTCAATTATTTTGCGAATAATCGCTAGTTGATTATTTATGTATAGAACTCTTCAATTATTCATATTTCGGAAACGAATAGAGATAATTAAGTTAATTTTTTTTAAAAATAAAGCTAAATGTTTATACTTTTCCGCTGAATTCATGTGGTTGTTGTAAAAAATATAATTTGTAAAAGTTATAAACAATTTTTTTAAACAATTGCGAACCATGTTTTCGATTTTACTCGAAAATGAGAACGCACTTTTTTTATGGGTCTAGACTCTAGCACATGTGCTGCAGGGAAGTCCCTAAAGCGCTCCAGGAGCGGCACGTGTGCGGAAAAAGCGATTCATGTTGTTCTTGAATCGCTGTAAATTGTACTCGGTGGGAAACACAGCCCTGGGCAAATTATTCCAAAGGGATGATGTTCTCCATATAAAAAACTGCTTGAAAAGCGTTGTACGCGGAGTAACAAGCTGAACCTCATACGGATATGAAGTATTAGCGCGATGTGTATTTCTAACATGTACCGCTCTGGGAGGAATTAAGCGGGTTACATCCTTCGAACACTTTCCATGAAAATACAGACTCTAGTCGCCAAATATCAAATAGAATATATATATATATATATATATATATATATATATATATATATATATATATATATATATATATATATATATATATAGCGTTGGTGAAGCAACTAAAGGCGAATCGAAAGATCCGCACTTCAGGAGTTCCCACGATGTTCTTTGTATTTTCCAGATCATCCCAAGACACGTTTCGCCGTATCACGGCTCATCCGTTGGGTTAGGTTCATACAAAGAACACAATTTCAGTCCTTAAGCTGAACTAACGGAAAACCATGACAAAATAGATGCTTATACTGCACTCTGTCGGTGACTGATTTAAAGTATTTCCGAACAAGGCGGCCAGACCCCGCTGACACTTAATTGCAGAAGCGCACCTTCTCGAGCTTCCCGCTCGAACGCATAGATAACGTTGTTGGAGCAACTAAAGGCGAATCGAAAGATCTGCACTTCAGGAGTTCCCACAATGTTTTTTGTATTTGCCAGACCATCCCAAGATGCGTTTCGCCGTATCACGACTCATCGATTGGGCTAAGTTCTTTGTATTTACTGCAAGGCTGCAGGGCTAACAAAATTCTTAGAGCAATGCTCAAATTTGGCGTAATTTTAAGGGTAGTAATGAATTTAACGTCAACTGGACCTTCTTTTTTAGTTAAAAGTAAAGAAACAAGGCCTATTTCGTCAGCCAGGTTTAAAGCATTAAGATCTGACGAATCACCATCTGTCAAGACGTTTTCGAGATTTTTACAATGTGCCAGTAATTCATTTATACACATGTCTTTAAGTTTATAAAGATCATATAAAAATTCAAAAGAGTCATTATGAGTAGGTTGAATCTCAGCTTCAATGCACTGATCGCCTGATTTATTGTAAAGAAAAAAAATTCTATTTTATAGTTTTGTTTTGGATCTTGTATCGGTTCGTCTAAACTTTCATATGAAAAATTTCGTTTTGTGGTCCGAACACGATGACGTGATGTATCCAATTCAAAGTTTTTTTCTACGTCGATTTCGCTGGCTAAATTTTCAGCTTGTAAGATAATGTTGTCAAAGGATTCACCTGATCTTAATTCTTAAAAAAAATTAATGAGCCATTTAACAAATTTTTATCTTTTAGCAAAATGAAATCGCTACTTTCCACATCCACTACACTTGTATCTAACTAACTCAAACTGTATCATTACCACAACCGGATGTTGATGCATAAATAAAGCATTGTTTTAACTCTGAGTTCCTCTTATATGTGAGTGGAAAAAGCTTGTTGAATCCTGTCTGCGGTGTCGGCGCGGGCGCATCTCACGATTTACGTATAGAAAGACCCAGAACTTCAACAGGAATAGACAAGCTTCTGGTAGAAGCCTGCCTATTCCTGTTGTGTTTGATTTTACTACTAATTTATTTTTCAGATTCAAGTAATCGAAATATATTTTTGTGGGTTGTGTTTATTTTTTTTGCGCTCAACTCGCTCTGGCGGTTTTGCCGCCCCTAAATTTTGCCGCCGTAAGCAGTTGCCTACCTTGCCTACCGCCTAGAGCCGACCTTGGGCGCTGTAATTTTTTTTTATTTAAAATTTCCCATATTGTATTTTAAGAGGGCTACCTTTTAAGTTTTTACAAAAACAATGAAAGAAAAAAAATTTTTTGGTAAAAATCGTTTCATTGTTTCGCAAAATATTCGCCTTACAGATTTATATACTTTTGCATGCGTTCAAATCAATTTTCGAAACATTTTTTTCCACTTTGAAGTTGGTACGTCACACTTTTTGACGGTATGAAAATCGCTGTCAACGCATTTTTTTTTTTGATATTCGGATACAAAAAGAAGTCGTCAGGCTATACGAGGCTGGTTTGAAAAGTCCGTGCAAAAATAAAAACTACTTATGTGTTTGGGGTAAACCTTTTTTATTTTTCGACATAGTCTCCTTTTAGGCTTATACACTTCGTCCAACGATGTTCTAGTTTGTTGATCCCTTCCGAATAATAGGATTTGTCCAAGTCTGCTAAATATCCATTAGTGTCTGCAATCACCTCCTCGTTTGAATAAAATCTTTGTCCCGCCAGCCATTTCTTCAAATTGGGGAACAAATAGTAGTCCGAGGGAGCCAAGTCTGGAGAATAGGGGCGATGTGAAACGAGTTGGGATCCTATTTCCATTAATTTTGCGACCACAACTGCTGAGGTGTGTGCTGGTGCGTTGTCGTGATGGAAAATGACTTTCTTGTGGGCCAATTGCGGGCGCTTTTCTTGCAGCTCGGTTTTCAAACGGTCCAATAACGATGAATAATATTCACCTGTAATAGTTTTACCCTTTTCCAGATAGTCGATGAGGATTATCCCTTGCGAATCCCAAAAGACAGTCGCCATAACCTTTCCGGCCGAAGGAACGGTCTTCGCCTTTTTTGGTGCAGATTCCCCCTTGGTAACCCATTGTTTAGATTGTTGTTTGGTCTCAGGAGTATAGTAATGTATCCATGTTTCATCCACAGTGACGAAACGACGCTTAAAGTCCTCCGGATTCTTCTGGAACAGCTGCAAACCATCCTTGCAACACTTCACACGATTCCGTTTTTGGGCAAGCGTGAGCAATCGCGGCACCCATCTTGCGGATAGCTTTCTCATGTCCAAATGTTCATGCAAAATATTATCTACCCGTTCAGTCGAGATGCCCGCCGCACTAGCAATCTCACGCACCTTAACTCTTCTGTCATCCATCACCATATCATGGATTTGATCAATGATTTCTGGAGTCGTAACCTCCACAGGCCGTCCAGAACGTTTAGCGTCACTTGTGCCCATATGGCCAGTCCGAAAATTTTGAAACCACTTATAAACTGTTCTAATCGAAGGTGCAGAGTCACCATAATGTTTATCAAGCTTCTCTCTAGTCTCCTGAGGCGTTTTGCCTTTCATAAAGTAATGTTTAATCACCACACGAAATTCTTTTTCGTCCATTTCTTGAAAATCACTCGACTTCCTTGATTCACACGAATGCCAAACACAAAGAAATAGACCAATATGGCTGAAACTTGGTGTGCGTTCATTCAAGAGATGCTACTAACTAAACATGACCTCGATGCGCGCCGGTTTTGCCATCTCTCGGACTTTGCACGGACTTTTCAAACCAGCCTCGACAAAAAGAAGTCGTTAGGCTATAGTTTAGATAAATATGGGCAATAAGACATTAATTGGATGTTTTTCTTTATCAAATAATCAACTGTTTCACGTTGTGGGAGCTGGCATTGTCATGATGAAGAATGATGTGAGGTTTTTGGTTGTTTTTCTCGATTGCATCGAAGACTTATGGCCATTCAGTATTACCTGTTCTTTGGTCCTCTAAAGCAATGGATGCAACATATCTACTATAACCAAAGAAACAAGCTATCATTTTCTTGGAAGTGCTTCCCGAACGAACCACTTTTGTTGGATTCGGTTCATCTTGTTTAGTTTCCGGCTCTTACGAATATTGGTCTCCTGTAACGATGTTGTATAAGGATTTTGCATGTCCTCGGTTGAGTTTCTTGAGCATTGCCTTACACCGATTGACACGAGCCTGTTTTTGAGTTTCGGACAAATTATGCGGAATCCATCGGGAACAGACCTTTTTCACAGCTAAATGTTCCTACAAAATCGAATGTACTGCAGTCCTCGATATGCCTAAGGATGTCGCTATTTCCCGGTAAGTCACACGCCGATCCTCTTCAATCGTGTTGTGCACAGCATCGATGTTTTTTGGAACACAACCGCTTTTGGTCGACCTTCATGAAATTCATCGCTGACGGAAGCACAATCATGACGAAATTCTGCAAACCAATTATAAATAATCTCTTCTGATGGTAATTCATTACCAAAAGTTAAACGAAGCGATTCGAGGCATTGTTGTTGAGTTAGGCCTTTACGAAAATCTTCACGTGAAATTTCCATTTGTTCACAAAACTGTTTCTTTTAAACACTCACTGTAAACAAACTACTCGGCCAATTTCTGAGCTGCCACTGTTTTAACAATAATAAATGTCAAATTTTACAACAGTGATAATGTCACATCTCAATAACGCTATCTACTGGTGGTTTGTAAAAACGGTCCTCGTAAGCTATGTATTATTATATAAAATAAAACCTAACCGCTAAAAAAAATTCTAACAAACGCTTTTTTTCGGCTCCGTAACTAGGTACATTCCTTATCTTTATTGCATTTGCCGACACGTTCTCTGGTTTTACTTAGCTTTACTAGCCTCTTCTCGCTGTAACAAACCTACGTCTAAGCATATACCTCACGTGGGTATTAGTAACGTTTTATATTCTTTTAATTTCTATTGTTGTTTCCCTCATATTCATCAAAAGCACCACTTTACGCATTTCTAACCCTAATTTAAAGTGATGTGCGGTGTACCTCGTAAATTTTCCCTAATATTTTCCCTAAAGTGCCTATTTTTATAGCTAACGCGGTTCCTGAAAATTTTCCCCGTAAATTTCATTTAAAATTACTTTTAGTTTATGAATTTTCCGCCCACGAAAAACACACTCCGTTGCCTAATAAATTAATAAGAAGCGGCTGATTATATTTTTTTCTTGGGTATGAAATAACTTTTTACATTGAGAGAGGACTGGTTTGCTCCAATTTGCAAAATTTGAATTTTTCATTACGTTATAATTTTTACATTACATACCATTATATGAAAATCATTTTTTATCAAGAACTACGTAAAAATGAACGATAATTAAATGAATTCATCGACTTCAAAAAGGAGGAGGTTCTCAATTCGACGAATATGTACTTTTTTTTTAATGTATGTTCCTGCATAACTCTAGCAAATGGGTACCGATCTGGATGATTATTTTTTTATTCGAGACAGTACACATTCGAGATGGTTCCATATAAATCATATTGAAATTGGTTATGTAGTTTCTGAAAAAATTCCGAAAAAAATAAATCTTTGTATTAAAACACCGATAACTCAGGCAAATATATACCGATTTGGATGATTTTTTTTATTGTTCTATACGGAACACTTATGGGATCACTTCGGTGTTCATTTGTCCGTCTGTCTGTCCGATTTTCTCCGAAACTATGGGACACAGAAAGTTAAAATTTGGTACAAATATAGGAATTTATGGCTCAATCAAAGCCGTGTGTGCTTTGAAAGTTAATTTTTGACCTAAGGGGGACCAGTGTGATAAGTTCAAAAAATCGATGCTTCTGTACGCATAGAATACGAGGTCGAAATATCAAAGTCAACCCATGTTTATCTTTCAAAATATAGCTGTCGCCAGGCACATCTACTCTGGGGGCCATAAACTCGTTTTCGGAAGCGTAACGTGAACCAGAGCAGGAATTAAAATTCCAATGCCGTGACATCATCACGTAAGTGAAAGTTAAACATCTAAAATTTTAGTGAACTCAAAATACTCACAAAGGTAGGTACGTAGCAAAGATCATTATTTATGTGTTACAGGTTAGTAATTCTTTAAACTCGTTTTTCTCAAAACTGCATTTTTTAAATCTGTTGCCGCTGTAACTGCAAAAACAATTTGTTGTATCGACTTAAATTATTTTTTGCATGTCAAGGACAGGTTTTGTCGTACCACGAACAATGCATTTTTTGATTGGACCAAAAATGTCGATTTGGCATGCAAAAAACCGACACTTTTTCGCGAGAATTTCATATTCTTAATTCTAAACGCCGCCATTATAATTTTTATTTTTTTTAAATCCATAGTTGATGGTACGGAAAATTGTATCTATTTTAATGAACATTTGTTTCTTTTTGATTCAAGGCAATCATGGCAGCAGTGTCGCTACTTTTTTTTCACCTGCCCCGTTATTGGGGCATAAGTCCTGTAAATTTAAATATTTTGGTCGGAAAAAATTTGTGTGTATTTGTAAACAAATAGTAAATATCTACGCAACATTTTAAAACATTTGATGCTGCAGTTCTCTTTGAAAAAATTCTAGAAAAATATCCTTATTTTTTTTAAGTAGTGACATTGGTATAGTGGGTTAGTTTTGGGGGTGAAATCGGCCGCGGAAAAAAAATTACCAGGTGGTCGAGTGAATCAAAGCTTGTGAAAACACGAGTTAGAAAATATATATGATGTAACATTTTTCTTCATAATATTTTTGAAAAAAATCGCCAAAAATTGATGTCCACCCCCCTTATGTCGAAAAGTACTGATTGAAAAATTTTGAAAAAATTCTGGAATATTCTCCATAAATTGTATTGACAATTATCACGAGTTTGTTACCTTTAATAATTTATCTGGTATATATAAAAAAATCGAGGTCATTTCAACAAAGATCGGCAACAAACTTTGTTGAAAATTCATTTAGGGTGTGTTTTGTAAAGTTACTGATCATTTTATACCTCCGTAACGTTTTTTTATTTCCAAAGAAATTAGTGTACGGAACACTTATTCGAAGGAGTACACATACGAGATGGTTCCATATGAATTTGATTAAAAAAAGAAAAATGGCAGCATTTACCTATGCAGGACGCAGATATATAAAAGATATAAATAGGAAAATTAGTTCTTAAAACTAATAGTTAACAAAATTATGCGTTAATTTTACCTTAAAAAAACTACTATTTAAAACGCGAAAAATAATGTTTTACCAGCACACAACGGATAAACAAATCCTACAATTGTTAAAAACAGTTATTATATATTTTTATGATTTATTTATAAAAGGATACCTTTTGAAGTCGGTGCCAATTTTTTGTGTTAAGGTAACCAAGTATAAATCACACTAATAATATTAATATATTATATATATATATATATATATATATATATATATATATATATATATATATATATATATATATATATATATATATATATATATATATATATATATATATATATATATATATATATATATATATATATATATATAATATATAAAATCAAAATAAATATAAAACAAAAGCAATTTGTTTTATATTTCTTGCAACAAAACTTTATTTTTATGGTTACCGTCTTCATTTTTCAGAAATACCGATAAGATTATATCTTATGCAATATCCTCAATTCCTTTGTCGACAAAGAAAAATAAAATTGTTGTTTTCTGAAATAATATACCGGCATTTTCTCTAGGGGTATTAAGGAATATGTTTTCTTAATTTGATATTACATATAATTCGTGATTTCGTAATATAAAAAGTCAATACAGTGTATGCTGTATTCAAAAGATTAGGGGTGCTTCATCTAGGGCCTGTTATTTATTTAAAAATATTCTTCTCGTAATCAGAACACTATTTATACGATTTGAATTTTTTAGTATCTGACAAGTTAACAATTTTTTTAAGGTCACATCACACTAAAGGAACGTTAATTGCTACAAAAGCGGTGCGTGCTGGAAGTAGGGATACACGTTCTTGAATCGCTGCAGGTTGTACTTGGTGGGAAACACATTGCTAGATAGTTATTTTTTTAGGCAAAAGTGCTGTAACGAAATTCCTAAAGCGCTATAGGATGGACGCGTGTGTCGAAAACGCAATTAACATTAATCCTGAATAGCTGTAAAATGTACTCGATGGGAAACAACATCATCATCAGCTTATTCTGTCCACTGCTAGACGAAAAGCTCCTTCAAATCTTACCACCTTTTTCTATTCTGGGCCACTTGCACCCGATTTCCAGCCACCCTCTTCAAATCATCAGTCAACCAATAGACTTCGGATCTTGGCCGCCACGCCATTTTTTCTGTGCATCGTGCATCCTTAAACCTAGCATAATGTCCAGCCCAGTTCCACTTAAGATGTAGAATGAATTTGACTGCGTCTTGTACTCTTGTTCTTTTCCTGATAATGTGATTTGAAATGTGATCTCTAAGAGTAACGCTTAACATTTACTTTTTTCTTCGTCAATGTTAAGAACGTACGTAAGAACGGGTAGTACGCACCTGTCAAAAATTTTTCTTTTTAAACACATCGGAATATTAGATTTAAATATGGGTCTGGGAAAAATTTCGTGGTGTTTTTCCCGACAGATGGCGTCAATTGCAAATAACTCAAGACACAGATCGCAGCGACACTATTAAACGCTTGTTGGAAAGGTGACACTTCGAGCGTTACTTTGAGTGTATAAACATCGAAATTGGTGCAGCGGTTGGAAAGTTGTTTGCGTTTGAAAATGGAGAAAAGTAAAGAAAAATTGCGCTATATTTTGCAATATTACTACGACAAAGGGAAGAACGCTGCGCAGGTTTGTGAAAAAATTTGTGCTGTGTACGGTGAAGGTACTTTATCACAATCTGCTGCTCGGAAATGATTCGCTCGCTTTAGTTCTGGTAATTTTGATGTGAAAGATGAGTCGCGCTCTGGTCGTCCAATCACTGAAAAAGCTGATGAAATTCTTGAAGAAGTCCAGCAAGATCAGCATATCAGCAGTGTCGATATTGGTATGGAGCTAGGCATTGACCACAAAACGGTTTTGAACCATTTACACAAAGCTGGCTACAAAAAGAAGCTCGATGTATGGGTTCCTCACGAGTTGAGCGCGAAAAACATGATAGACCGAATTCACATCTGCGATGCGCTGCTGAAACGCAATGAAATCGAGCCCTTTCTGAAACGTGTCATAACCGGTGATGAAAAATGGATCACGTACGACAATTGGAAGCGTAAAAGATCGTGGACAAGGATGGTGAGCCGTTGCAAACGTTCGCGAAGTCAGGATTGACGCCGAAAAAGGTGATGCTGTGCGTGTGGCGGTACTGGAAGGGAATCGTCCACCATGGGCTACTTCCAGTTGGTCAGACGATTGATTCTCAACTCTACTGTGGACAACTAGAGAGATTACACCAGGCAATTGAAAGAAAACGGCCCGAATTGATTAATAGGAAAGGTGTTGTCTTCCATCATGACAACGGCCGACCAGACACTTCTTTGATGACCCGTCAAAAATTACGAGAGCTTGGTTGGGAAGTTTTAATGCATCCACCGTATAGACCAGACATAGTACCCTCTGACTATCACTTGTTCCGATCCTGCAGAACTCTCTCAATGGAATTAAGCTGTTTTCAAAAGAAGCCTGTGAAAACCACTTGATTCAGTTTTTCAACCAGAAACCACAGAAGTTCTTCACCGATGGCATCATGGCTCTACCCGAAAAATGGCAAAACATTGTCGATAATAATGGAGCATATTTGGTTTTTGGGACATCAAGTGTATCATTTTCACACTATAAGAAAATCAGTTGAATTTTACTAAAAAAACGCCACGAACTTTTTCCCAGACCTGAATAGCCCAGTTTGCCATATGCCGCACAGTGATTCGGCAAGAACATGCTAGCGGGACAATATTCATGACGTAATTTCCAGGAACCATTGATAACGACTTGTAAACAACCCCCCCCCCCCATTTAACGAATTCCAAGAATTAATTTGTTTATCACCTCATAAAGGTATCTTATCAGGGGGTCAAAGTAACCCTTATAAGAGAGGTCATTTTCATTTGCAAATCAGTTGCATTTTATGCACACTTGTGATAACATATTTTAAAATTGGTAGCAAAGTGAAACGAGTTTTTTGTGATGGAATATTCTGTTGAAGGTATGTACTCTATTATGACTTATATTTTTTATAAAAAATATGTATACTTTTGGTGTAATATCAATTTGTAAATGTATAGATAAATCCAGCAAATTTTACATTAATTGTAAATTTTAAAAGTAGGAACTTTTTTTATCCACATATATCCACCTAGATTTTTCTATATGTAATACCTACAACATTCAGGCACAGATTCATATATATTATAGACCCCGAAAAGGCCCGAAAGTAAAATTATTTTATTTTTTTCAGAACGAGTCGTGACTATGACGAAAATGGAGTTTTATGAAGAATGGCTAAAACATGACAAAACTGAACGAAACAGTGGCATTTTTTATTACATAAGTGAAAAATTTAATATGTCTGATGTTTCTGACGATTCTCTAAAACGACTCAAAATGAAAATATCAAGCCTTTCAGCAAAATTCAATCAAAAGTGGACTTCTTTAAAGTGTAACAAAGAAATGTTTCTAATCAAACATAAAGATTGGTTAGAAGGATCCGGAATCGAAATAAAGATGTGTGTTAACCAGCCGTGCACTTCAACATCATCAGCGGCTCTTTCGTAGGGCGACCCAGAAAATCATTTGAAGACTCATCAACGAAAACGAAGAGACGGAGAGTAGAAGATATTTTGGAATCGCGAAGTGCAAGTGAGCTTATTACAGCAGCTGAGTTAGCTACTCGAAAAGAAGAGCATCGAAGTGTTGCTAAACAGATCCATAACGTTGCGGTCAGTGAAACTAGAGAAAAGAATAAGTGTTCTGAACAAAGTCAGCAGTTAACACCAGACGAAGCTTTAGCTTATTATGTGGACTCGAAATCCACTTCTCACTCATATAAACAAACAAGAAAATTGCCAATGAAAGTGGGACATCAAGTGTATCCATCGTTTTATAGTTTAGGTAAGTCCAAAGCTTCTTGTTGTCCTTCTGACGAATATATTTCTGTGACTGAATCTCGAGCTGAAATTAAACTTCACGCGATTTTGTATAAAACGGCTGAACGATTAGTTAAAGCTCAGACGGAAGTCATTAGAAGTGTGTTACCTCGTTCATATTATACGTTGGTAAGCAAATGGGGCTGTGATGGGGGTTCGGGGCATGGCATGTTTAAGCAGAAATTTGAGAACACTAACGCTACAGACGAATTTTTGTTCGTATACTCATTTGTCCCTTTGAGACTGCTTGATGGCGAAACTGTAATCTGGCAAAATCCAAGATCTTCCTCTACTTTATATTGCCGTCCTATTAAGTTTATTTTTGCCAAGGAGACAAAAGATTTTACGAAAGAAGAAACTTCTAAAATTTTAGATGAAGTAAGTCAGCTTCTTCCAACATTATGTAACGTTGCTGGATCTCAAATCTCTGTTAAACACGATTTGTTGTTGACAATGACTGATGGCAAAGTGTGCAATGTCTTAACAGACACAAGTTCAACACAAAAGTGTTATATTTGCGGTGCCCACCCCGTCTACTATGAACGAGGAGTCAAAGAAATATCCCAGCAACGAAGAACGCCTTGCATTTGGTTTATCTACTTTACATGCATGGATCCGCACGTTTGAATGTTTGCTTCACATCAGCTATCGTTTAGAAATAAAAAAGTGGTAAGTCAGGGGAGATAACGACAAAGCTATTGTGAAGCAACGCTCACAAGAGATACAAAAAGTGTTTAAAGATCGTATGGGTCTCATTGTAGATAAACCAAAACCTGGGTATGGTAACACAAACGATGGAAACACAGCACGTAGATTTTTTTCCAAAGCTGAATTGAGCAGCGAAATTACAGGATTAGACGTAAACCTTATTCGTAGATTTCATGTAATTTTAAGAACTTTGTCATCGGGATATGACATAAATTATATAGAATTCGAAAAGTTTTGTGTTGATACTAGAAAATTATACCTTGATCTGTATTCGTGGTATTCCATGCTCGTTACTGTGCATAAAATTCTTGTACACAGCGCGGAAATTATAAAGTCTTTTCTTCTTCCCATTGGACAACTCTCCGAAGAAGCCCAGGAGGCAAGAAATAAAGACTGTCGTAGATTCCGTGAACGGCACACCAGGAAGCGGTCACGTATTGCCACAAATACAGATCTTTTGAGAATGCTTTTAATTACGTCTGATCCTGTTCTCAACTCGTATAGAGAATTACCGCGAGGAAAATTTACTTCTTTGCCATCGGAGGTTCTGTAGTTGATTATCCCACCTTCATTGCCATCCGAAACACATTCAGTAAGTCATCATCACGAATTAAATGAGGAGGATTATTTACTCTCTGAATATTCTACTGAATGGGAGAGCGGTGATGACGACTCATCTGATGGTGATTAGTAGGTTTAAGTATTTTTTTATTGTAATTATTATTCTTATTTTATTGTGTGTTGTAGTTGCTTATAATTCATGCCTTAGTATATAAGTTATTTAATATTATATTTGTTTTACTTATACACCTTATTATTGTAAATAATTGATATATAGATACTGTTATTGTACTAATTTATTTTAAAAGAAATAATATTTTGTAAATTAATAAATGTGGGTACTATCATTATGATTTTTATTTTTTTCCTAGAAATTTCTTTGTAAACAAACATGATTGTGCTTTTCACACATAATGAGTAGGTAGACGTATGTAGCTAATTAAAGAACAATTAGCGACAATAGTGAACAAATGAGACACATTAGTAAACCACTTCCGCCTTGCAGCTACATATTTCGATTAATACACATACGGTACACATTTTTCAACTTTTTTTTTCATAAAATAGCTTAAGATACCTGGAATATACATAAACAATTGAAATAAGTGAAGAAAAAATATTGTCCCGCTAGCTTGTACTAGTCGAGACACTGTGTGCCGTCCAGGAGAGACCTATTGGGATAGGAAACAGTTCCGAGCAATTTATTTTAAAGCAATAAGAATCTGCATATTTAGTCTAACAACAGTGAAGATTTCCTTTGCTAATTGTATTTTCTTTTATAAACAGGCAGGTATTAATTTGTTTATATTAAGAGAATATATTTTTTGTAGTTTTTATCACTTTTCCAAGTCGGTTTTCCTCGATTTAGAAATACAAGCTGATGTCAAAGCTGACTTTTATCTAAAACTATAATAAAAATTTCAATAAGATACGACGTTTATTCATGTAAATTTTAATATAGTACATCAACTATTTTCGAAAAGTTTGTGTAAGAATAGAAGTTTGAAACTAATTTTATTAAGTTATCTTAAAATAAGAAAGTTTGAGTTATTCTTAGTAAATTAGAAACTGCTGCTAATTTTGAAGTGTAAACAATCAAAGTTTCTAACGAGTATATATACTGTCAAAATACGAAAAAACTACTAGGAAAATATAAGATAATGAAAATATTTTGACTTCCCAGAAATATTTTGTACAAAGTTCTTACAAGTAATGGTATATAAAGGATGTTAATAAGGTAGGCTTTGTTCTGTTTTCAAGTCCTCAATGTTATTTACAACCGGCCAAGTAAGGACGTGCCGTGCCGTACATTGTTCATTATAAATATATTTATTTAAAAGTTTTTTTACATCATTCGACAGTAAAGGATTGTCATTAAAATGCTAATGATGCAGTAGTTCATCCAGCCCACATCAGCGTCAACGCCTGGCATTTTCTTCGGGTAAAGATGTCCAAATTGCTCGAATTTACCGTGACAGCTGCTTCACTGTGTATACTTCTTTAATACGAAGCGTCTGTTTGATGTATGACTACACGTTCTCGATTGGGTTTGCATCTGGCCAGGATGGCCAATCTAGTGTGACGATACCCGATTCACCTTTCCACTGGCCACACGTTTTACTCGTATGTTTGGGGTTATTATCCTCTTAAAGAATCCACTCTTCCGTTTTATCGCTAAACCACACTTTGGTAGTCGATACTAAGCTTTCTTATAAAACTAACGTATTTATACGTAAAGATGAAGAGCCTCCCAAAATTTTTTTCCAAGAGACATCCCCAAACATGGATCTTTACAGGGTGTATTACGTGCGCTGAATCGATCGTTTAGTAGAAATTGACCAGGCCCGTGAGGTGATACCATAACCCTAAAATGAAGCCTCATCGGGCTATGAGGTTTGCCCTAACAACCCCGACATACAAAAATATTCTCATCATCTCGGACTCCCCCAGCGCACTGTCCTCCATTAAATCTAGAAACTTGTATTACAATTACATCAAACTAATTCTTGACCTGAGTTTCACTGCTAAATTGAAGCATCGATCAATCTCCCTATGCTGGTTGCCCAGCCACATTGGCAATCGAGAAAACGACAAAGCAGATCACTAGGCTAAACTTGCCATTAAGAGAGGTATACCAAGCCTGGACAACAACCACTTCTCTGATTTTAACTCTCATTTAAGTACCGTTTACAATTCCCTTTTCCAATTACAATGGGACCTTGATAACCCCAACAATAAACTATGGCCCCTTAAACCAAATGCGCTCCTCCCACTACACTTACCAAATCTAACAAGAAAAGAAAATATCACTATGAGGAGAATTGCATCTGGCCATACACACGCTACTCACTGCCATCTTCTGAAAAACAAACAAGAACCGTCATGTTCTATATGTGGATCTCCATTCACTGTTGCTCATATCTTTGAGGCAAGTCACTTTCAACCCATCAGAAACAGATACAACGTTCCCTCTAACTTACACACTATCATTAAAAATCCTGCAGAACACATTACAGACATTATAAATTACTTCAGAGAATTGAACTTCCAAGTCTAATATATACAACTGGGCGCTAAATAACCTTGCAGTTGATGCGCCCGGCCGCACAAACATCCATCCATCCATCCATCATCGGGAAAAATTACATTTCTCTAGTCTCGATCAATATTTTCTGCCCAGGCGTTTCTCTCTATGTTTTTCGCTTAGCAATGATTTCTTGATTATACTCCGTCATTTTAAATCGTTAGCCCGCAGATGACTGCGAATCATTATTTCATACGATATATCCCGACCTTCTTGTGTTAGTTTTTACGCCACTTCTTCTCTCCGTTCCTATCGGTTCCGGATGCTGGCATCACCTTGTTGACTGCGGCCCTAAACAGCTGGAAATCAAGTGTGAAGATTTTTAAGCCACAACATCCTTCTTCGTCCCACACTTCTCTTTCCACACACTTTGCCTTGCAGTATATTCACTTATTCCTCATAATGTGGACCGAGGTATTGGAGTTTACGTTGCTTGATGGTAACTAACACATGGGCTGAAAACGTTTTTGATCTGACACATAGATGTCGCCCTTTGAAAAAAAAACCATATGACTTTTAGGAAGTACCAACTTACAAACGATACGTGTCAAAATTTCATGACATTTCAACGATTAGTTTACAAGTTACAGTGATTTTAGTGACGCTACTTTTAATATTTTGAAAACAATGGAAAAAAATTGAATTTCGTGTTGATTAAATACCGTTTTTGAGGGGAAAAAATTCCGCAAGGGTTATGGGGACTCTGCCCTGGAAAATCGCTCATCATTTACTGGTACGCTGAATTTAAACGCGATCGTACATATACAAATGATGCTGAGCGCTCTAGCCGCCCAAATGAGGTGGTTACACCGGAAAACATAAAAAAATCCACAAAATTGTTTTGGATGACCGTAGAGTGAAATTGCGTAAGATAGCTGACATCCTAAAGATATCAAAATAATGTGTTGGTAATCTTTTGAACATTTGGGCATGAGAACGCTCTGTTCGAAATACGTACCGCGTTTGCTCATGGTAGACCAAAAACAACTACGTGTTGATGATTCTGAGTGCTGTTTGGACCTGTTTTAGTGCAATAAAAAGGATTTTTTTCATACGATGTGTGACAATGGATGACACATGGATCCATCACTATACATTGGAATCAAATCAGTAGTCGGCTGAGTGGACAGCAGCCGGTGAAAGCCACCCAAAGCGACCAAAGACACAACAGTCGGTTGGGAAGGTTTTGGCCTCTGTATTTTGGGATGCGTATGGAATAATTTTTATCGATTATGCTGAGAAGGGAAAAACCATCAATAGCGAATATTATATAAAGTTATTGGTGCGTTCGAAGGCAGAAATCGCAAAGAAACTCCTCAAATGAACAAGAAAAAAGTGCTTTTTTATCAAGACAATGCACCGTGTCACAAGTCAATGGTTACGATGGCAAAATTGCATGGATTGAAGTTCGAATTGCTTCCTCATCCACTGTATTCTCTAGATTTGGTCCCCAGCGACTATTATCTATTCATAGACCTCAAAAAAATGCTCGCGGGAAAGAGATTTGGCTCCAATGAAGAAGTTATCGCCGAAACTGAGGTCTATTCTGAAGGCAAAGACAATCCTTCTACAAGAAAGGTATAGAAATGTTAGAGAAGCGTTGGTCTGATTGTATCGCTTTTGAAGGAGATTATATTGAAAAATAAAGTAGAATTTTGCAAAAAAAAAATGTTCAACTTACATGTTGAAACCCCTTTTCCTTATTTATTCTTTGAAGAATTCTTTCATTTGTGACTCGGCCCACCCATGACACTCTCAGTATCCTACGATATAGCCACATTTCGAGGTTTCAAATATTTTACCTGTTGCCTCTGTCAGGGTTTCCACTCCATCAAACAAAATGGAGAATACGTAGCAACGCAGAAACCTCACTGTCGTATCCATTGCCAAGTTATGGCTTTTAAATATAGAGCTCATTTTGGTACTGCTGTAGCCTTTTCGGTACGCTCTTTATTTCTTGCGAGTGGTCCCATTGGTCATTGATGTTAGTGCCTAAGTATGCATACTTATTTACTAGTTCAACATTTTTTCTTTCTAAATAACAATTAAGCAACTTGTTCTTATTAATAAGCAATAATTTTGTTTTATTTATGTTAATATTAAGACCATATCTTTGGCTGCAGCTCATCACTCTATCCATTAATAATTGCCAGCCCTGCAGACTCTCAGCGAATATGACCGTGTGATCAGCATATCAATATTATTCATTCTCTCTCCATTCAGTACAATCCCGACATCGATATCTCTCTCTTCGAAAATTTGTTGGGAGTAAATATTAAATAATAGTGGAGATAACGCAATGAAAGACAATTTGTCAAAATTTTCACTTTTTATTACAAAATTGCATGACGCGTTTCGTTACATGGTAACTTTTTGATAACAAACATTTTTTTAGATAAAAACTAACACTTAACATTTTGGTTCAAAAGTAGATAATATCATGTGGAATACACCAATTTTGTAATAAAAAGTGGAAATTTTGACAAACAGTCTTTCATTACGTTAGTTACGGATTTCCATCAAGTAAAAGCCAAAACAATTCAAAGTTTAATAGTGGAGATAATATGCATACTTGTCTAACACTTCCAAAGATTTTTATATCATCCGTATCTCCTAATCTCACAGAAGCAGATTGATTTCGACAAGGGTTCTTAATAATCCACAGATCTTTGTCACCCAGTCCTATATTCTTTAGAATATCTATCATCTTGTGGCGTTGTACTCTGTCAAATGCTTTTTGGTAATCCACAAAGCATGTCCCTTGGTGGAAAATTAATTCATGATGTCGGAAACACATGTTAATAATAATCATTTTCTCTCTTATTGTCCGAGACTATTTCTCTCGAACCACATTCTAGTGATCATCAAGGCATTTTTTTAACTGAGAGCATCGTCACTTGCTAACGAATGCCTCGACTTGCCCATATACTTAGCATGTCGGACCTTCTGGATGATTACACAGTATATATATAAAATAGCAGTCTCGATCTGTGCGAACCCAGTAAGCAGCACTCATATTCGATAATGTACTATTTAACAATAAATAAGATTAGAAATACATCTATCACTAGGGTAATCAAAGGCCATGTTTGAAAAGAAGTGCCAACAATAACCTCAAAAACAAGGAATAATTCTTTTACCGTCTACATTACAGTCGACATGTTCTTACTTGACGCGACTATATATATATCAACGTAGTGAGGTGACAAAGGAAATCTTCGCTGTTATTGTATGGAGATTTATTAACTCTGTTAGAGGTCAACTCCAAAGAACACTTAGCATATTTAAGCTTTAAGCAAGTAAAGTCTTTGATAAATTTATCTAAATTTTAACTGGACTGAGTTGAGTTGAAGGTACTTCGCGTCTGCTGTTAGAGCTGGCCAGCCTAAGGGCGCAGTTTTAGTTTTAAGGACAAAATCTCAAGTGCGTTGTTAGAATGTACATAAAGAATTATTGGAATCCATTACTATTAATAGCTTCTTTACAATTTTGGCTACCAAGAGATACAGACATATGTTATATGCAAAATTATGTTTTACAGAAGATTTCTTCTTTCTC
The DNA here is from genome assembly GCA_019049505.1 of Pachyrhynchus sulphureomaculatus. Taxonomy (NCBI): domain Eukaryota; kingdom Metazoa; phylum Arthropoda; class Insecta; order Coleoptera; family Curculionidae; genus Pachyrhynchus; species Pachyrhynchus sulphureomaculatus. The sequence goes on from CM032449.1 coordinate 174,811,435, forward strand.
GAATTAACAGGGAAATCACTTACATATTCCCCAAATTGCTTGTAAATTACGATCAAATTTACCTGGAGGTTACTGTTGAGGTAATTTTCGCAGAATGCAACAAAAGTTTTTTTTTTTTCGTCTGTTTTAATTTTCTAATTACACTGGAATTTTTAGCACATTAACACTATATAATAGTTATCGACATCACACCAAACACTTTATTTTTGCATTCGATGTAGGTTTCACTGACCATGTTGACATCATCAGGAGTAATGACTGATTAAACCTAAGATTAAAAACGAGACTAATTATGCTCAAATTGTGAATTGTTGCAGCGACATCAATCTTAGCTGGCAGTTTAGTTCCGGTCAAGTAACCATTTTATAATAATGGGCCAAATAAGGGCTAAGAACCCATTCGTTACAGTTCTCTGTACTGGTTAATTGCGCTAAACTAAACCGCTGTCTGTAGCTGGTCAGTTTTGCCCGATTAAATCATAATTTAAGTACAAATAGTCTAGTTTTTTAATTTTAGGTTTAGTCAATCACCGCTGCTGATGGTGTTAACATGGTTAGCGAAACCTTGTCCAGTATAAAAATACAAGTGCTTCGTGTAGTGATGACAACTGCTGTATAGTTACTTATCTAACACTTTTCAGCGGCAAAACTGGGTGCTGTAAATTAGGGCCTGATTTAATAATAGTAACTCTTATGAAATCTGGAATAATTTAAATATAGCGATGGCTTGAAGTAATAAAGCTTTTATTTCTCTTCAGGCTTCGCCAAAAGTGTTTTAAAGCTGAGGGTTATTGCTCTTTCAAATATAATTTACTCTATATCAACTGTCCAATCTCACCAGACTCAGCTTAACTATCAATACTAGTAACTAGTAACAGCTGGTCCCAGTAATTATAGCTCGTTGTGTACATAGCTGGAAAACGAAAATGTTCATTTCGATGACAAGCCAGATTTTTCCAGAATTCTGCTCAAATACATCTAAGAAATATTTACTTTAAAGCGTTTTATTAATGCTAATTTATATATCATAAATACAAATGAGACTTCAAATTTATCTCTGCAAAGTATGAGACTTTTCACCACATGCCGCTATATCTTCTTTGTGAACACTTACGATATCCAACACTAAATAGTCCTGAAGCTTCATGATGAATCTTAACATCACACAGAGATCTGCTAATGACTTTTATTAACACTCGTATATTAGAGTAAAAAGAGGTGTGCGATAGGGTTTCGTGCTTTCTCCGCTACTCTTTATTATATACTGGGAACATATCGTGAAATTTATCCTGAAAGGTGCGAACGAGGGCACACTAATAAATGGTAAGCGTATCAATAAAATCAGCTTTGCGGATGACACCCTTACCTTCGCGGGCAATCTAAAGAGCCCTCAGACATTAATAATACGTGTGTCGGAGGCCAGCTGGAGGTTTGAATTGTAATGTCAGAAAAACCAAATATATAGTCGTCAGCAAAAACCAATAACCAGCTGCTTAAATAATAGTAAATCAATAATGGAATGAGTGTTCAACTCTGCTTACCTAGGTATCGGTTGGATAACTCACAAGAAATTAAAAATAGGATAGAAAGGACGAGATCGGCTTTCATAAAAATGAGTAATCTTTATCTTCCCCTGCAAACGAATACATGTTTATTAGGATGCTATGTGTTCACGGTTCCTCTGTACAGAGCAGAATCTTGGACACTGATGGAACCATCCATGAAAAGACTTGAGGAATTTGAGATATGATGCGGAAAACTTGAATACTTTGGTCATCTAATACGTCACGAACATAGATATGACCTACTGCAACTCATTTTACAAGGAACAGTATATGGGAGAAAAGGCCCAGGAAGAAGGCGGATATCTTGGCGGCGAAACTTGAGAAAATTGTGCTCGTTATCTACCACACAACAGTCAACAAAGTTAAAATAGCTATGCTAATAGACAACATCCGAAACGGATAGGCACGACAAGAAGGAGAGGAATATCCTTGAATTACGTATGTTGTTTAGGAATGAATAGTTTTTTTTTTGTATTTTGATTTAAGTTAGTGTACATTATAGAACATTATAATAAGCGAGGTAGAGTATTTTCTTCCTGATCAGTATTTTTAATATTGTATTAAGTAAATAAAATAAACTTACACCACACAACCGGAACTAGAACATTTCTGCAGCTCTTTATAAATTTAGAGTCTTTTTTATGTACTTTAAATTGAATTAAAACCCTTGATATAGAAAATTTTCTAAGAAGGAATAAAGAAGTGAGTAAGTATTTGTCAACGTCATTGAACATTCGAGTTAATTTCCTTTTCAGCATAATGGACCGATGCAGACTATTTCTCTTCTAGTAATTATCTGTAACATGGCTGAAGTAAATGCATTAATGGTTGCTTTTTGTCAGCGCTCGAGTTTGTCCGGAAAACTATCTTTACACCACACCACGTCCAATTTTATGACATCCTTTATATAAATAAAAGTTAAATGTATGCGACGCCAGGCTTTAAAATGCTTAAAGAGTAAGTATGATCTTATAAAACAAGATAACAATTAAGAAAAAATAAATAAATAAATAATTGTCAGTATCTACTTGTACAAATAAAAATTCTAAAAAGTAATAGTAAGTTAAGGCTTAGGTTAAAAGTAGTTAATTAAATGCCAACGTCATTGAGTTGTTAATTTCCATCCCTGACTAATGGATGGATGAATACTTCTAGTAAGTTTTATTAACCGAACTGGGCGCATTAATGATTGATTTTTGACGGCGTTCGGGAACGTGTACAGGGTGAGTCAACGATAAAGTAAAGTTCATTATCTCATTTGTTTCGGGAATGACGAAAAAAATGTTAAACACTATAGTTTTAGAGAATGTTAAGGTGCACAGTTTAAAATTATTTTTGAGTATACAGGGTACTTCAAAAAAGTGTGGCCGATATAACATGTTTTTTTTTTTTAAATGGAACATCCTATTTTCTAATTTATTTTTAAATTCTGCGTAAAATTTTATAACTTTTTTATTAATAATGTTATATACCTAAACCTAGTAGTTTTTTCTAATATTTCAATTTTTTTAAAAAATGCTAGTTTTCAGTTTTGTAAAAAATTGCCAGTAACGCCATTGTTTCTGAAGGTTTATATAGAAATGAAAAAAAAAAAGATGTCAAGAAATTTGAGTTAGGGTGTTCAAAATAAATTTATGCATTGCGACTATTTTAAATTGAAAAACATCAAATTCTTTAAATGGCGCACCCTGTATATTATTATTTTTTCTGATAGATTTTATAAAACCCTCCAACTTTCATTAAGTATATCATATACCTGTTTCTAATAGTTCTCGATTTATTTTGAATATTTTAATTTTTACCCTTGTTTTTAATAAACTTACGCTATTGTGAAAACATAAACAAATAGTTAATAATAATTTTAATATAGTTTAACTTAATCTAATGATTAATTATTATGGCGTAAGAAATATTCAAAAATATGCCCGTCTATTTGAATACACATGTTTAGTCGTTTTACAACATTTTCCTTTACTTTCCTTAGCGTAAAGGGCGTTATTGTCCTTCACGCATCCCGTATCCTATTTTCCATATCTACTGCTGTTTTAGGGTGATTCACATAAACACGATCTTTAATGTAGCCTCACAAAAAGAAGTCTAAAGGTATTAAGTCACATGAACGAGGGGGCCACCGAATGAATCCACCCCTACCAATCCATTTTTGTGGGTAACGATCGTTTAAAAATTCTTGAATTTCCCGGTGGTAATGAACAGGAGCTCCGTCTTGTTGAACCCACATTTGTCCTCTTTCAAAGTTATCAACTTCTTCAAGAACCTGGGTAATTCGTTTCAAAAAATTTAGATTTAGATAGATCATTAAGCAGTTCGCGGAAAAAATATGGACCAATCATTCGAAAATTTAATATTCCACGCCATACATTAAGCGACCAATGGTTTTGGTTTTGAATTTCCCTGACTCAAAATGAATTAACTGTTGAATAATAATGCATGTTATGGCTGTTAACTGCTCGATTACTCAAAAAGTAGCTTCATAAGAAAATATTATTTTGGATAAAAATTTGGATCGGCCTCTATTGCTCCAATCATGGTGGTACAAAAGTTTACTTGTCGTTCAAAATCACGGCCTTGAAGTTCTTGGTGTAGTTCCATATAAAAGGGATGATACTGTATTTTCTCCTGGTGCGATTAGCCGTAGATTGGGGTGTGTCAGATAAGTCAGCTAGTTGACGGCTGCTGACCTGGGGATTATCTTCAACATGAAGTAAAATCTCCATTTCTGGTTTACTACTTTCCGTTTCGTATACTCAACGCTACCATTACCATCAAACCGTTTCATTAAGCACTGAAAAGGTTTTCTAGATGGTATACGTCTATTAGGGTACTTTGCTTCGTAAAGCCTTACTGTCAAAAGACAATTTTTTCCCGCCTCGCCCAGTATATAAACCCTATCAATTAATTCATTTTCAGGAAAATCTATAACTATTACCTTTATACCTCACTTACTACAACAAATTAAACTATTTTGACTTGCTTAATAGACATGTCAAAATTTGACAATGCCTACATTTTTGGTTTGTCTCAGAAAGTATGATGTTATAGCGTAATTAAAAACACGGGTAAAAATTAAAAAATTCAAAATAAATCGAAAACTATTAGAAATAGGTATATGACATACTTAATAAAAGTTGGAGGGTTTTATAAAAATCTGTCAGAAAAAAAAATAATAATATACAGGGTGTGGCATTTAAAAAATTTGAGATTTTTCAATTTAAAATAGCATAAATTTATTTTGAACACTCTGTAGCATCTAACTCAAATTTCTTTACATATATCTTTTTCTTCATCTCTATAGAACGCTCGTACCAATTATAAGTATTCCACCTTCAGAAACAATGGCGCTACTGGTAATTTTTTACAAAACTGAAAACTAGTATTTTTTTATAAAACTTTAAATGTTAGAAAAACTACTAGGTTTAGGTATATAACATTATAAATAAAAAAGTTACAAAATGTTACGCAGAATTTAAAAATGAATTAGAAAACAGAATGTTCCATTAAAAAAAAATATGTTATATCGGCCACACTTTTCTGAAGTACCCTGTATACTCAAAACTAATTTTAAACTGTGCACTTTAACATTTCCTAAAACTATTTAACATTTTTTCGTCATTCCCGAAACAAATGAGATAATGAACTTTACTCTATCGTTAACTCACCCTCTACTGTAGTAGGTATAACCGCATAACCACCGTTGCCTCTATACCACATCCTAAGATATGACACACCTTTTATAAATAAGAGTTAAATTTACATAATTCTAGGCTGTACGGAACACGCTTTATATACCAAGCTATCAATGCAAAAATCATCTAAGGTGGAAACTTGCATCTTTAGTTTAACACTAATTTATATGAAAAGAAAACGAAACTCGACTTACGCAGTGAGGAATTTTAAAACTGAAGTGTTATTTGACAAGATTATATGATAAATTTTCCGCAACTTACAGCTTTGGTTATGTTAATTGCTATAGAAACTAAACACCTGTTCTGTTTTTTCAGCAGAAATTAAATCCAACAAATAATTTCTCAATTACTATCGGTAATAAAATGGAAAACTAAATGAAATAGTATTAAGTAGCTTATAAAATTAAAAGGGTATATGGTTAATGTAGGTTATAAAAGCCCAACTCCTAATTAAGAGTAATGTATTTTTGATAACTTGGATTGCCCATTTTGAACTTAATTTCTTATTGTTATATTTTTTGTCGCTTTTAGTGCTATATTTTCTGTTTATAGTGTATAAATATTAGGTTAACCCTTAAAATGAAGCAAATTTAGCCCGTTTAAGGTCCCATACTTGCGAATCTTATAATATGTTGCATGAAATTTTCATTGCAGGGAGTTTACAATAGTTTTTAAATAACTTTCGCATGCTTCACTTTATTCAGTCAATGATACTTGTATTTTGTCGTGGAGCGATTAGCCGTAGATTGGGATGTGTGAGATAAGTCAGCTGCTGACCTGGGGATTATCTTCAACATGAAGTAAAATCTTCATTTCTTTTTCCTCATTGGTAGCATTCTAGGTTACTACTTTCCGTTTCGTATACTCAACGCTACCACTATCATCAAACCGTTCCATTAAGCACTGAAAAGATTTTCTAGATCGTATAAGTCTATTAGGGTACTTCGCTCCGTAAAGCCTTACTGCTAAAAGACAATTTCCTCCCGCCTCACTTAGTATATAAACCATATCAATTAATTCATTTTTAGGAAAATCCGTAACTATTACCACTTACTACAACAAATTAAACTATTATTACTTGCTTAATAGACATGTCAAAGTTTGACAATGCCTACATTTTTGTTTTGTCTCGGCAACTATGATGTTATAGCGCGTAAGCGTATTAAAAACGAGGGTAAAAATTGAAAAATTCAAAATAAATTGAAAACTATTAGAAATAGTTATATGACATACTTAATAAAAGTTGAAGGTTTTTGTAAAATCTATCAGAAAAAATAATAATATACAGGGTGAGCCATGTAAAAAATTTGAGATTTTTCAATTTAAATTAGTAGAAATGCTTAAATTTATTTTAAACACCCTGTAGCATTTAATTCAAATTGGTTTACATATATCTTTTTCTTCATCTCTATAGAACGCTCGTACCAATTATGAGTATTCCATCTTCAGAAACAATGGCGCTACTGGCAATTTTTTACAAAACTGAAACATTATTAATGAAAAAAAGTTATAAAATTTTACGCAGAATTTAAAAATAAATTAGAAAATAGGATGTTCCATTTAAAAAAAACATATGTTATATCGGCCACACTTTTCTGAAGTACCGTGTATACTGAAAAATAATTTTAAACTGTGCACCTTAACATTCCCTAAAACTATTGCTTTTAACATTTTTTCGTCATTCCCGAAACAAATGAGACAATGAACTTTACTCTATCGTTGACTCACCCTCCACTATAGTAGGTATAACCGCATAACCACCGTTACCTCTATACCACATCCTATGATATGACACACATTTTATAAATAAGAGTTAAATTTACATAATTTTAGGCCGTACGAAACACGCTTTATATAACAAGCTATCAATGCAACAATCATCTAAGGTGGAAACTTCCATCTTTAGTTTAACACTCATTTAAAACGAAACTCGACTTACACCGTGAGGAATTTTAAAACGGAAGTGTTATTTGACAAGATTATATGGTAAATTTACCGCAACTTACAGCTTCGGTTATGTTAATTACTATAGAAACTAAACATCTGTTCTGTTTTTCAGCAGAAATAACAACAAATAATTTCTCAATTACTATCAATAATAAAATGGAAAAATATAAAGAAATAGTATTAAGTAGCTTATAAAATTAAATGGGTATGTGCTTAATGTAGGTTATAAAAGCCAAACTCCTAATTGAGAGTAATGTATTTTTGATAACTTGGATTGCCCATTTTGAACTTAATTTCTTATTATTATATTATTTGTCGCTTTTAGCGCTATATTTTCAGTTTATAGTGTATAAATATTAGGTAAACCCTTAAAATGAAGCAAATTTAGCCCGTTAAAGGTCCATACTTGCGAATCTTATAATATGTTGCACGAAACTTTGGAGTTTACAATAGTTTTCAAAAAAATAACTTTCGCATGTTTCTACTGTATTCAGTCAATTAGAAGTGGCAATAGAGGAACAGCCATAAGTTTTTCTACTTTCTGTATACGTAAAGATGGCGTAAAATTTTATAAAGTAGCACACAACTTGTAAACTGTATGGATTTTCCAATTATAATTTTCCAAATCACTTATTTTCATCAAAATGTTTCCACATTTTCCCTTTTTGCCAAGGTGTTTATTCAAAAATTGTTTGAACGAGCAGTTCTTGTCGGCTTGGACGAATTATAATTAAAATAATTTTAATGAATTGCAGCTACAAAAGGGCAAAGTGTCACGCACAAATATGCGGTTTCGTTTGTTACTAATATCGGAACTATGTGGAATTACCTTTTGGTTGTTAAATTAAATTAAATTAACTTGATGTAATAAAGTAACGTGCTAGAAATTTAATTTGGGAAAATAAATCCTTGTACTTTTATTCTTTAATCTTGGAATTGTCTGTTGTCTCCTTTCTTTAACGGTTCTGTGCAACAGATTTTGTTAACTATACCTGACACTATTTATGTCTTTTATTACAAGAATTTTTTTAAAATTACACAGGTCGACGATGAAAAAACTTTTTTAATAATTTTACCTGATTCCTATGTTTTTTGGTGTACTGAGTCCGAAAATAATAATAAAAAAGTCGTATCACCCACCAATTTTTCATATTTTAATATTCAAAATGTGAAAAGTTTATTTTTTATCATTCGAATGTTATTAGGTTGGCAATAAAATCAGAATTTTATAAGGTCGGCAGTAAAATCAAATGTTATTAGGTTGGCAGTTCCGATAAATGTCACAGCTGTTTGTTTTCTTCCAGTTAATATAACCTCGCTTTGCAGTGTTTAACCCATGTGCTTTAATTCACACTCAAAGTATGGCTAATCGTGGTTGTAAAAACTCTCCCAACACTTTTTGTTATATATGTGGTGAGTTTGTAGTTAAAAACATCAAAAAAACATTACTGACTTTGTAAAAAAGTATACTTTGCATATTTTAGTGTAGAAATCGATAATCAAGAAAAATGTTGGGCTCCTCACAAAGTATGTTATGTTTGTGTCGAGGATCTTAGGAAATGGTATAAGAAAGAAAAGAAAGCTTTTGAGATTTACAGTACCCATGGTATCGAGAGAGCAAGAAAATCATTCAAATGACTCTACTCAGTATATATCACCACTACACCACACACTTCATTTTAACACTCGACGCGCGTTTCGCTAACCATGTTAGCTTTATCAGGAGCGATGATTGTCAATCATCGCTCCTAATGAAGCAAAACGCGCGTCGAGTGCAAAAATAAAGTGTTTGGTGTAGTGGTGATATATACTGAGTAGTATCATTGTGCCAAAGATTCCACATTCCCAACTTAATTCAAATGACTGTTATTTTTGCAGCGTTGATCTTTTTAGATATAACTCCAAAAATAAAAATAATTGTCTATCCTAACTTTACTTCAGCTAATCGGCCGGTAGGACATGGACCGCGACTTCCTGTCCCTGAGCCACTTCAGTCTACTGATGATGTTTTACGGTCCAGTCCCGAATTTAATGAAAGTCGACCGGATGATGATGAGTTTCAATGTTCTCTAGAAAATTTAAAACCACAGTTGTTTACACAAGCTAAGTTAAATGATTTAGTGAGAGATTTGAGTTTGATTAAGGAAAAAGCAGAATTGCTTGGTTTTAGGCTGAAAGAAAAACATTTATTGGAATCTGGAAAACCTATTTACCATTACAGAACAAGAGAGCAACAGTTTGCTCAGTTTTTCAAGCAGGAAGAGGATTTGGTTTGCTGCCATGATCCCTATTTTGAAATTATTCGATGTCATATTGTAAGAGAACTGTGAGTGATATAAAAAACTGATACCAGATGCGGTTACAGCACCCAAAAATACATAACACTTAGATGTATTGGTTTAAAAAGTTTTTACAAACATGTTTTTGTTGGTCATATAACAAAATTGGCTGGTTATCAAATTACTGTAACTGCAGTTTTTACGATTTTTGTTCTTGCGAGAAATGAATGGAAATAATTTAGGGCATGGCGGAATGATAAATTTCTCACTAAAGGGGAAAACTGATAACGAGTTATTCATGAGAGAAGGTTAAGGAGTACGCCTATGACGGCGCCCATCTTACTTTCAATTAAAATTTCACAACTTCGATGGGGCCGTGACTCAATTCAGGATGACCCCAGATCAAAAATATCGGTTGGGACAGGACCTATCAGGCTTGTTGAGGATTTTTTTGCTTTCAAATCAACAAATGAAGCTCTTATGACTTATTAGAGAAACTGAAATATCCGAAACTACAGTTTTAAAGATTATATTTGAAAATTTAGAGATTAAAACATTTCTGCACAATAGATCTCACAAACTCTTTACGCCAGAGAAAATTAATAGCTAAAATTAGTATTTTTTCATTATTTATGGAATTCTTCATCATCAGTTTTGGATATGGTTCTATTAGCTATTTTTACCGTTTTTAATGCTTAAAACGGCTAAATTTAGGTTAGAATATATTATGTAACCACTGTGGAAAGTTTGTTCTTAGATGACAGAAATCATGCAGTGAACCATGAAAAATAACAAACCAAACAACAATAACAAAAGTTAAAAGTCTCCTGTTATTCATTTTTAGGGTTTTAAGAATGGTCCATTAAAGGGTAAATTTACCACATAAGTGTTAAAGTAGTTCAATAAAGGTTCATCTTTCTTTATTTCATTAAAAATCCCTGAGGTTTTGAGCTTACATGACCAAAACTGATAAGAATTTCATAAATAAAGAAGAAAATTATTTATTTTTTTTATCGGTCACGTTCCTGCCTGAACAGAGATTACCTTTTTGGAATGTACTCAACGATAGAGTAAAGTTCATTATCTCATTTGTTTCGGGAATGACGAAAAAATGTCAAATACACTAGTTTTAGGGAATGTTAAGATGCACAGTTTTTAAAAAATTATACAGGGTACTTCAAAAAAGTGTGGCAGATATATTTTTTTTAAATGAAACATCCTATTTTCTAATTTATTTTTAAATTCTGCGTAAAATTTTATAACTTTTTTTATTAATATTGTTATATACCTATACCTAGCAGTTTTTCTAATATTTCAATTTTTTCAAAAAAAATACTAGTTTTCAGTTTTGTAAAAAATTGCCAGTGGCGCCATTGTTTCTGAAGGTGGAATACTCATAATTGGTACGAGTGTTTTATAGAGATGAAGAAAAAAAAATAAATGAGAAGAAATTTGAGTTAGATGCTACGGGGGTTCAAAATAAATTTATACATTTCGACTATTTTAAACTGAAAAATCTTAAATTTTTTAAATGGCACACTCTGTATATTATTATTTTTTCTAATAGATTTTACAGCACCCTCCAACTTTTATTAAGCATGTCATATACCTATTTCTAATAGTTTTTCGATTTATTTTGAATTTTTCACTTTTTACCCTTCTTTTTAATACACTTACGCTATTGTGAAAACATAAACAAAAAGTTAATAATAATTTTAATATAGTTTAACTTATCTAATGATTAATTATTATGATGTAATAAATGTTCAAAAATATGCCCGTCTACTTGACTACACATGATTAGCCGTTTTACTATATTTTCCTTCACTTTCCTTAGCCTAAAGGGAGTTATTGTCCTGCACGCATCCCGTATCGTATTTTCCATATCTACTGGTGTTGTAGGGGATTCACATAAACACGATGTTTAATGTAGCCCTACAAAAAGAAGTCTAAAGGTGTTAAGTCACCTGATCGAGGGGGCCACTGAATGAATCCATCCCTACCGATCCATTTTTGGGGGTAGCGATCGTTTAAAAATTCCCGAACTTCCCGGTGGTAATGAGCAGGAGCTCCGTCTTGTTGAATACATATTTATTCCCTTTCAAAGTTATCAACTTTTTCAAGAAGCTGAGGTAATGCAAAAAAATGTAGATATCTAGGCCCGTTCTGTTAACTGCTCAATTACTGCGAAAAGTAGCTTCATAAGAGAACATTATTTTGGATAAAAAGTTTTGATTGGCCTCTCCATTCATGGTGGAACAAAAGTTTACTCGTTGTTCAAAATCACGGTCTTGAAGTTCTTGGTGTAGTTCCATATGAAGGGGATGATACTTGTATTTTCTCGTGGTGCGATTAGCCGTAGATTGGGATGTGTCAGATAAGTCAGCTAGTTGGTGGCTGCGGACCTGGGGATTATCTTCAACTCAACGCTACCACTACCATCAAACCGTTCCATTAAGCCTGGATGGTATACGTCTATTCGGATACTTCGCTCCGTAAGCCTTACTGCCAAAAGACAAATTTTTCCCGCCTCGCCCAGTATATAAACATATCAATTAATTAATTTTCAGGAAAATCCATAACTACTACTTTATAGCCACTTACTACAACAAATTGAACTATTTTTACTTGCTTAATAGACATGTCAAAAATTGACAATGCCTACATTTTTGTTTTGTTTTGGCAATTATGATGTTATAGCGTAAGTGTATTAAAAACAAAGGTAAAAACTGAAAAATTCTAAATAAATCGAAAACTATTACAAATAGGTATATGACATACTTAATAAAAGTTAGAGGGTTTTGTAAAATCTATCAGAAAAAATGGCGCTTTTTTACAAAACTGAAAACTAGTATTTTTTTTTAAATTGAAATATTAGAAAAACTACTAGGTTTAGGTATATAACATTAATAATAAAAAAGTTATAAAATTTTACGCAGAATTTACAAATAAATTAGAAAATAGGATGTTCTATTTAAAAAAAAAATATGTTATATCGGCCACACTTTTTTGAAGTACCCTGTATACTCAAAAATAATTTTAAACTGTGCACCTTAACATTCCCTAAAACTACTGTATTTAACATTTTTTCGTCATTCCCGAAATATATGAAACTTTACTCTATCGTTGACTCACCCTGTACAGCGGCGAGCATGTCGTAATATCCATTGCCAAAGTTCTGAAACATACATTTGTATTTCATAGCACCTTTTAGACATCCGCGGTAGTGCTGCCACGGGCGTTATTATATTTCTGCAACAACTACTACCTATGTATGTGGCTAAGCCAAATATACTTAAATAAATTAATAAAAAAGTACACTGATCTTGCGATTGGCACCCAGAACCCTTGATACCGGCTCGATAAAAATGGAGCAAAAAGGGTCTACAATGTATGGAGAAAGATGATGTAGAGCCTAAAGCATGCCATTAAAGAAAATCATCGGAGTTCATGAAGAGCGAAAACATTGCTGATGCACAAACACAGCGGGAGTCACAAGGCTTGCACAGTTTAAGCCAGCACAGGATGCTGTTCCTTTTCTTCAAATATCTGAAGAAAGACCTTAGAGAAATATAATTTTTGTCAGCTCTACGAGTTGAAACACGCTCTAGCGTCATTTTTTGAAAGGCAAATAAAAACAAATTTAGACGGTATAAAACAACTCGAGAAACGCTGGACGCTGGAGTTTAGCCGGAAGTTATGTATAAAAATATATTTTTTTTAAGCTCTGCAGGTTTATTTTCAAGGGCAATAATTTAAAAACGGTCCTCGTAGAATTAGCTATTTTTCTATGGGCACAGCACACGTACCGCAGGGAAATCCTGCTGCTGCAGGAGCGACGAGCGTGCGAAAAAAGCGATTCAAGTTGGTCTTGAATTACTAAATTTTGTACTCGGTGTTCCTACCGAGCAACGTCAACTAGACTTTTCTAGCAGATCGTTAATGTAAAAGACAGAAAAAGAGACAGTATGGACTCTTGAGACAAACTGGCATTGATATTAAAGGTATTAGAATTTGTGGACTGCTACACACTACGTTTTCTGGGCAAACACGAGACCCATAAATAAAACTTTTCAGAGATACCTTAAGAATGTAGTTTGGCCAATAATCCGTCATGCCAAACGCGGTCGAATGCCTTGGATATATCAAGTGCAGCCGCTCGAGATTCTCCAAAATTTTCAATTGCGTGCTTCCAAATATGTGTAACGTAAGTTAGAGGATCTGTTGACTGCATGATACTTTGGGAAATAAGGAAATGTGCTAATGCATAGTAAATATTCAGTAAAACATTTATATCAAGCACTCTTTTCAGCTGAACGACGGCATAGGAAGCAATACCTAGCTTTTTGGAGAAAATAATCCATATGTATTTCCCAAGACATCTACAGAAATAAAAATTCTGAAGACTTTATGCGTAGCAAAGAGAGCTTCTCAAAAGCTGGGAATATTATTTCGAACTAGGAAGCTTACACTCCACAGTAACTGTTAATTCTCTACGAAGCTCAAATTCGACCGACGATACAATACTGCCCCATATTTGAGGCTCAGCTCCCATACATACACTGCATTTGTTGAATTCTATGCAGAATAGAGCTTTTTGCCAAATTGGAAACCCGAAACTGGCCAGGAACCTTGATTCATTGGAACGTCGAAGAATGATTGGCGACTTCAGTCTATGAGATGAGAGTATTTTCGTTTCATTCTTCGATGGATATAGCCCCACTTAATTCCTCCCAGAGTGGTGCATGCTAGAAATACATGTCGCACTAATACTTCACATCTGCATGAGGTTCAACTTGTTACTCTGCGTCTTTTTAAACAGGTCTTTTATATGGAGAACATCATCTCTTTGGAATAATTTACCCAAGATTGCGTTTCTGACTGAGTACAATTTACAGCGAATTAAGACCAACGTAAATTGCTTTTTCTGCACACGTGTCGCTCCTGTAGTGCTTTAGGAATTTCCCTGCAGAACGTGTGCTAGATCCATAAGAAAAAATAACTTTAAATTAGAATAGTTTTAATTTAACAATATATTCTTATGTGTGAATATCTTTCAAAAATGCTCACTTTTAAAGAACTTAAATATATTCGTCTTAAAAAAAGTTTCATGATATATCTGAAAAGAGAAATCTCCTAACTAAAATTGAAACAGGGGGAGAAATGTATGAGTGACACATAACGCCGATATAATCTTATCAACTCTCAAACAGGTCTGGATAATTTTAGACTGGAATGGTTGGAATGACGTAGCGTATTAACGCAGGCTACAACACAAGCTCTTAGAAATGACAAGTGGCGTTAAATGTAGTGGAAATCTTCCGGGGAAATAATAATATGAGCTGTATTACTAGTATGACTGTTGTGTTATAAAAACAATGTAGGTTTAACGAAACAAATTAACTAGATAAAATCAAAATAAGACGACGCATAGATGTGTTTTAAGCCTAGCATAGAAAGAGCAAGGAAATCTCAAAAGCAAAAATTGTTCATCAACATAATTTCCTTTCAACTTTCAAAAAAATAAAATAAACAAGCTTTTATTTCATATTGTTGGGCGTTGATTTGGGAGCAAATATGCATGTTAATTCTTTACAAAGCTCAAATCGATCAACTATGTTTGGGGCTCTGCTCCCAAACATACACTGCTGGATTCTATTCAGAGAAGAGCTGTTCGTCTGATTGGAGAACCGGAACTGACCGGCGGCCTTGATTCGCGGGAATCGAAGAACGGTTGGCGACTTGAGTCTGTACTACAAGTATTTTCAGGGAAAATGTTCGAAGGATGTAGCCCGCTTAATTCCTCCCAGAGTGGTGCATGTTAGAAATACACGTCACGCTAATACTTCACATCCATATGAGGTTCAGCTTGTTACTCCACGTACAACGCTTTTTAAGCAGTCTTTTATATGGTGAACATCATCCCTTTGGAGTGATTTGCCCAGAGCTGTGTTTTCCACCGAGTACAATTTACAACGATTCAAGAACAACGTGAATCACTTTTTCCCCACACATGCCGCTCCTGGAGCGCTTTAGGAACTTCCCTGTAGCAAATGTGCTAGATCCATAAAAAAAAGACCAAGGTACATGGTATGGAAAACGTCGGTTCTGTACCACAGGATATGTAGATCCTGAAGCAATAAAAAGCAATCAATATTGTCATACAGTAACTAAAGTTCATACATACCACCCCCTAATTATTTGCACTGTGAAGTTTTCTGTTTCTTCTAAAGGTGCCATACAGATTCTGCGTAGACGTCTGTAAGAAAACTTCTCTCATCAGATAAGTCTGTTGAAAGTCGCATTTTGGAGTGCCTGAAAATCGTTTATTCCTGTTCACCAGCGGTTGTTGCGTAGCCATGACAGCCTTTTTCGTCCTTTTACCTTGAATTTTACCCTATAGAATCAGGCGTTGAACACTATAACATTCACCATGAACAATGTAAATAACTAACGATCTTCTAAACTGGCCTTTTCGATAACCTCTATATTTTTTACTCTATCAACCCAAGTTGACGTCTTGTTATAGTCAACGAGGGGGGGGGCAGGGTTTTGTTATATTCATTACATTTTTCAATTAGTATGAGGATGGATTGAATACACTCCGTTGTACTATAGCCTATGCGGCTTGTTCAGGAAGATGATATCTATCTAATTTATTTATAAATTGTGTATCTGTATTAACAGTTTGTATGGATGGGGAGGAAGGCTTATAGGTCGATAGTTGTCTAGTAGTGTCAGAGTATCGCCCTACTTGGGTATTTTCCCGTCCTCTAGATATTTGTTGAGGAGTATTATTGTAGATTCAACTGTGACATTTACCGAGCGTTGATATTATCTCAACCGTAATACCGTATTCTTCAGGGGCTCGTCCTTTTCTCATTTGTGACAGGGCCATATTTGTTGTCGGTCACATCTCCTTTAAAAATTGCACAATAAAATCTGCACCACTAAACTTTGTGTATGTATTTACTTAATGTCAAACTATCATCAGTAGCAATAGCATTTGCTTTCGTCAATGGGAAGTGGTCTAATAGTGGACTAATTAGTTATAAGTACTGACCTAAACTAACCCAGACCTATTTAAAAGTGATTCCTAATAGAACTCACCAGAAATTAGGAAATTAACATTTGAAGTAATTTGGTAACTGTTATTTATAGTTTAGTTTACGTTCGGTAAATAAACTACTTATTAGTGGATTCTTATTACAGTTTTAAGTGAAAGTTGGGTGTTGAAAGTAGGTAAACGAATATTGAATGCGCCAGTGTTATATTTCATTGAAACATCTAAAAGGCAAAGTCTCGAAAATAATAACAAACGATAATAAAAAATGTTGTTCCTTTTTACGAGATCTCCTAATGGATCAAATAAAAAAGCTCATGAACGGGCTCCCCATTAAATTTAATCCTTTTTTTCTTTTGCTTTCATTTACGATTTTTTTGAAATGACATCTGTTTCAACGGGCATCAAACTGAAATCATTTGTTCTGTACTAATTTATACGGTATTTTATTTATATATATACTGCCTATCATTTTTCAGCGTCGTTGAAAGGATTATACTTGTGGGTGTTATCTGAAACACTACAAGGTATTTTTTTCTCTGTAGAGACGTTAAAGAATCGATTTTCTAACTTAATGTTGTGTATTTTGCAATAAACATAGAAAAAATTAATAGGGCATTGTTGGTTAAAAGTCAGGAATATGTTCTTTTATAAAAATGCTATTTCGTACACTGGCGCTAAAATAACCCATTTCGCAAAGTAAAAACTAGACATAAAGATGATTATTCTAGGAAATGGGCCCTTTTAAAATAATCTAAAATGTTAAGGGGCTATACTAGTGTGATAATATCAAAAAATCGATTTTTTTACATATTTCGATGCTTCTATATGTACAGAATAAGACGTCGAAGTATCAATGTTGGCATATGTTTACTTTTGAAAATACAGCTAGCTATCGCCAGGCACATCTGCTTGGGGGTCATAAACTCGTTTTTGGAAGCGTAACGCGAACTGGAGCAGGTATTAAAATTCTAATGCCGTGACGTCATCCAGTAAGTGGAAGTTAAACATCTAATACTTCAGTGAACTCAAAATAGCAAAGGTAGGTACGTGGCAAGAGATCATTATTTATGTGTTACACGTTAGTCATTCTTTAAACGCGTTTTACTCAAAACTGCATTTTTAAAATTTGCTGCGACTGTAACTAGAAAATAATTTATTGTATCGACTTAATTTTTTTTTGCATGTAAAGCACATGGTTTGTTGTACCATGAACCATGGATTTTTTGATTCGACCAAAAATGTCAACTTGGCATGCAAAAAACGGAAACTTTTTTGGCGAAAATTTTATACTTTTTATCTAAACGCAGCCATTCTTATAATTTTCAATATTTTTTAAAATCCATGGTCGATAGTACGGAAAATTATATCTATTTTAATGATCATTTATTTTTTTTTTATTTCAGGCAATATGGAGGCGATAATAACGGCAGCAGTGGAGCTATTCTTTTTTTTTCACCTGCCTCGTTACTGGGGCATAAGTCCCATAAATTTAAATATTTTGGTAGGAAAAAATTTGTGTCTATTTGTGAACAAGTAATAAATATATACCCAACATTTTGAAACATTTGATGCAGCAGTTTTGTTTAAAAAAATTTTAGAAAAGTATCCTTATTTCTAACTAGTTACACTAGTATAGCCCCTTAACTTCAGTCTTGCGCAACAATAAGACTATGACACAATATCAGATGGAAGGATGTAATGGGGTTGGAGCGTATCGACTACGATGGTCATTTAGCGCCCAACTTTAATTGTTAATTTTATTAGAGGTGTTTGGGCTATATTAGCTTATTCGCGTATTCATTTTCTTTTTATTATTCTTCAATTTGCTTAATTTTTGTTTATATTTAGCTTGGATTTAGGATTTGGTTCAGATTTTGTTGTAGCTGAAATTTTTTCTCTGGATTGCAATTGATGGGGGGCCTCGAATATATGTTTAACCGTTAGTGGTGACTGATAGATGGAGCAATTGGGGGCTGTTTCATTTTTGAGTAGGTATGAATGCGTCAGGTGACTGTGACCCGCTGCCAATCTTCTCCATATGCTGTTTTGTCTTCTATCTAATCTATCTAATATCAGAGTCAAAGTTGTGATATTACAGTCAGTCAAGTAAGAACGTATTGTCCATTTATGTATGTATTTATATAAAATTTTAAATTCAGTAGTTCGTCCAGCCCCAATTAGCATCGATGATCACTAGGCATCTTCGGGGCATACTCTCGACGAACTTTCCCGCGTACTCTTGGGACCAAGATTTTCAAATTGCTGGAACTTGTCGTGACAGCGGTTTCACTTTTTTCTACGAAGCTGCTGCTTGATGTATAACCACATGCTCACAAGAAAATAAGGTTCCTACGTTGCTACGTATTCTCCATTTTGTTTTATGGAGTGGAGACATGGACCCTGACAGAGGTAACAAGTAAAAGATGGAAGCCTTTGAAATGTGGCTATATCGTAGGATGCTGAGAGCGTTATGGGTAGACCGAGTCATGAATGAAAAAATTCTTCAAAGAATGAATAAGAAAAAAGAGTAATCTCGGCCACATCACGAGGAATAAGAGCGAATTCCATCTGTTACAGAATATACTGCAAGGTAAAATGTGTGGAAAGGAAACTGTGGGGAGAAGAAGGATTTCGTTGTTCAAAAGTCTTCGCACTTGGTTTTGAGTAACCATCATGCAGTTGTTTAGGGCCGCAGTCAACAAGGTGATGAAAGCTAACATCTCGGAACGGATAAGAGCCGAGAGAAGATGTATGTTTTTTGCTCAGTAATGGTTTATTTATTGTACTATAGCCCTAGATGAGACCGGAGATGAGTGCGAATCGTTTCATCCGATATATCTAAATCTTTCTACTTCAGTTTTTACATCTCTTGGCGCAAAGGTAATTAGGGGTTTCGGGAAAACATGTTAATTATCATTTTTTCGTCTATCCGACACGGTAACACTCTGGGGCCCTTGCTACTGCTTGATACTAATTTGCATAATTCTATATGATTTAGTGTTATTTCTTTCAAACAATAGATTATATGTATGTAATTTAGAAAGGCACTGTTGGGCTTGGGCTGGGCTGCGTTTGTCAAACTGTCATGAATCTTGAAAAGCAAAGATATCCCAAATTCGTTAATAAGAAAAGCATTTAAAAGTTGTATCCTGCCAGTTCTAACATATCGAATGGAAACGATCACTTTAACGGAAGACAGTATCAGAAGGTTGAGAGTAGCACAACGTGGAATGGAACGAGCAATGATGGGGGTGAGCATAAGAGACAGAAATGTTGACTTAAGGTCTATAACAGCCATTACAGATATCATAGAGAAAGCAGCATCCCTCAAGTGAAAGTGGGCTGGACATGTGGCCACAAAAACTTAGACGAATGGTCCAACAGAACATCTCTCGGACCACGTTCTAGTAGTACATCATTATAGGATGTAAGCCTCCCCAAGTTGCTTCTTGCATCCAATTGTGTCCTGCTAATCTTTTTATGTCGTCCATCTTGTCTGTGGTCTACCCCCGCATCTTTTGTGTTCTCTAGGTCTCCATTCAACTATACGGCGTGTCCATTCAACTATGCGATATGCTCCGCCCAATTTCACCCCCATATACATATTCGTTGTATTACATCTGTCACTTTTGATCTTCTTCGTATCTCGATGTTAGGAATACGATCTAGGAGTCTAATATTTAGCATTCTCCTCTCCATTGCTCTTTGGGTTACCTGGAGTTTATTTATTATACTTTTATTTAAAGCCCACGTTTCAGTGACATATGTTAATACCGGCAGTACATATTGATCAAATACTCTGGCTTTTATTGTATTTGGGATGTCCAATTTAAATATAGATTGTAACCTTCCGAATGCCGACCAAGCTAACGAGACTCTTCAATCCTAGTCAGCTCTTCAATTATTTTTTAATATTTCGATTTTTTGTCCTAAATATATGAATGTTTGTACCTTTCCTATTCTTTCACATTCTATTAATAGTTCCTGGCTGGTATCTTCACTTTCGTTGTTCAAATATTTGGTTTTGGTGAAGTTTATTTTTATATCTATTTCTCGAGACTCGTTGTTTAATTCCATCAGCATTTCTTGTAATTCTTCTTTTGTGTTGTGATATCATCTGCGGACCTTAAGTGATTTAATCGTTCACCGTCTATTAGTATTCCTTTATTTTTCCACTTTAGCGCTTTGAACATGACTTTTAAAATCAAAGTGAACAGCTTTGGGGATATCGAGTGACCTTGTCTAATTCCTCTTTTAATTTTGATTTATTTGTTTTTTCTTCAAGCATTATTCGTGATGCGGCATTTTTATATATGTATTCAAGAAGAGTTGTGTATCTTTCATATACTTTGCTGTTACTTAAGGCATTAAGGACTGCCCATATCTCTACCGAATCAAATGCTTTTTCACAGTCAACCATTGCTATCCACAAGGTGACCTTATATCCATTTGCTTTTTCTAGTAGTGATCTAATTGTTTGAAGATGGTCCAAAGTATTGTATACCCGTCTTAATCCCGCTTGTTCACGTGGTTGATAACTGTCAAATTTGTTCGTTAATCTATACGTTATGTTTCTAGTGAGGATTTTGTATAGTACCGATAAGAGGCTCATGAGTGCGTAATTCTCCAATTTAAAGTTGTTTCCCTTTTTAAATATAAGCACAATCAAGGAGTTTACCCAAGGTCTTGGTATTTTACTTTCTATGAGGCACCTGTTAAATAGAGCTTCAAGAGATCATATTATCGATGTTCCTCCATACTTTATCATTTCTATAGTTATTTATTTATTTTTATTATTTATAGTTATGCATATATTGTAAGGCGTTCATTATTTCATCCGTTATATCGGGAATTTCTTCAGATCCCACATTTCTTACTATCACTCTATTTTCTTCTTCTTTCCCGGACGGTGGCGATATTTTCGTGTCATACAGTGTTTGGTAATATTTCTCTGCAGTTTCCTTTATATCTTTGATTTGTGCGATCTCTTGGTTATCATCTATAATATATATAAAATGCAACGTATGTCTGTCTGTCTGTCCGTTAGTGCGCTTATCACTGGAGAATCACTTATCCGATTTACGTACTTTTTTTTTTTTAAAACATACATATGTTCTTTGGCCAGGTTATAGGCTATATTTTATTACGATAGGTATCATAAGGAATGAGCAGTGACGTAAAATAGTGAATGAAATCGGAAAAAAGTTTGCCGCTAGCGCGTTCCCTTGCAATGCACAGTTTAAACTATTAAATATGGAACAGTATTCTGTAGCAGAGAATATCTATAATCTATAATCTATAATATATATAAAATGCAATGTCTCTCTGTCTGTCTGTATGTCCAATAGTGCCTTTATCACGCGAGAAACACTTATCCGATTTACCTGTCTTTTTGTAAATTCATACATATAATCTTTGGCCAGGTTATATAATAATAATAATAATAATCTATATCTATAATATATATAAAATGCAACGTCTCTCTGTCTGTCTGTCTGTCCGTTAGTGGGTATATCCCTCGAGAACCACTTATTCGATTTACGTGATTTTTTAAATTCATACATATGTTCTCTGACCAGGTTATAGATATATATTTTATTACATCTATAATATATATAAAAATGCAACGTCTTTCTGTCTGCCTGTCTGTCTGTCTGTCCGTTAGTGCGCTTATCACTGGAGAACCACTTATCCGATTTACGTACTATTTTTTTTTAAAACATACATATGTTCTCTGGCCAGGTTATAGGCTATATTTTATTACGATAGGTAGCATAGGGAATGAGCAGTGACGATAATAGTGAATGGAGTCGGAAAAAAGTTGCCGCTAGCGCGTTCCCTTGCAGTACATAGCCTAAACCATTAAATTCGGAACAATATTATGTAGCAGAGAATATCTATAATATATATAAAATGCAATGTCTCTCTATCTGTCTGTCTGTCCATTAGTGCGTTTATCAGGCGAGAACCACTTATCCGATTTACGTGTCTTTTTTTAAATTCATACATATTCTTTGGCCAGGTTATATAGTAATAATAATATATATATATATATATATATATATATATATATATATATATATATATATATATATATACGAGGCTGGTTTGAAAAGTCCGTGCAAATTCCGAGAGATGGCACCACCGGCGCGTATCGAGGTCATGTTTAGTTAGTAGCATCTCGTGAATGAACGCACACCAAGTTTCAGCCATATTGGTCTATTTCTTTGTGTTTGGCATTCGTGTGAATCAAGGAAGTCGAGTGATTTTCAAGAAATGGACGAAAAAGAATTTCGTGTGGTGATTAAACATTATTTTATGAAAGGCAAAACGCCTCAGGAGACTAAAGAGAAGCTTGATAAACATTATGGTGACTCTGCACCTTCGATTGGAACAGTTTATAAGTGGTTTCAAAATTTTTGGACTGGCCATATGGGCACAAGTGACGCTGAACGTTCTGGACGGCCTGTGGAGGTTACGACTCCAGAAATCATTGATCAAATCCATGATATGGTGATCGATGACAGAAGAGTTAAGGTGCGTGAGATTGCTAGTGCTGTGGGCATCTCGACTGAACGGGTACATAATATTTTGCATAAACATTTGGACATGAGAAAGCTATCCGCAAGATGGGTGCCGCGATTGCTCACGCTTGACCCAAAAACGGAATCGTGTGAAGTGTTGCAAGGATGGTTTGCAGCTGTTCCAGAAGAATTCGGAGGACTTTAAGCGTCGTTTCGTCACTGTGGATGAAACATGGACACATTACTATACTCCTGAGACCAAACAACAATCTAAACAGTGGGTTACCAAGGGGGAATCTGCACCAAAAAAGGCGAAGGCCGTTCCTTCGGCCGGAAAGGTTATGGCGACTGTCTTTTGGGATTCGCAAGGGATAATCCTCATCGACTATATGGAAAAGGGTAAAACTATTACAGGTGAATATTATTCATCGTTATTGGACCGTTTTGAAAACCGAGCTGCAAGAAAAACGCCCGCGATTGGCCCACAAGAAAGTCCTTTTCCATCACGACAACGCACCAGCACACACCTCAGCAGTTGTGGTCGCAAAATTAATGGAAATAGGATTCCAACTCGTTTCACATCCCCCCTATTCTCCAGACTTGGCTCCCTCGGACTACTATTTGTTCCCCAATTTGAAGAAATGGCTGGCGGGACAAAGATTTTATTCAAACGAGGAGGTGATTGCAGACACTAATGGATATTTTGCAGACTTGGACAAATCCTATTATTCGGAAGGGATCAACAAACTAGAACATCGTTGGACGAAGTGTATAAGCCTAAAAGGAGACTATGTCGAAAAATAAAAAAGGTTTACCCCAAACACATAAGTAGTTTTTATTTTTGCACGGACTTTTCAAACCAGCCTCGTATATATATATATATATATATATATATATATATATATATATATATATATATATATATATATATATATATATATATATATATATATATCTATAATATATGTAAAATGCAATGTCTCTCTGTCTGCCTGTCTGTCTGTCTGTTCGTTAGTGCGCTTATCCCTCGAGAACCACTTATCCGATTTACGTGATTTTTTTAAATTCATACATATGTTCTCTGACCAGGTTATATAATAATAATAATAATCTATATAATATACATAAAACACAACGTCTTTCTGTCTGTCTGTCCGTTAGTGTGCTTATCATTCGAGAACTACTCATCCGATTTACGTGATTTTTTTTTTTTATTTTTAATATAATATATGTCGAAAAAATCTATAATATATATAAAACGTAACGTCTCTCTGTCTGTCTGTCTATCCATTACTGCACTTAGCACTCAAGAACTACTTATCCGATTTACGTGTGTTTTTTTTTTATAAAATACAAAGGGAATAAACAGAGACAAAATGCTAATATGTAGGAAAAAAGATGGAAGTTTAACAGTAAGCCTCTCAGAAAGACTGAATAGATGGGGGGAATACTTTAAAGAAACACTAAATGGAGATGAAAATGAGTTGAATAAGAAATAGGAAGCAAAATTAACTGAGGGGCAGGAGGGGACAAATAAACCCTGCAAAGAAGAAATAAGAGAAATACTCAGAACCCAAAAAAATAAGGCCCCGGGTGGAAATTGTAGAGCTGATAAAAGCTGGAGGAGTAGATATGCAAAATGAAATATGCCGGTTGGTGCAAGAAATATGGGAAACAGAAAAGATGCCAGTGAGCCGGAGAGAGTCGCTTATTTGTCCAATATACAAAAAAGGAGAAAAAACTATATGTCCTAATTATAGACCAATAGCCTTACTGGATGTCGTGTACAAGATAGTAGTGTTGACTATCAAAAACAGACTAGCAGAGAAAGCCGAGTCTATTCTTGGAGAGTACCAGTGTGGATTCAGGAAAAATAGATCGGTTACAGACCGCAAATCCAAGATAATAGCTTAGAACAAAATTTGGCACTACACTTGGTCTTTGTGGATTTCAGAGAAGCATATGACTCTGTAAATAGAGAAGGTCTCTACAAGATAATGGAAGAACAAAAAATTCCAAGTAAATTGATTCGCATGGTGAGAATGACCCTGAATGACACAGAAAATGGACTGTTGGTTGAGGGCAAAGTATCAGACAAGTTTAAGGTGAAGAGAGGATTAAGACAGGGGGAACCAGTGTCGACATGTCTATTTAATTTGGTACTAGAGAATATAATCCGGGAATCAGAAATAAAAACAAATGGAACGATATACCAACAAACCTGCCAATGCTTGCCCTATGCGGATGATGTAGCAGTGATTGCAAGAGAGAATCTCAAAAAAGTCATAAGTAGGACAGAAGAAAGGGGAAGGATGAGAGGACTAAAGATAAATGAGGAAAAAACAAAATACATGGAAATTACAAAGAAGAAGGATAATAAAAACAACGAAAGTTTAGATATAATAAACAACTTAGTGAAAAGATATATGTTTGAAAAAGTAGACAAATTTAATTACCTGGGAGTAACACTAACAGAGAGTGGACAAGAAAGGACGGAGATAAAAGAAAGAATAGCGAAAGGACATATATGTTTGGGGGCAATGAATCCAATATTGAAATCAAAGAATGTATCAAGAAAAGCAAAAGAAAACATATATGCGACAGTTGTCAGACCCACGGTGACATATGGATGCGAAACGTGGAAACTGAATGCAAGAGAAAAGGAGACGTTGGAGGTGTGGGAAAGGAAAGCTTTGAGAAGAATCTACGGAGGAAGGAAAGAAGAGGGACTGTGGAGAAGAAGAACAAACTACGAATTAAAATGCCTATATATGAAACCCCTTATAAGCCAAATCATAATAAGCCAGCAATTAGGATGGTTGGGACACGTGGCAAGGATGAAGGAAGAAAGACAAGCAAAGCAAGCCCTAATAAGAGGAGTGGTTGGAAGAAGAGGCAAGGGTAGACCTCGATCTACATGGATTCAGGCAGTAAAGCAAGATCCGGAGTTGAAGGGAATCCCGCACTGAGAAAAGCTAACAGGAGACAAAAAGAAGTGGAGACAAGTATGCAACCAAGCCATGGGCCTCTAAGGTCCCTCGAGCTATATAATAATATAAACATAACGAATAAGCAGTGACGAGAAAGGTGAATCAAACCCACGCGAGCGGAGCCGCGGGCACGGCTAGTTATTTATAAGTTTTATTATTTGACGTCTCCTTTCATTCGTTTGTTTGTTTAGGTGTTTCAAACTTTTCCCCTCTTTCAAAGTTTCTTCTATTTTCGAGTTTCTGTACTGTCTGACGTCTTCTCTGATCTTTATCTTTATTTTTTGTCTACTTCTGCCACTTCTAATCTGCAATTTGTAAGATCATTTCTCAATAGTTGTCTGTTTCATGAGATTTAGTGTTTTTTTTTTGTAGTCATGAGTAGGCTATTGGTTATTTGTGTGTTTAGTTCATCAAGTTCTGTTTGGTAGTTTATGTGTTTTATATGATTTTCTAGTGTTTGTCGATATTCGTCTGTGTTTTGCTTTATTATTCATGTTGGTGTCTTTATCTTTGTATGCGTTAGCAATCTACGTCTCTCCTGATAATGCACTGTTTAACCATAAATAAGGTTAGAAATTAATCTGCTTTCACAAGGTATTGTTTGTAGGGGTGCCAATAACAACCTAACAAAAAGGAATTTCTTTTACCGACTATAAGTTATAGGCCACACGTTTTTATTTAACCGGCTGTAATATTATAACAAGTTAGTTACATAATTAAAAAATTGTTCTTCAAATTTTAGAAATACTTGTGTGTATCAAGACAAAATTAACGCCAAATAGCGAAATGGCCTAACAAATAGTTGACTTCCTGTTGGCACAACTCGTTCAGTCTTAATTGTTAAACGGTTTCGATTGGTTGCGCTCCAGTATATTTATGATAACTAGGGAATGACGGTCCATATTGAAGCACAACCACGTATACCCGGAAGGCAACTGCTATTCTTGCAGTATAAATTACCCTGAGAATTGACCAAATGTGCGGAAGTTACGTTTGTCAAAAATACAATTTTAATTTAAGAAAGATAATAGTTAAACACATAAATGCAAGCGACAATGATTGTTTTAGAATTAATTACAATAAGATATCACAGGTAGATGAACTTAATTAATTAAAAAATATTTATGTAATAGATGAATATTGATGTTATAGTATTTATTTACGAAAATATAATGGTGAAAATATTTTATTTTATGAAATTTTCCCAAAACCAATTAACGAGACAACAAGAACTTTAATATAGTACGTATTTCTGAACCAAACGAATCTTACATACCAATCCCAGCAGGTCAGTGTACTTTTTTATTGATTTATCTAAATATATTTAGGTTGGCAACATACATACAGTCTGTCAAATAAGAACGTGACAGCTCGTATTCTTGAAAAAATGTGTTTCGAGAACATCCTTTGCCATCAATGAGGTGTGCTAGCAACGGCGCAATTACGTTAGTAAGTTGTCCAATACTCTGCAAATTTTTCGAATCTTGCGAGACAACTGAGTCAAAGTCCTCAGAGTCTGGCCTCTGAGCTTTCTTTTTACAATAAACCAAACGTTCCCAACAGGGTTGTCGTCCGGCGATTGTGAGGGCCACTCTAATATCTTATCGTAGGTCCAAGCGAACCGCTTCGCGACGTGAATTTTGCCCAACAAAGGTTTCTTCAACGTGCTTCGAAATTCGACATCATTAGCACGAAGATATTGTCGAATGATCTCATGGGACACATTCAAACCCGATTGTCTTCGTTTTGCCGCTTCTAGACGCCGCGTTAATTTATGATCTCCTGAAAACAAAGACACGATTCGTTTTTTTTTCGACTTTCGGAGTGACTTTGCCTTTCGAGCCACATTTTAGCAAGTTGTCAACATTTTTCGTCTCGTTAAAATGATTTACACACTTTTCCACAAATGATGCCAACTTTTTAATATATTTAGCAGCCGCGGAATGTATCATTTTACGCTTCTTTGGATGGGAATAAAGAAACGGTGCCTCGAATCGACGCGCAAAAAAGCGACTCATTTTGGATTTTACGTGATTTGGACGAAAGTTCGGAATCGACTGATACTTTTACTAAAATGCATCGTAGGCGAAGGTTTCCTCTGAACCATGAACAGTCGAAAATAAAAATAGAAAACTGCTTAATGAATATTTTCTTCAAATATTGACCATAACATACAAACCGCTGATTGTATTTATTGTAAAATAAAAGCTCAATAGCGGCTTAAAAAAAAAACTAGGTCGGACATCGTATTTTTCCAGTAATAATTTAATACTGGTATTTTAATAATTAACTTTTTTCAAGAATACGAGCAGTCATGTTCTTACGCACACACTTTTTTTTTTAATGGGTCTAGCACACGTGCCGCAGGGAGGTCCCTAAAGCGCTACAGGGGCGGCACCTGTGCGGAAAAAAGCGATTCACGTTGCTCTTGGAATCGCTGTAAATTGTACTTGGCGGGAAACACAGTCCTGGGCAAATTATTCCAAAGGGATGGTGTTCTCCATACAAAAGACTGCTTGAAAAGCGTTGTGCGAGGAGTAACAAGTTGAACCTCATATGGGTGTGAAGTATCAGCGCGACGTGTATTTCTAACATGCACCGCTCTGGGAGGAATTAAACGGGCCACATCCTCTGAACACTTTCCATGGAAATATTTGTAGAATAGGCTCAAGTCGCCAACCGTTCTTCGATGTTTTAACGAATCAAGGCCGCCGGTCAGTTTCGGGCCTCCAATCAGACAAACAACTCTTCTCTGAAAAGAATCCAGTGTATGTTTGGGAGCGGAGCCTCAAACATGGGAGCAGTATTCCATAGTTGGTCGAATTTGAGCTCTGTAAAGAATTAACAGTTGTTGTGGAGTGTAAAGCTTTCTGGTTCGAAATAATATTCCCAACTTTTGAGAAGCTTTCCTTGCTATGCCTGCAACATGCTCATCCCAGCACATATTTGCTCCCAATTTAACTAACGATGTTAGAGGAATGGAGTGCTCCGTCATAACTATGTCGGGTTCAGCAACGTTAACTTTTTTAGAAAAAACTGCCGCCTGGGTTTTTGTAGCGTTAAATGCTACTTGGTTACTGTCACCCCAAGACAGAGTTTCTTCCAGGTCTTTGTTAAGTTGAACAACTTTCCGCTGTCTACGGACACTCGCCTGAGCAGCCGATGTCCGAGCGTTCAAAGTGAATGAAGAGATAAGCGTACTGTCACCTGTAAAGTTGCAGATTGGATTTCCGGTCTTTTCCAGCAGATCGTTAATGTAAATGAGAAAGAGATAGTAAGGAGCCTTGGGGCACACCGGCGTTAATAGTGAAGGTGTTAGAAAGAAATCCGTCGACCGCCACTCGCGAAAACGAAAAAAAGGGTTACTGAGGAAACATGAGAGCCACAAACAGAACTTTTCAGACATATCATAAGAGCGTAGCATAGCCAACAGTCCATTGTGCCAAACACGGACGAATGCCTTGGATATGCCAAGAGCAACCGCTCGCGATTCTCCAAAGTGTTCAATTGCGTTGTTCCAAACGTATGTTACATAAGTCAGACGATCTCCTGTTGATCTATGTTTACGAAAGTCATATTGGTGATCGCTAATAATGTTGAATTCTTCAAGATATTTTAGAAGATGTTGATTGATAGCCTTTTCCATGACTTTCGATATTATTGAAAGCAGTGCGACTGGTCCGTAGTTATTTGGCTTTTTTAGGTATCGGCTGAACTGTGACACACTTCCAGCAGGAAGGAAATATTCCCTTTCTGTAGGATAGGGTGAAAAGTCTACAGAAAACTGGTGTCAGTTCGCTCGCACCGTTTTTGAGAACTATGGCAGGTATTCCGTCAGCGCCAGAAGCTTTTTTGGTGTCTAGCTTCATTAAAATATGTTTTATGATACGCTGTCTGAAGACAACATCGGGCATCCTTGACTGCACTATGGGAACAGTAGGTGGTGTTTTTCCCTGGAAATCGACAGTAGAATGTGAAGTAGAGTTCAGCCAACAAGTTCGCTTTTTCAACAAGTGTCGTTGCAATATAATTATCTAGCCGTGTGAGTGGTGGTATGGTATATTTAGTGAAATTTTGGCTAACTGCCTTAGCGACTGACCAAAAGGACCTGGAATTGTTGGGACAAGAGAGAAATTTGTTTCTAATTCGCCGATTGTGTGGCATTTCTTCGAAAAAGGAATGTAAGCTTCCATACCAGCCAAAATAACATCGGAAACCTCCCTGGCGCAGTCAGATGGGTCGTCAGAACGAAAGCAAACGTCTAACCAAGGAAAAGTTCGAAAATATTCGTATCATATTATCAGGTAAGTAACTTCAAAATACTGTAAATATTGCAAATGGAATCCAATATTTACTTCTTTTAATTACGATAAGACATCCGTGCACCCATTTCGATTTTTACTAAAGACTTATTGAAACATTTGCATAGACATTCAGACAGATATTTTCAAATAATTTATTAAAAAGTTAGGTTAGTAAAAAACTTTCTTGGGCTACTAAAATTTGTAAACAAATATGATTAGGTTCTTAAAATTTGTAAACAAATATGATTAGGTTCTTTTAATTTGGTTATCCTAAAAAACTAAGAGATCTCCTTTATGACCCAAACTTCGTCTGTCAAACTATAACAACTTCGCCTGTAAATCGACAAAGTTATAAAACGGTATGTCCCGAGGGCGTTTTGGGGTGGCTTTGACTTTGTAAACTATAATGGGGTTAGAAAAAGTTTTTTTTTGAGAGGGAAAAAAGTATGCTGTCTGCGTAAGTTATGAGGTGAATGATTTATCTTTCAATGGGTAGACTACATAATATCGTTTGTCGTTTGTGCTAAGATATAGGGCGTCCTGAAAAAAGGTTTAATTTTAAAATGTTTATACTAAAAAAAAATTGTAAGTATTAGTGCCCGAAATATTTCTTTGATGATCGAGACGTAGTCGAATCAAAACTTCTTAATGTTCACTTTGCAGTCATTCAGTGGATTTTTTTGTGTTTTTTGGAGTGGCTACCTCATGTACACGTTTAAAACGTGATACATAATCGGTGCTTATACGACTCGATTTAGATTCACTAAATCATCGACACATAGTATTGTAGTATTTCCCATCAAAAAGCAATGTTTAATCAACACAAAATTCTTTTTGTTTCATTGTTTTGCAAAAATCAATAGCAGCGTCACACAAACAGCGTAACTCCCAAACTAATAGACAAAATGTCACGAAAATTTTAAACGAATCTTGTGAGAGTTGATGTTAAAGGAAAATCATACGGTTCTTTGGTTTGTGCTGGCATCTCTCGGAAAATCTCGGGACTTTTCTCTTCATGTAAGTACGTTTATAATAAACAAATAAAATTAAAGGTTTGTTTTGTTGGAAATGTGAAATCTTTGGCACAATGACACTACTCAGTATATATCACCACTACACCAAAAACTTTATTTTTGCACTCGACGGGCGTTTCGCTAACCATGTTAGCTTCATCAAGAGCGATGATTGACTGATTGAGTCAATCATCGCTCCTAATGAAGCTAACATGGTTAGCGAAATGCGCGTCGAGCGCAAAAATAAAGCGTTTAGTGTAGTGGTGATATATACTGAGTAGTAAAGGTTTGCTTGTTGATGTCGATACTTGCATAAATATATTTTACACTACTTGTTCAAGTAATGCATTTTTTCTGTTATTATTTTCGACTGTTTATAGTACTATACAGTTATTTTTAAAATATGAAATTTTTTTAGTGTAATGAATTTTATGTCAACGGTTCATCTCTGGATAAAATTTTATATAGTTATATAACTTTAGAACAATTTTTAATTTTTTTGTATAAAATTTCTTATGAAATTTCTGGTTAAAATTCCGCTACATTGTAAATCTCATTTGTTTTCTTTACCAGTGGCAGGGTAAAAACAATATTTTCATATATACGAGGCGTATTCGAAAAGTAAGGGCCGTTTGGTTATAAGTTGTAATGTCCTTATAAATTCGCTTAAATTTGATGAAGAAAAGGGAATCCGACGGAAAACTCGCGCGATCTTTGCTAAGAGCAAAACCCATTTCCGGAAAGTTTTCAGACAGTGGAGGAGGTGAAAAATAAAATACTCCATAGTGTATTCAATATATGTACGATATTAATTCAAGATTAAAAATATACAAGGCTGGTCTGAAGAGTCCGTGCAAAGTCCGAGAGATGGCACCACCGGCGCGTATCGAGGTCATGTTTAGTAAGTAGCATCTCTTGAATGAACGCACACCAAGTTTCAGCCATATTGGTCTATTTCTTTGTGTTTGGCATTCGTGTGAATCAAGGAAGTCGAGTGATTTTCAAGAAATGGACGAAAAAGAATTTCGTGTGGTGATTAAACATTACTTTATGAAAGGCAAAACGCCTCAGGAGACTAAAGAGAAGCTTGATAAACATTATGGTGACTCTGCACCTTCGATTAGAACAGTTTATAAGTGGTTTCAAAAATTTCGGACTGGCCATATGGGCACAAGTGACGCTGAACGTTCTGGACGGCCTGTGGAGGTTACGACTCCAGAAATCATTGATCAAATCCATGATATGGTGATGGATGACAGAAGAGTTAAGGTGCGTGAGATTGTTAGTGCTGTGGGCATCTCGACTGAACGGGTACATAATATTTTGCATAAACATTTGGACATGAGAAAGCTATCCGCAAGATGGGTGCCGCGATTGCTCACGCTTGATCAAAAACGGAATCGTGTGAAGTGTTGCAAGGATGGTTTGCAGCTGTTCCAGAAGAATCCGGAGGACTTTAAGCGTCGTTTCGTCACTGTGGATGAAACATGGATACATTACTATACTCCTGAGACCAAACAACAATCTAAACAATGAGTTACCAAGGGGGAATCTGTACAAAAAAAGGCGAAGACCGTTCCTTCGGCCGGATAGGTTATGGCGACTGTCTTTTGGGATTCGCAAGGGATAATCCTCATCGACTATCTGGAAAAGGGTAAAACTATTACAGGTGAATATTATTCATCGTTATTGGACCGTTTGAAAACCGAGCTGCAAGAAAAACGCCCGCGATTGGCCCACAAGAAAGTCCTTTTCCATCACGACAATGCACCAGCACACACCTCAGCAGTTGTGCTCGCAAAATTAATGGAAATAGGATTCCAACTCGTTTCACATTCCCCCTATTCTCCAGACTTGGCTCCCTAGGACTACTATTTGTTCCCCAATTCTAAGAAATGGCTGGCGGGACAAAGATTTTATTCAAACGAGGAGGTGAGTGCAGACACTAATGGATATTTTGTAGACTTGGACAAATCCTATTATTCGGAAGGGATCAACAAACTAGAACATCATTGGACGAAGTGTATAAGCCTAAAAGGAGACTATGTCGAAAAATAAAAAAGGTTTACCCCAAACACATAAATAGTTTTTATTTTTGCATGGACTTTTCAAACCAGCCTCGTAGTACACGCTTTATATTCATTGATCAACAAAAGAAACGAGTTACCTATCAAAATAAAAGCTAATTTAAATATAATTCAATCAATTGAGCATTCCACTGTACATTTTGAGTAGGGTACGAGTTTTTTTTATCATTTAGGGGGGTCCAATTAAAGTCAAATTTGTGTTTTTGCGGTCAAGGGTGCACCCATATGGCCGCCATATTACAAATAGGGGTGTAAATGGTTGTTTTCATATATCTCGGTAACCGAGAGTCTGAGAAAAATTTTGTAAAGAGCTCTTTTGTAGATTCTACAATACTATACAACTTTTCTTAACTTTAATAATTAAGAAGTTATAAACAAAAAATAATAAAAATTTAGAGGACAAAAAATTATCATTTTTAATAACATTTTATCTATGTATATCTATTGTATAAAAAAATGCATCAGAGCTTTTATAGAGAATTTTTTTTAAAAAAAACTGACCTACTCTTCCTTATAATCTTGATTATTTTTAAGGGTTTCTTAGTGCTCCGAAGGGAGGAAGATCAAGGGAAGGTGAGGTAAATAGGTAGAAAAAAAATTATTGTTCCTTTATTTTAACATACATATCATTTATATTATTATAGTTTATGTTTTGTTATTAATTTATTAATATATTTTTTAATAATAATCTCATTTTATTGGTAATTAATATATCTATGTTGAGAATGTGGAGTCTTTGGCACAATGACACTACTCAGTATATATCACCACTACACCAAACACTTTTTTTTTCCACTCGACGCACGTTTCGCTAACCATGTTAGCTTCATGAGAAGCGATGATTGATAAGCGTCGAGTGCAAAAATCAAGCGTTTAGTGTAGTGGTGATATATACTGAGTAGTAAAGGTTTGTTTGTTGTGGCCGATACTTGCATAAATATATTATACACTACTTGTTGAAGTAATGCATTTTTTCTATTATTATTTTCGACTGTTTATAGTGTTATACAGTTATTTTTAAAATGTGAAATTTTTAGTTTAGTGTAATGAATTTTATGCCAATGGTTCATCTTTGGATCAAATTTTAGAGTTATAACTTTACAACAATTTTTAATTTTTTTGTATAAAATGTGTTATGAAACTTCTGGTTAAATCACCGCTATATTGTAAATCTCATTTACTTTCTTTACCAGTGGCAGGGTAAAAACAATATTTTCATATATACGAGGCGTATTCGAAAAGTAAGGGCCGTTTGGTTATAAAAAAAAAAATTCGTTAGAAAAACTTTTGATGGTTTTTGTTTCCTACAAACCTACTTCACTTTTCCACATAATCGCCGTTCACTTCTAAGCATTTTTCGTAACGCTGCACCAGCTTCTCTAATCCCTCTGCATGGAAGTTATCCGTCTGAGAACATAGAGACATAATACCAGAACAAGATACAGAACTCATACAAACAGAAAAAACTAATACAGAAGAAACAAAAGAGGCAATCGGCAATTTAAACAGGATGGAAGGATATAGAAGGAAATATGGAAAAGACAGATATAGTAAAACTCAACTCCAAGAGCCTTACACTCTCAACAAGGGGTAGAAAGGCATAAGGATTAAGTAAGTAACAGTTTCCATTATTTGAAATTTCTTGCTCGGGCGACGTAATATGGTATAATTGGTAATATGGTCAGTATAAGAAATTTCAAAATGTTGCGATTAGCCATTTGCCTTAAGTTTCTTAGAAGTGGCTTCAGTCAGCGTGCAAGAATTTACACCATAAAGAACGACACGGGAGACATAACATCTTAGGAGTCTCACTTTCGTGCTTAATTTTATTGCTGAGCTTTTGAAAAGTGATGTCATCTTGAGGAACACTGCTCTAGCTGAGCGTTTTCGATACGGCAACGAATTTCCTGGGAATGAACCCATTGTTCGTTTATCATGGTACCTAGATATGAATATTGGAGTGGAGTTCTTTGTATTTGTTGATTGTTGATCATCAACAAGGTAACAGGAACCGGAGACTAGCTGATTACCATGTACTTTATTTTGCTGATATTAAGTTTGAGGTCGTATCGATTACTGATTTCGTTTATATTTTTGTCATAAGATGCTCAGAGTATATATTAAACAATAGTTTGTAGACCTTTAATAAATGTACTTTAAATTACACTGGTCCAAAAAAAAAAAAGAAAATTGCTTGTTTCCTGTGATTTTTTTTTTTTTTGTTTCTATCTCAAATTGACGCGTATTTTTTAAATATGGCAACAATTTTTCTCTAACAGCTTTTGTTTTTGAGTTATAGATAACTACCCTCATTTACTATTTTTACTTAGATTTTCGTTTTTTATTGGACACTAAAATATATTTTGTTGTTGTTTTAGATATGGCTTCGTCAAGAAGATGGTGTGTGCTTGATCCCGATTGTTTTTGCTATATTTGTGGTGAATATATATTTGCAAAATATCGAAAACCTATATCGGACTTTGTGAAAACTGCGTATCATCAATACTTTAAAATAAAATTGTGTAATCAGGACAAGCCATGGTTTCCTCATATTATATACCAGAAATGTGTGGTATGTCTACGGTTATGGTCCAGTGGAAAAAGAGATGCAATAATGTTCGTAACACCCATGATTTGGCGAGAACCTCGAAACCATCATGACGATTGCTACTTCTGCGTTGTGAAAATAAACGGAATTAACCCTGGAAATCGAAGTAAGTGGTCATATCCTAACTTATCTTCTGCTCAACGACCTCAATTAAAATCACAAGAGGTACAACCCAGCACATCTAAATCTTCTGATGATTCAAATCTCTGTGAACCCGAACGAAATACATCAAGTGAAGACTCTGATTCAGACTACAAATGTAGCCTTTCAGAACCTCAACCATTTAATCAGAAAGAACTAAATGACTTAGTAAGAGATCTGAACTTACCAAAAGAAGCCTCTGAAATTTTAGCATCTCGTTTAAAAGAAAAAAATTTGCTTACTCCGGAAACCAACATTACATTTTATCGTACCCGAGAAAAAAATCTGTTACCGTATTTTTCTCAAGAGAAGGATTTAGTTTTTTGTAACGATGTTGGTGGTATTTTGCAGCAGATGGGATTAAAACAATACCAACCGTAGTGATTGGCGTCTTTTCATAGACAGCAGCAAAAGAAGTTTAAAGTGTGTTTTGCTTCATAACGGTAACAAGTACGGATCTATACCTATTGCACATTCGATGACTTTAAAAAAAGAATACGTAAATGTTTCTAAGGTTATGGAAAAAATTAAGTATCAAGACCACAAATGGGTCATTTGTGTTGATCTGAAAATGGTTAACTTTCTTTTAGGTCAACAAGGGGGGTACACAAAGTTCCCTTGTTTCATGTGTCTCTGGGATAGTCGTGACAAACAACACCATTGGTCACAAAAAGTTTGGCCAGTGCGGGAAGAGCTAAAAGTTGGTACAAAAAATGTTATAAACGTGCCTTTAGTTAGCCGAGACCGCATCATACTTCCACCACTTCATATTAAACTCGGCATAATGAAACAGTTTGTGAAGGCGCTTGACAATCCAAAGCTTGGAATTCATTTGTTTTGGTTATATGAGTAGCTTCCTAGGCAAAAAGAAATCTGACAACCATGTCGAGCTTGTTGAGTGCATGCCATCGAACTTGCAAGAGCTAGGGTGCAACATGAGCATAAAAATCCACTTCCTGCAGTCGCATTTAGACCGATTTCCACAAAATCTGGGTGATTTTAGTGAGGAGCAGGGTGAAAGATTTCATCAGGAATCTTCGGACAATGGAAGAGCGTTATCAGGGGCGGTGGGACTCACATATGATGGCAGACTACTACTGGAGTTTGCAACGAGATCTACCTAATGTCGTTCATTCAAGGAAATCTTATAAAAGATCATTTGCTAGTGTTCAATAGAAATTTTGTTAACATAATGTATTATTTTTTTGTATTTTTTTGGCAAAATAATAAAACTGTAGATTTCAAAAGGTAAAGCTGTTAGCAATCTCCCAATATTTTTTTCATAGTCAGGGCCATGGAAATACCCAATAACAGAAAAAAAAATAAAGGAAACAAGACTTGTGTTGACCAGTGTTATCAGCCATAATCGCCTTATCGTTAGCATAACGAATATTATTTATTCGCTCCCCATTAAGCAGGCCTCTTCCAGTACCTCTCTGAAGATTTGCACAGAGTATATATTAAACAATAGTGGAGACAAAATACAACCCTGCCTTACTCCCCGCTCAATCGATGTTGCTACTGAGCGCTCTCCTTCTGCTTTAATAAATGTCATCTGGTTCCAAAAGAGGTTGCCAATAATCCGCAGATCTTTTTCATCTAGTCCAAGGTCTTTCAGAATTTCGACCATTTTGTGCTGTTGGACTCCATCAAAGGCCTTTTGGTAGTCAATCAGGCACAAATATACGTCACAATTGACGTCTCTACAACGCTGAATCAAAAGGCGCATAGAAAACAAGGCCTCTCTGGTTCCCATGGCATTACGAAAACCGAATTGTGTAGCTGACATGTTTTCTTCACACAACTTATATATTTACTTGTGACTGATTTTCAGAAATGTTTTTAAAAGATACATTCTCCATATACCAGAAATATTATCAAACGTCATGCACTCGTGATCATTTTCGATTAATCTTAATCAGTTATGAAGAATATTCCAGAATCTTTCAAAATTTTTTGACCAGTACTTTTCGAGATAGGGTGGGGGAATAGAGATTTTTAAATGATACAAAGATACATACGTATATATACTTTAAAACTCGAATTTTCACAAGCTTTTATTTGACCTTAAGATTTTTTTTTTCACCTATCCCTATAAGCTAACCATTAAGTCAAAATTTAACTTTCGAAACTACAAGGCTCTGATTGGGCTATCAATTCTTATATTTGTACAAATTTCAACCTTATATGTCAAATAGTGTCGGAGAAAATCGGATGTAACAGACGGACACCGCACTGATCCCATTAGTGTTACGTACGGAACACATTAGTGTTCCGTACGGAACACTAAAAACGGAATGAACCTGTAAATATTCTTGTTACATTTTGCAGCTTACAAGAATGTCTGTAATAGGTTTAATTCTTCTAGAGTCTCGTGTCGTTTGACAAAGTGACGCTGATATTTCGCCGATCATCGATACTTCAGAGCTTGTTCCGAAGACTGACTTCTTCGGAATTTGGCACGAAACTGATTTAATTCCGCCCGCACACACCTTTTATATTAGTGGATTGGGAGCGATCGGGATCGGCGAAACATCAGCATTACTTTTGCAATCGACACAGGAGAAATCCAGAAGAATTATATCTATAAGGAGGAAGTTTCCTACCAAAACTAATGTCTGTAATGTTTGTTTTTGATTTAGGATATAATTTTTCTAAAAATAATTTTGAATTATTAATGTACATTAACTATTTTTATGCTATCTTTTTCGAAATCAATTATTTCGAAAATGACACCATTTCATGTTATACTGTTTTTAACATCAAAGTAGACTATATTCACTTGATAATGCAATGCAAAATAGCGTTAAAAACTCTATTATGAAATGGAATACAAAATCCAATAAATTTCACTTTAATACCTTTTAAAATTGCTGGTGTTAAAATAGATCTAATAATTAGTTTGAACAGAATAAATATTATTTAGAGTGATGTTAATTAAAATTGTTATAGGAATAACTAAAATATTTTTATAAATGACAACTTTCAGCGAATAAACGCTACGGGTTCTTATTCTTGCTAAAAAAACAGTGTTTTCTGTCACTGTAATTCTGGTTTTCAATTCATACGTATTTCTCCTGCCTCACATTTTCATCACTGTACCTGTAGCGGATTAATATGAGTATCGTTGTGACTAGGAGACAATCTGGAGCATAGGGTACCCAGTATATTTTGCTTCGTAAGTGTCTGTTCACAGATAGTTATGGGCTTAGAAGAAAATAGGGCATTATATCAGGTCAGTTAATAAGTTTTGAAAGCGACACCTACGGACCATCGCTTGAACCAAATATTGACACCATTTTGAAGCTTCATCTATCATATGAACACATCCTAAATTTCTAGTCGATCTGTCAAGTCATTCATTGTTTATTAGCTGGTTAAAATAGACGTGTATTTTTTAAAAAAGGAAAAAATCGAATATCGTGCAGCGATAAATCCTTTGTTTGAGAAGGTTTATCGACAACTGAAATCCATGCAAAGTTAGTGCAAGTGTTAAAAGAGTCTGCTCCTTCATTTCCAACTGTTCATGGATGGACTCGAGTTTAAGCGTGGTGGTGTCCAAAAATTGCAACAACTGAAGGAATTGTTTTGCAAGCACAAGATATTACTTCCAGGGAACATTTTCTAAAAAATTGATCACACTGTGTAGAAATTAGAAAAGATTTAAAATCTATTAAATCTAATTACATACCGCTTACTAAAGGAGTGCCTCAGGTCCAGTATTGTTTTCTCTTTATGTGGCAGATATTGATAAGGCGATAGAATATTCAAAAATACAATAGTATGCCGATGACTCTCAAATATATATGCAATATTCTTTAAATAAGTTACGTACTTATTTAATATATTTTAATGAGGACCTAAATAACATATTATTTTTGTAATGATAATAGCCTCAAGCTTAATGCACAGAAGTCTTGTTTTATGCTGTTTAACGGTAATAAAAATACAGAGGCTATACTTTTTGATACCTTTAGACCTTCTTTTGACAATACTTTTTTGCCTTTAGTTCATGAGGCCAAAGTATTAGGAGTAATTTTTGACGAATCTCTTTCATTCCAATCACATATTAATAATAAATTAAAGGCTGCTTATATTCGTTTAAAAAAACTGTATAATCTAAGGAATTTTCTGCAATCAAAAATCAAACATTATTTGTGCAACGGCTTGATCTTATCTTTTTTTGATTATGCTGATGTTGTGTATGGCGACTCTTTGTCAACCCAGCATGTTAGATTAA
This sequence comes from Pachyrhynchus sulphureomaculatus, assembly GCA_019049505.1. Classification (NCBI taxonomy): domain Eukaryota; kingdom Metazoa; phylum Arthropoda; class Insecta; order Coleoptera; family Curculionidae; genus Pachyrhynchus; species Pachyrhynchus sulphureomaculatus. Next base: position 174,851,902 of record CM032449.1, read on the forward strand.
TCCAAAAAATACAAAACTGTTGTATGCGCTTTTCTTTTAACATTCTATTCAGAAATCGAATCACACCCTATTTAAATAACAGCCACATTTTAAATATGGAAAATCGTAGACGGTGTCATTTGTATAATTTTGTCTATTGAATTTTTAATTTTGGACAACCCCAATACCTCAGAGAACAATTTAGTGTGTTTCTGCATCCGCACGATACAAGAAACAATAATTCTTTTAGAGTTCCTCAACACAGGAAGGCTGCCATTCAAAAGTCCTTCATTTTTGTTTCTGTGCATTTGTGGAATTCTTTGTCACAAAAGGCTAAACAATTATTACCAGGCAAGTTTTCCTCCTATGTAAAACACCACCAGTAAAAGAATTCTAATTTAACGAAATATTTACCTACTTCTTTGTATATAATTTTTTAGGGTCCTTTTGGAGGTGGTACCACTTTCCTACCATATCATATTATGTAAAATTTACTCTGTTTAACCTTAAATATCTCCCCGCGCCTCCGCCGCCCGTTTCGCTGCGTGCTCGCCGATCTCTCTTTGCGCTCTGCTATTTTTAGAGTTTTTATTTTTAGAATTTTACAATTAGTTTTTTATTTATTTTTAAGTATATGTTCGCTACAGGGTGGCAATACATATGCCTAAAAAGTAGAGGGCTTGTGGTGTCGGCTATTTATAGTCGTTGTGCCATCCTTTTTGTCTTATTTCGAGCAAACTTAATTCACTTTACTAATTTGTAGATATTGGCAAATAAACTGAATTTGAATTTGAATATGGTAAGTAATGTTTTGGGTATGAGAAAGCTATTCATAAGATGGGTGCCGCATTTGCTAACATCGAAACAAAAAAGCACTCGAGAGAAACCTTCTAAACAATATTTGGCTCGTTTCAGAAAGAATAAAACTAATTTTGTGAGTCGACTTGTAACTATGGATGAGACTTAGATTTACCAGTATCAACCTGAACTGCGACAACAAACCGCATAGTGGACTGAGCCCGGCTGTTCAGCTCGAAAGCAGCCAAAATGGTAAAAATCATCCAAAAACATTATGGCATCAGTTTTCTGGGATGCAAAAGAAATTTTGTTAATTGGTTACCTTCAAACCGGTAGAACAATCACAGGAGAGTATTATTGCAACCTTTTAGACCAACTGAATGAGAAAATTCGTGAGAAAAAGTCCTGTTTGCAAAAGAAGAAAATCATCTCTCATCATGACAATGTCCCTGCTCACAGAGGTGCTTTGGCAAAGGCAAAACTGGTCGGATTAAAGTACAAATTGTTGGAATATCTACCCTATTCGTCAGATATGGCTTCGTGGTGATAGCATCCGTAGACGGATATTTTAAAGGTCTTCCGGAAAACCACTTCAGAGATGCGGAAAATGAATTAAAAAATCGCTGGAAAAATGTACTGAACTTAAGGGAGATTATACTGAAGAATAAATGTATTTCCACTCATTAATTCATTTTGTTTTGTTTCCGCTTTCAAGACCTATTGACTGACCCATAGATAATTTCCATCTGTTGTAAAGTGAAAAGTTCGTGCCTCTTGCGTTATCTGACAGGCAATGGATTCTGCTGACCAAGGAATGGTTCGCCTGGAGGACAGAATTAAATTTTAACAATATCGTGTACCGTGCATATAACACTTCTAAAATACGCTAAACAGGGAAGAAGAAAATTAAATATTTTAGAAGCTATAGAGATCTACAAACATAATAAAAATAAGGATACAACCCTCTTAAATAATCAAACAGATGTTCAGAATTCCACTCTGTTTGGCGTATTTTAAAAGTGTTTTTTTGAATATATTTTTAAACAAAGAATTTTATAAAAAGTTTTAAGAATATATTGAAAAATCAAGGAACAACTTCTTTAAAGATCTGTAAATACGTCGATAATCATAAAAAAAAAATTAAAAAAAAATGTTAATAAAAAATACCTAATTTGCAAACAATAATGTCATTTAACCCTTTGTAATAAAATAATTAGTGTTAACAAAAAATACCTGATTTGCAAACAATAATGTTATTTAACCCTTTGTAATAAACGTACGGAACACTTATAAGATCACTTCGGTGTCTGTCCGTCTATCACACTCGATTTTCTCCGAAACTGTTCGACACAAAAAGTTGAAATTTAGTACTAATATGGGAATTGATAGCCTCATTCGAGCCTCGTAGTTTTGAAAGTTAAATTTTGACTTAAGGGGTTAGTTTTAGGAAGTGAAATCAGAAGTTAAATTTTTTTTTTACCGGGTCATCGAGTGGGGTGTCAAATGAAAGCTTGTAAAAATACGAGTTCAAAAAGATACATAATGTAATACTTGCACATAGTTTTCTTTGTATTATTTTTTAAAAATTGCGAAAAATCGCTACCCCCGCCCTCATCTCGAAAAGTACTTCTCCACAAGGTGTAGATTGGACGAAAATTATCACGAGTGCATTACCTTTAATAATTTATCTGGTATATGGAAAAACAAAAACAAAAAATTTCAAGGATATCAGTATTCAGTAAAGACCGGATAAAAACTTCGTTGAAAACTTATTTGGGGTGTGTTTTGTGAAGTCATTGATAATTTTATATCTCCGTAATAAAAATTTTTATTTTAAAAGCAATCAACGTATAGAACACTAAGTGAAGGTCCGACTTGCACTTGGCCGGTTATTTTTTCCTACTTAGGTATACAAACCACGAAGAAAATACAGTAAAACTGAAATGATAATCTTTTATTTGAAATAACACTGACAATAGTTAATTAGCGTTCAGATTATGATAAGATTTTACAATTTTTGGCACAATGGCATTACAGTGTGTGTGTAGTGGTAATTTCAAATGAAATTTTATTTATCGAACATTCGGAAATATTGAAAAAAGTGATAGAAACAAGCTAGACCTAACTTTAATTTAGAAACTTGTGTTGACTCTTCTACCAATAACCGGTGTGCTTAACCATGAAATGAATGAAAAAAATGAAAAAAGTTTATAGAAGGTGAATACTAACCTAACCTTGCAATTTCTTCGCGTTAATACTGCGCATGCTTGAGATAACGATAAGACAAAGGCATATGAAAAATAAGCGTTGCAAAATCCCTCTATTATTTGAACTGAATATATTTAATTTATTTTACTTTCATTAAAAAGCAAAATTATGCGTTTTTCAGTGTTATTGTGGATACAAACAATATTTATAGCTACAATAAATAATTCAAGTCACATAAAAAGTAATAAACTCATAATTGTGTTTATTTTATTGCGTACTACAATTTTATAAATAATTTTGTTCCCTGACAATCAAGCTATAAATTCGAAGTATTTTACCCGTTGGAAAAATAGGTAAAATTTATATTATTGGATATAAACCATGTTTATCGATAATTACTTATCGAGTTTTATAATATAATAAACCGTATAGTACGTGTAGTTTAAAATTTGATTAAAATATGTAGTGTATTTTTGAAGTACCACACTCGAAAATAATTTTAAAAATTTCAAAATTCAGGTTCAGTAGAAATAGAAAGAACGTGGGATATAATAAGACTATCATAGCAGGGACATAAACACCTAATATTCGATTCTCTGAAGTACGTGGGCCGTCTGAAAAGTTCCCGGCCCAACAACGAAAGAAAATTTTTTTTGTCGTGAAATATGTTTTATTATGCAATATAATCTCCGGAAGGTCTGCAAAATATCCACCCGCGGCTGCAACAGCTGCGTCATTTGATGTAGAATGCTTTCCAACGAGGAATATTTTCAGATTTGGAAATAAATAATAGTTAGAGGGTGCCAAATCTAATGAATACGCTCGATGTTCAAGCAATTCGTACTTTAATTCGTTGAATTTTGCCATCGTCAAAACACTTGTGTGAATACGTCCACTGTCTTGATGAAAAATTCTTTTCTTCTTTAAAGCAGGTCTTTTCTCAAGAATTTTTCCATCCAACTGATCCAAACGCAATAAGATTCAGAGTTAATTGTTTTACCTTTTTGAAGATAATCGATCAACAAGACACCTTCATAATCCAAAAAATTTGTTGGCATAACGTTCTCTGCTGATGGAACCGTCTTTGCCTTCTTTGGTGTACTTCCACCAGCTTCAATCCATTGTTTCCACTGTTCCTTTCGCTCTGATGTATAGTGATGGATCCAAGTTTTATAAACAGTTATAAAAAGACGCTTGAAATCCATTTTATTTTGCTTAAAACGATCCAAACAAGCTTGGGAAATACGCATTCGTGTTTGTGGTCAATTGTCAGCAAAGACAACACCCATCTTGCACAAAGCTTTTTCATATATAATTAGTCATGCAAAATATTTCCAATTCGTTCTTTTGAGATGCTTATGGCCTTAGCTATTTCACGCACTTTCACTCGTCAATCATCTAACACCATATCATGGACTTGTTGAATGATTTGTGATGTTGTAGCAGTTTGTTCAAAGCGAAAGAAGAGTTGTACATTGGACTTCTGGTCCTTTCCAGCAGATCGTTAATGTAAAGGAGAACGAGAGCAGTCGAATGCTTTGGATATATCAAGTGCAACCGTGCAATTGCGTCGGCCCAAACATGTGTTACATACAAAGCCGTGTGACTGGTTATTTGGCAAGGTCTTCTTGCCTTTCTTGGGAATTGGCTAAATTGTAGCGGATTTTCAACAGAAAGAAAAAATTTCCTTTCTGTAGAATAGGTTGAAAATCTACAGAAAATCGGGGTTAGTTTGCTTGTGCATTTTTTGAGTACCATGGCAGGTATTCAACCAGCGCCAGAAGCTTTCTTGTCGGTTAAAGAATCCAGTGTAGGAACACTGTTTTCTTTGAACTTTTGGGGAAGAAAATTAAATATTTTAAAAGCTATAGAGATCTACAAACACAATAAGAATAAAGATACAACCCTCTTAAATAATCAAATAGATGTTGGGATTTTGCAATCTTTACCACAATGGCATAACAATGTGAGTAGTGCTAATTTCAAATGAAATTTTATTTATCGCACACTCGTATTACCTTCGAAATATTGAAGGAAGTGATAGAAACTTGCTAGACACAGCTTTAATTTAGAAACTTGTGTTGACCCATCAAATACCAATAACCGGTGTGTTTAATCATGAAATGAATGAAATATATATATATATATATATATATATATATATATATATATATATATATATATATATATATAGATAAATAGAAGATGAATACTAACCTAACCTTGCAATTCCTTCGCGTTAACACTGCGCATGCTTGAGATAACGATAAGGATAAAGGCATGTAAAAAATAAGCGTTGCAAAATCTCTCTATTATTTAAACCAAAAATATTTAATTTATTTTACTTTCATTAAAAAGCAGAATTATGCGTTTTTTTTTTCGGTGCTATTGTGGGTATAAAAAGTATTTATAGCTACAATAAATAATTCAAGTCACGTAAAAAGTAATAAACTCATAATTGTGTTTATTTTATTGCTTACTACAATATTATGAGTATGACCAATTTTACAAATAATTTTGTTTCCTGGCAATCAAGCTATAAAATCGACGTATTTTACCCATTGGAGAAATAGGTAAAATTTATATTATTGGATATAAACCATGTTTATCGATGATTACCTATCGAGTTCTACAATATAATAAACCATATAGTAGGTGTAGTTTAAAAATATGATTAAAATTTGTAGTGTATTTTTGAAGCACCACACTCGAAAATAATTAAAAGAATTTCAAAATTCAGGTTCAGTAGAAATAGAAAGAACGTGGGATATAATAAAGACTATCATAGCAGGGACATAAACACCTAATATTCGATTCTCTGAAGTACGTAGGCAGTCTGAAAAGTTCCCGGCCTAACAATGAAAGAAAATTTTTTTGACGTGAAATATGTTTTATTTTTCAATATAATCTCCGGAAGGTCTGCAAAATATCCACCCGCGGCTGCAATAGCTTCGTCATTTGATGTAAAATGCTTTCCAACCAGGAATATTTTCAGGTTTGAAAATAAATAATAGTTGGAGGGAGCCAAATCTGGTGAATACGCTGGATGTTCAAGCAATTCGTACTTTAATTCGTTGAATTTTGCCATCGTCAAAAGACTTGTGTGAATACGTCCACTGTCTTGATGAAAAATGATTCTTTTCTTCTTTAAGGCAGGTCTTTTCTCACGAATTTTTGCATCCAACTGATCCAAAAAGTTTCCATAAATTTTCAGAGTTAATTATTTTACCTCTCTGAAGATAATCGATCAACAAAGCACCCTCGTAATCCGAAAAAACTGTTGCCATAATCTTCCCTGCTGATGGAACCGTCTTTGCCTTCTTTAGTGGACTTCCACCGGTTTCAATCCATTGTTTCGACTGTTCTTTTCGCTCTGGTGTATAGTGGTGGATCCAAGTTTTATAAACAGTTATAAAACGACGCTTGAAATCCATTTTATTTTGCTTAAAACGATCCAAACACCCTTGAAAAAAACGCATTCGAATGCGTTTTTGGTCAATTGTCAGCCAAGGTGACACCCATCTTGGACAAACCTTTTTCATATATACATAATTCGTCATGCAAAATATTTCCAATTCGTTCTTTTGAGATGCTTGTGGCCTTAGCTATTTCACGCACTATCACTCGTCAATCATCTAACACCATATCATGGACTTGTTGAATGATTTGTGGTATTGTAGCAGTTTGTTCAAAGTGAAAGAAGAAATAAGGGTACTGCCATCGGCAGAGCTGTACATTGCACTTCTGGTCCTTTCCAGCAGATCGTTAACGTAACGGTATTCAACCAGCGCCAGAAGCTTTCTTATCGGTATTTAAACGCGATTTTAAAGAATACAATGTAGGTACACTGCTTTCTTTGAACTTTTGGGGAAGAAAATTAAATATTTTAAAAGCTATATGGATCTACAAACACAATAAGAATAAAGATACAACCCCCTTAAATAATCAAACAGATGTTCAGAATCCAATCCTGTTTGGCGTATTTTAGAAGTGTTTTTTAAATATACTTTTGAAGCAGGAATTTTATAAAAAGTTTTAAGAATATATTGAAAAATATTTCTTGAAATTTGCGTTGGCCCAAACATGTGTTACATACAAAGCCGTATGACTGGTTTTTTGGTAAGGTCTTATTGCCTTTCTTGGGAATTGGCTAAATTGTAGCAGATTTTCAACAGGAAGAAAATATTACTTTCTGTAGAATAGGTTGAAAGTCTACAGAAAATCGGGGTTAGTCTGCTTGTGCATTTTTTTGAGTACCTTGACAGATATTCAACCAACGCCAGAAGCTTTCTTGTCGGTATTTAAACACGATTTTAAAGAATCCAATGTAGGTACACTGTTTTCTTTGAACTTTTGGGGAAGATAATTAAATATTTTAGAAGCTATAGAGATTTGCAAACACAATAAAGATAAAGATACAACCCTCTTAAATAATCAAACGGGTGTTCAGAATTCCACCCTATTTGGCATATAGAAGTGTTTTTTAAATATATTTTTGAGGCAGGAATTTTTAAAAAGTTTTAAGAATATATTGAAAAATATTTCTTGAAATTTGGAAGAAAAACTTCTTTAAAGACCTGCAAATACATCCATAATGATACAAAAACATAAAACAATTACTGTTAACAAAAGATACCTGATTTGCAAACAATATTCTCATTTAACTCCTTGTAATAAAATAATTTTTGATTTAAGTTCACAGAAATTTAATGATGGATAATTCCAAACTGTACCGGGAAATTTGTTATAAATCGTAAATAAACCACTTCAGTTTATAGTATTATGCTTGAAAATGTAAAAAAACCTACGAAACTACAGTAGCAGATAAATAAAAAATAAGTGACAAATAACAAAATAATTCGTTTTATTTCATTCAGAAATTTGTCATGTCTCTTGTTTATTTCACAGTAGTTACATTATCACAGCGCCTTTTTATTAGCGATTCTTATATTTTTTTTTTATAATTTGTTTTGCATCGGGCGACAAATATTTTGTGGGAAACTAAGAAGAATCAGTTCCAGGCACCTTACTGGTTAAAGGTGTGTAAGTATACATTCGTATCTAATTCTTCCGAGTAGCATCTGAATGTGTGATCTTAATCGAAAATTTTACAAAACTGAACTCGACTTCTCCATATCCTATGTATTAACCCTACAGTGATTATATTTCTTTTACCAGATTATGCCTAAGAATTATATTCAGATAATACTGATAATAATGATTAAGAGTCAAATGGTATACGTTTGAAATTGTGTTTTACGTTACATTTCGTGTTGCGTAAAAAGTTAAAACTTCACGAATACTTTCTTTCAATGTACTGCCAAATTTTTATCAGTTTGGTAACATCTATATGTAACAGGTTTTTCTTTACCCAACAGAATCTAAATTTAAATTTGAGATCAATTATTTCCTAAAAGCAACTGAACCCTTGCAGCTAAACGTGGCCTTTGGGGTATTCTATGCGGACGAAGTTAGCTGATTGAGTAGCTTTAATACAGCTATATCAGCGCTCCCGATTCGGTATTTGATGTTTGTTACTTTAATTTAATTAAATTAGGATGGTTCGCTTTGTAGGAATGATTTAGTTGACTGAACATGAAAAGTAAATGCTGTTTATAAGAGAAAATGCTAGTTTCGATCCGCTTTTTTTAGTGTTCCGTACGGAACACTTATAAGATGACTTCGGTGTCTGTCTGTCTGTCTGTCACACCCGATTTTCTCCGAAACTATTTGTCATAGAAAGTTGAAATTTGGTAACAATATAGGAATTGATGGCCTCATCAGAGCCATGTAGTTTTGAAAGTTAAATTTTGACTTAAGGGGTTAGTTTTGGGGGGAGAAATCGGAAGTGAAAAAAATTTTTTTTACTAGGTCATCGAGTGTGGTGTCAAATGAAAGCTTGTGAAAACACGAGAAAAAAAAAAAAAAAAAAAAATATATATATATATATATATATATATATATATATATATATATATATATATATATATATATATATATATAACGTAATACTTGCGCGCACTTTTCTTTGTATTATTTTTAAAAAAATCGTGAAAAGTCGCTGTCCGCCTTATCTCGAAAAGTACTTATCAAAAAATTTTGAAAAAAATTCTGGAATATTCTCCACGGAGTATAGATTGAACAAAAATTATCACGAGTGCATTACCTTTAATAATTTATCTGGTATATAAAAAAAACAAAAATTTCAAGGTCATCAGTTTTCAGTAAAGATTGGAAACAGACTTTGTTAAAAACTGGTGGCAGTGTGTTTCGTTCTTGCATTAAAATACTCCCTACCGGTATAAAGGAAACGGTGTCTTAGAATGAATTTCTCTATAGTCGACAGTGGACAGTACTCCGAACAGCTACCGTAGAGAAAACTAATTAACGAAAAGGCTAGTGTGACTTTAGTGTTACAAATCTAATAGAATAACATTACCGGAATCATTCGTTTTACTATGTATATGTACCATGGTGAATCTAAAAAAATTGACCGTGTGGTAATGTTTTCTTTTATATGTATAGTCGGTCAAGTAAAAATGTGTCGCCTATAATTTGTAGTCGGTAAAAGAAATTCCTTTTTTTTTGAGGTTATTATTGACACCTCTGCAAATAATGCTTTGTGACTAGAGATTCATTTCTAACTTTATTTATGGTTAAATAGAACATTATCAAATATAAGTACTGCATACGCTTCATGCTTCGAGACTGTGTTCCTATGTAATCATCCAAAAGGTCCGAAAATGACCCTTACAGCAGCTACTAAGTATGTAGGTTACTCGAAAGCATTCGTTAGCAAGTCGGTGAAAGTATACGCGAGGAAAAGTGTCGAACAAGGACGAAAAAATGAACATTAACATGTTTTCCCGAAATACTCAATTAATTTTGCGCCAGGAGGCGCAAAAACTAAAGCAGAAAATTTTGGATATATCCTATGAAACGACTCGTACTTATCTTCGGGCTAATGATTTGAAGTGACTTCTTCTTCCTATAAGACAAAGTCTTGGTTCGTCTGTTTTTAAGCCTCTTGTGACGAAGATGTCCAGCTTTCGTACCATCATTTTAGTGGTCGACCGAGAGATCTTCTTGTTTCTGATTTTTTATCTTTTGCCCATCTTGGTCAGCTATTAGCTGGCACCCTACTTACGTGATCCCAACAACGACGTCTTGATCTGGAAAAACGGACGATGTCTTGAATCTTGAGTTCTCCTCGTATAACTGTGCTTCGTACCTGCTCTTTCAGGGTTATTCGTTTGATCGTGCGCAGTGTTTTCAGTTCTGTATCTCTCATGAGGCTTTTTGTTTTAGATGTCTCTGCTTTTGTGTTTGCTGCATACTTTAGAACCGGTTTTACCACGGTTTTATACATACGCACTTTGCTTTCTGTAGACATGTAGGCATTTTTCCATATTAAGTCCCTCAAACAACCAGATATTCTCGATGCTTTATTTGCCTGATTGAGTTGTAACATTCATTTTTTCCTAGATTTTAAGACCATGTAATGTTACTGATTTTTTTCACTTCAAATTGTACTTATTTTCATTTTTGTATCGAACGGTATATTAATAGGAGATTCCAAGCCGTTCGGTATATTAGTGTGCTGTGCGGTTTCTGACCGAATCGGCACGCCGGGATTGGTTGAAAATGTGTATCCGGATTTTTGGTTCCGGCGTCGCGATATTACCGGGAGAAGGCCACGACTTATTTAAGGGTCCAAAGAACTACGGTCGAGGCTGAGTACCATCAAGCCGCAGCCAGGCTAATTTTCATCGGAGCCGCCAAGTAGGCTTCCTTCGACAGAGCTGCAGTAAAAGCTCATAACAACAATCATGAGAGCTAAATAAAGCACAAGTTTTTTAACGAAAAGCCGTAGTGGGCTCTCTAAGTGTTTACTAGAAAAGTGTGACATCGGTCGTGTTCCATCGAAGCCGAAATAAAAACAGTAAGTTACCAAAACATCCTTCCATAGACGTATCCCTGAGTAGTGCCTTAACAGCAATTTGAACTGACTAAAAAGTGAAGTGAAAAGCACTATTTTTCGTCTTCGGGAGTAGTCAGAGTTTAGAATTTAAATGTCATAACTACCTGTTAGGCTAAAATTTTTAGTAATCCTGTAAAACTGCAAAGGTTAGAACTTTTTATTTTTTAAAAACATGAATAAATTTTCTTTTTGTTGATTAAAGCTAGTGTCTCACTGAATACCTATCTTACTTTTCAGGATAAGAACGGCTGTACCAAACTGATTTTTTTATTTACCAACAGTACACCCTTTCAGTATTTTTTCATTTTTTTTTAGCTGAAGTTAGTTCCTTTCTATTTTAAAATGAATGGTGCCCAAAAAGTCGTACAGCTGAGATTTCTTTAAAAATAGAAAATAATTCCAAAAAGACGTACAAAAATTATCTCTTACCCATATCTCTCTACCAAAGAAAACTGAGCTAGTGTGTGTTTAATTTCTTTAGTTCTTTTAAAATCAGGATTCACTCAATTCATTATCAGAAATTAAAAGGAGGTTGCAAGAAAATTGCGCCCAAGCGTGGGAAAAACAATTTTCACACGGTACAAAATGACGCAGTCTACGTGGGGCGCAAATAAACACTTTTCCATAGGCTACAAAATGACGCCTCAAAAAGCGGGCAAGTTCACAAGTTACAGAGTACTTCTTGATATACATTTTTTGAGTTCGATAGTTGTACTTCCAGGTATGTACAGGGTGGTCCAAATTGGACACTTTTAAAGATAAATCTTTTTATCTAAAGGAGATAGACGAAAACTGATGTCGGTGTCTGAGGCTCAATTTTTATGATAAACTCAATGGTGAAAACCGCATATCGATATATAGTACCGTTTCAGATATACAGGGTGTTTTTCAAAAATGTTTGTAATTCTTTTCTTATTGAAAATTTTTGATTTCTGTAAAAACATTCTCAAAGCACTTTTTCACGTGGATTTCAACAGTGTAAGTTACATTTTTTTACAACTGATATTTTAATAGTTATTAACGCAAAAGTATCTTTTTTAAATGGGATACCCTGTATATTTTTCCTTATCCGAATAGAGCTTTAAATTACCATTCTAAAAATATAGCATACTTTATATTTTGCTTAAATCTACTTCAAAATATAAAGGTTTTCAGTTTTTACGCGAGTTTTGAATGCACATTTTCTGACGTAGGCTTTGGACGGAGCGGACATATGGTTTAATTCAATTGTTTACTCGTAGTTGTCAAATTTTACTTCAGGATCAGTTATTGAATTGTCAAATAAATCGCAATGAAGTTTGACAATTACGAAAAATGGGATATGATAGTGTGTTTCATACAAACCGGAGAAAATTCGGAAGCGGCAAGTAATTTGTACCACGAACGGTATCCAGAGAGGCGTCAACCCTTCAAGGATATATTTGCTCGATTGCGACATAACCTAGTTAATAGTGGCCAGTTTGAAAAATTATGCATCAAACAGGGATAAGGAATTAGAAGAAATATAGTAGTTTTAAGAATTATAAAAAATAATCCCAACACTTCAACCCTACAGTTAAAAGAATCCACTGGACTACCAAGAACTAACGTAAGTCGTACTTTGAAGAAGCACAAATTCAGGCCATTAGGACAAGAAAAGTTCATCAGCTTAGTGAAGACAAACGAGAACGTTTGGTCATATAACAAGCAGAACCTTCGTAGTAAAAAGGTATATATAGTGAAGCAGGTGCCACGGCTAATTCGGGCAATTTGAAGATCTTTGTTCCAAGAGTACGTGGAAAATCTCGTCGAAAGTAGGCCCCGAAGATGCCAGGAGAGCATCGACGCTGATGAGGGACTGGACAAACCATTGAATCATTAGCAATTTAATTGCAATCCTTTACTGTCGAATTTTTTAATACGCGACGTGTTCTTACTTGACCGACTGTAGCTCAGGAATGTTCCATGACAGTTCGGATATTTTCATATCGTATTAGAATAGTAAAGTACTCTGTTATGTCTGAAAGATGCAATTATCTTTTCTTTTAATATTATCTCTCAAGTCTAATTCCATAAAAACCGACCATAAATAACCCCGGAGCGAGCACTTTATCATTTTACTTAACAAACATAAAATTTCACATTAAATATGACTCCATGACAAGTTGATTTATTTTTACTACGACTTGACCCTTTTAAAAAATACATTATTTATTGTGACGTATAAACATATTCTATTTGATTTATTTTCTTACATCACGACATAAAAAGTAACAGGAAAATTTAGGGTCACCGACTGATTACTTTGTCATAATAATTCTGCGTCTTATAATATACAGGGTGTTACGAAAAAACTATCTTAAAAAATTTACGTGTTGAACATAACTTAATGGCATATAAAAAAGCGTTTTTTAAGAATTGTTTTAGCGAAACTATTCATTATATAAATCAAGTTTTTATTTTATATAATAATACATAGCTAAAAATATAATTTGCAAAACTTTAATTAAAAAAAAAAAATAAAAAATGGCGGCGCGATATACATATATACATATTATATATATATATATATATATATATATATATATATATATATATATATATATATATATATATATATATATATATATATATATATATATATATATATACATATATATATATATATATATATATATATATATATATATATATATATATACATATATATAACAAATAAAGAAAGAAAGCAAAAGTTGCCGTACCTAACAAAATCCTTAAATATGAAATTAATTGGAGAACTCGACAAAGGGCACAACAGACGTTCACACAATGTTTATTTAGCCAATATTTCGGTCCTAGGTTGGGACCTTCATCAGGGCACAAAATGAGGAGTGCGACATTAATTTAACAAAAATTACCATAAACAACCAATGACATAAATGCGACTAACAGTTGAGTAAATCAATCCCTATACACTACCATATTAATTTAGAAAGATGGCATTTACAACAAGGATGCCATTAAAAATCTTGGATGCTAAAAACAATTGAAAATACTTGACCACCTGTGACCGGCAACTGTATGATATATTTGACACAATGTTGACAGAAAACAATCTTGTTTGTTTGTCTGTTGTTCTCTGTCAACGTTGTGTCAAATATGACATACAATTGTCGGTCACAGGTGGTTAATTATAAATGAAGTATTTTGAATTGTTTTTAGCATCCAAGGTTTTTAATGGCATCCTTGTTGTAAATGCCACCTTTATAAATTAATACGTTATGTGTATAGTGACTGATTTACTTAATTGTTAGTCGCATTTATGTCATTAGTTGTTTATGGCCATTTTTGTTAAATTAATGTCGCACTCCTTATTTTGTGCCCTGATGAAGGCCCTAACCTAGGACCAAAACATTGGCTAAATGAACATTGTGTGAACATCTGTTATGCCCTTTGCCGAGTTCCCCAATTTATTTCATATTTTAAGTATATATATATATATATATATATATATATATATATATATATATATATATATATATATATATATATATATATATATATATATATATATATATATTTATATATATATATATATATATATATATATATATATATATATATATATATATATATATATATATATACGAGGCTGGTTTGAAAAGTCCGTGCAAAGTCCGAGAGATGGCACCACCGGCGCGTATCGAGGTCATGTTTAGTTAGTAGCATCTCTTGAATGAACGCACACCAAGTTTCAGCCATATTGGTCTATTTCTTTGTGTTTGGCATTCGTGTGAATCAAGGAAGTCGAGTGCTTTTCGAGAAATGGACGAAAATGAATTTCGTGTGGTGATTAAACATTACGTTATGGAAGGCAAAACGCCTCAGGAGACTAAAGAGAAGCTTGATAAACATTATGGTGACTCTGCACCTTCGATTAGAACAGTTTATAAGTGGTTTCAAAATTTTCGGACTGGCCATATGGGCACAAGGGATGCTGAACGTTCTGGACGGCCTGTGGAGGTTACGACTCCAGAAATCATTGATCAAATCCATGATATGGTGATGGATGACAGAAGAGTTAAGGTGCGTGAGATTGCTAGTGCTGTGGGCATCTCGACTGAACGGGTACATAATATTTTGCATAAACATTTGGACATAAGAAAGCTATCCGCAAGATGGGTGCCGCGATTGCTCACGCTTGACCAAAAACGGAATCGTGTGAAGTGTTGCAAGGATGGTTTGCAGCTGTTCCAGAAGAATCCGG
>CM032449.1:174872095-174943772 GCA_019049505.1 Pachyrhynchus sulphureomaculatus
ATATAAGTCGCATCGGGTCACGCGTAGCGTCACTTGAAAGCTGAGATTTGACAGTAGTAGGTATGATAAAACTGTTGGAATTCGTTCATTTAGACTTACTTTATAGTTCCTTGAAGATGAGTGAAATTTCTGAAAATGTACATTTTACAATTTACCGATAAAGGCACAAATGCTGCGGGGGCCTATAAAAAAATTTCTGCTGTTTACGGTCAAGATATACGTTATCAATAGTAACAGCCGTCCGCAGGTTAACAGAACGATGTGATAGAAGATAGTAATAATAAATTATTACGTTAATATATCGTATTAAAGTAAATAATAAACATTTTTATTTGAATAATCAAAAAAAAAGAAAGATCAAAAACAAAAGAAAGAATAATCGACATCAACTACTAAGTGAATAGAAACTTTAGGTGAAACAGTGACAGTTGACAGTTGTCAATGGATTTTTCATCTGAAGCTATTTGTGTTTTGTTGCTACATAAATATAATTAATAATAGGAGCAGGAAATAGGCCATATTTCTTAAAAAAAAAGGCTAGAAAAAGTACGAACGTGTTCTGTCAGCTTCATTAAAGTGCATAATTTTTTTTTAGCGAGGTAAGAGGGGGGGGGGTAAAATTTTATTTCGATAATTGCTTAAATGTCGCGCAGGCGAATTAAGAAATTTGTGTTGTTTATCAAAATCAATAAACAAAAGATGGTTCAGTAACTTTCGTTCTAGAAATTTCGATGTGAAAGGTGGTCCTCGCATTGGTTGACCAATGACCGAAAAAATTGATAGAATTTTGGTAAAAGTTGAGGAAGACCGACATATAAGTAGGTATGACAACGCCACGGAACTAAGTATCGATCATCAAACAATTTTAAACCATTTGGAGAAAGCTGGCTACAAAAAGAAGCTCGATGTTTGGGTGCCACATGGGTTGACGCTAAAAATTTTACTCGATCGAATTTCCATCTGTGAATCTCTAACCGAAAACGTAATGCAATCGAGTCATTTCTAAAGCGGTTAATCACAAGCGATGAAGCTCCAAAAATGACGCCAAAAAAGGTGACTGTGGACCTGGAAAAAGGTGTTTGGTGGACCTGGAAGAGAATCGTGCTTCATGAGCTACTGCAGTCTCGCTAAACGATTGAACTATACTGTCAGCAATTGACAAGACTGAAGCAAGCGATTGAAAAATATCGACTTGAACTAGTCAACAGAAAGAGTTTTTTTTTAATGGGTCTAGCACACGAGCTGCAGGGAAATCTCTAAAGCACTACAGGAGAGGCACGTGTGCGGAAAAAGCGATCTATGTTGTTCTTGAATCGCTGTAAATTGTACTCGATGAGAAACACAGTCCTGGACAAACTATTCCAAAGGGATGATGTTCTCCATATAAAAGACTGGTTGAAAAGTGTTGTACGAGGAGTAACAAGCTGAACCTTATATGGATGTAAAGTATTAGCGCGACGTATATTTCTAACATGCACCGTTCTGGGAGGAATTAAGCGGGCTACAATCTTCGAACACTTTCCATGAAAATACTAGTAGAATAGGCTCAAGTCGCCAACCATTCTTCGATGTTCCAGCGAATCAAGGCCGCCGGTCAGTTCCGGGTCTCCAATCAGACAAACAGCTCTTCTCTGAATAGAATCCAACATTTGAGCTTTGTAAAGCTACCAGTACACTCTCGCCGAGACATGCCGAGACCGAGAGTGTAACTTGTGCTCTCGCCTCGTGTTGGCCAGTCTCGTGTGTTCTCGCCTGTCTCGCCTTGGCCTCTTGAACCAAGAATGTACTGGGTAGGCCTCGGGTCCCCTCGCCTCGTCTCGCCTCGCCTCGTGCTCTCGGTCCACTGTCGGTTTTTTGACACGAGTCAAAGGAAACGGAGGGCGAGACAGAGAGGCAAGAGCACCTCCAGTTCACTCTTGTCTTGACTTGCTTTCAATTTGTTTTGTTGCAATCTTCTTTAATTAGCAATTATTTTAATTTAATACTTACTTCTAATATATTAATATTAAATAATTCAATTATTTATATATATATATATATATATATATATATATATATATATATATATATATATATATATATATATATATATATATATATATATAATGGATTCGTCAAATGATTTCAATTTAAAATTTATAGAAGCATATCAGAGGGAACCATGCATTTGGGATCCTGCACATTTTCATCATAAAAATAAAAAAAAAAAGTTCGATAATCGATCTTGTTGAAGGAGTGGATGATTTAAAAAAGAGAAAAGAATCTCTGATGGCGACTTTTAGGGGTCATCTACGTAAAAAAAAGGCCTCCATAAAATCAGGAGCAGGAGAGGAAGATGTCTATAAGCCAATTTGGTATGCTTATGATCTTATGGAGTCTTTTCTTGGGCGGATATACGACTGCAATCCAACGATTAGCACACAGGAAACGGTAAGTAAAGTTAAAAGTTAATCATCAGTTTTTTAAATTTTGTTTTATTGCTAATATAATTTATTAAGTACAATATAATTTATTAAGTACAACAAAAAACTATAAGTATTAAACGAACTAAAAAATTATAAAAAATCAGTAAAATTACTTACTGATTATCCAAATTTAAAAAAGTATGAAGTAAATTCTTCTCTAATTTTTATAGCATTCGTTGCTGGTCTTCGTGAGACTGGTTTAATCGGCCTTATGGCGCAAGTATCTGACACTTCCTGTCTCCAAGAGCCCTCGTGCAAAATGCCATTGACGTCATACTCGTCAATGGTGCCCGGAGGGGTATAAATATTGTGAGAGCTTTTGCTATTTATTAGAAAATTGTGAAGTAGAATGCATGTCATTGTAACAATGTTTACTTTTTCTGGGCATAGAGCGATTGGTTTTCCAAATATTCGAAATTTAGCAGCAAGTATTCCGAAAGTGTTCTCAACTTTCACTCGAGATCGTGATAATGTCTCATTAAATATCCGCTGAGGCGAGTTTAATGCATGTGTGCCTGGGTAAGGTTTCATGATGTTTGTAGTTAGTGCAAAAGCACCATCGGCCAAAAACACGTAGGGCAAAGGAACATGTGACCCAGGTAAAGGTCGCTCGGTTGGCAAGTTTAGGTTATTATTACAAATCTGATTCCATAAATTGCAGTTGCGTAAAACACCACCATCACTAATTCTACCTTTGCAACCAATGTCAGCAAAAATGAATCTACATTTGCTGTCTGCCACAGCCAATAGGACAATATTAAATGTCCCTTTATAATTATAATAATCCGTTGCCGTGTGAGGAGGAGCCCGTATTGTGACATGTTTTCCATCAATCGATCCTATAGCATGTGGAAAATTATCGCTAAATCCTTTTTCCACCTCTAACCACTCCTCTTGACTTGAAGGAAGCTGTAAAAAAATAAACATACAATTTTAATGGAGAGTTTTGGTGTCGGTGGAAAAGGACACACTAGCAAAACTTCAAGAATTGTTTGTATTTTATTTCGCTTTTTTATTCTGTTATAGACTGATCCAACGATTTCACTTGACGAAGATAGTCAGCAAGGGGGAGCAAGATGCCCTTCAACAAATGGTGATAATGAACCATCAGTCTCAGCAAACTCCATCAAATTCTCAGCAAACAATTCGCCGCCGCAAACAACCCCCTGAACTTCAGGAAGCGGGAAATCAAATGAACAATGCACTTAATATGCTAAGCCATGTTATCACTCAACAAAAACCACTTCAGGAAGAAGATGATTGTGATCTATTTGCAAAAATGCTGGCTAAAAAGTTGAGAAAACTACCAGAGCATAAGAGAGAATCACTCATGTATCAAATGCACGGGATGCTTGTGAATAGAAACCAAAATTTGCCCCGGTATTCCACCCCTCCTACTCCCATATATCATCAGGCGGTATCACCTCACTCCTCAAGCTCTGGAACTGTTGACTACCAACACGGTGGTTATGCAGTACAGAGTGAGGGGAATGATAATATCATTGACCAAGCAATGATAATGACATTTTTAACCCCCAAAATAATAAATAATAATTTTATTTGATTTGAACCTATTATGAACCTCTGTTCATGAACTCTAGTTTATTTTGCCAGCTTTATTTCCTTGTGTGACGTATTTTTAATAAAGAACAGTGTACAAATATTTTCCTACCTTTATTTGATCCTTGAGTACTTTATTCAGAGCAGAACATACTTCAGGTACGATTTTCGAAATAAGTTCGCTGGAAATTTTGAACAGGAAGTGTAGACTCCTGTAGCTGTCTCCAGAGGCTAAATATCTTAAAGTAATTGCAAGTCGTACTCTTGCTGGTATTGCCTCTCTCTCATTTGGGTATCTTTTTTAGAAATAATATACGAGACTTGATTTAATAAATACTCGAAGTCGATATATGACATTCGCATGAAATTCTCAAACTCCCCAGAATTCTCGACAAGTAATTCAGACAATTATTTTTCCATGCTGAGCCTACAAATCCAAATTAAATAAGTTCTTAACTGTTTTTAATTAATTATTAATTGAGTACATTAATAATGATTAGTAATTACCTTGTTCTATTTCGATGAATAGCAGTAATCCACCAACTTCTTTTTTTCCACGACTTTTTGGTCTTTTTTTTTTATGCAAAATACTCAAATAATTGTAATGTGCATACGCACATACAGCTACGGAGGCAGCGAATTTGGCAACTTCCATTTGCAATGGAAGTTGCTTTTTTAAAAAATACAAACAATTAATAAACAATCCACCGCAGCCCTCTCGGGCGAGACTAGTAAAGAGGCGAGGAGCGAGAGTGTACTCAACATCACTCGAGTCTCACCTTCTCCGCAAATTTTTTGTCTCGAGGACATTGGACGAGGTAAACAAGAGAGTGAACTGGACCACCCCTCGCGTCTCGCCGCCTCGGCGAATGTCTTGACGAGTGATCTTGGCAAGAGTGTACTGCTAGTTTAAGAATTAACAGTTGTTGTGGAGTGTAAAGCATACGAGAACACCATCTTTCGATTAGTCTTTAATAGTTATATCAATGCCATCTATGCCTTCGAGCGGTAAGCTCGAGAAGGTGCGTTTCTGCAATAAGTGACTTTGTAAGTCACCGACAGAGTACAGTATAAGCATCTGTTTGTCATAAGTTTTCTCGTATTTGCTGAACCTAGCCCAATTGAGGAGCCGTAATACGGCGAAACGCGTCTGGGGATGGTTCAGCAAATACGAAGAACACTTTTGGTGATTTCTAAAAATACGAATCTTTCGATTCGTCTTTAGTTGTTATACCAATGCAATCTATGCATTCGAGCGGTAAGCTCGAGAAAGTGCGTTTCTACAATAAGTGCTAGCCGTGCTGTGCCGCTCTGCTTGAAAAGACTTGGTAAGTCACCGACAGAGTGCAGTATAAGCATCTATTTGTCATAGTTTTCTACTAGATTTATTTTATTTAATTAGTATTTGAGATTTACTTTATTTAATTAGTATTTTAGAGTCAGTGTCAAACTGTTAATCACTGTTAGTAAACATATAACTAATTAGGTAACGATGAAGCCTACAAAAGGTGCAATTTGGAAATAGTTCAGTGAATTTGATTTGAACACGGTGAAGTGCAATGTCTATGAAACAAAAAATACTCCAGGATAGGAGGCACCACGACTTCGTTAAAAGGACATTTAAAAGCGCTTCATGCTGATAAATACGAAGTTGAGAAAGAACAAAAGTTAACTACTAAAAGTAACTCAAGCTCGAAAACGCCTTTAGAAGAAATTAAAAAATAGGTATCATTGCATGATAAATTAAATAAGAAGCAAAAACGGGATGCGTCACATTCAAAATTAAAGTAATTCGAAATGATCACCTTAGAAGACCTTCCTTTCAGTTTTGTAGAAAGTCTAGGGTTTCAGCCGTCTCATGCAAAATATTGAGCCAAATTAGAATTTGAGAGGACCCCAGTTTCTTAGCCACAATTTTTGTGGCGAACTATATTTTAAAATGGCTAAAAAAATTGAGACATTATTGGAAAACTTCAATAAGTTGTCACGGATATTTGGTCTGAGCCAAATGCTAATGTATCGTTGATACGTTTGACAGCACACGGAATAACCAAAGAGTTAGAACGTGTAAAAATTATATTAAAATGTCAATCGCTGCATGAACGTCATACTGGGGATCTAATCTGTGAATAAATTAAAAAGATGTTCCTTGAGTGGGTAATAGAAGACGAAAAAGTTCACTTAATTCGTGACGGCGGTCCAAATATGGTACTAGCAATGCAACTAGCTAATATTCCTGATGTGAATTACACTGTACAGGGTGAGTCAACGATAGAGTAAAGTTCATTATCTCATTTGTTTCGAGAATGATGAAAAAATGTTAAATACAATAGTTTTAGGGAATGTTAAGGTGCACAGTTTGGAGTTTAAAAATATTTTTGAGTATACAGGGTACTTCAAAAAAGTGTGGCCGATATAACGTATGATTTTTAAAATGGAACATCCTATTTTCTAATTTATTTTTAAATTATGCGTAAAATTTTATAACTTTTATATTAATAATGTTTCTAATATTTCAATATTTTTTAAAAAAATATTAGTGTTCAGTAGCGCCATTGTTTCTGAAGGCGGAATTTTCATAATTTTTGGTACGAGCGTTCTGTAGAGATAAAAAAAAGAAATTTGAGTTAGACTCTACAGGGTATTCAAAATAAATTTATACGTTTCGACTATTTTTATATTGAAAATTTCAAAATTTTTTAAATGGCACACCCTGTATGTTATTACTTTTTTCTGATGGATTTTACAAAACCCTCCAACTTTTATTAAGTATGTCATATACCTATTTCTAATCGTTTTCGATTTATTTTGTATTTTTCAATTTTTAGCCTTATTTTTAATACATTTACGCTATTGTGAAAACATAAACAAATAGTTAATAATAATTTTAATATAGTTTAACTTAGCTAATGATCAATTATTATGACGTAATAAATGTTTAAAAATATGCCCGTCTACAATTTTTTCCCGCCTAGCCCAGTATATAAACCATATCAATTAATTTATTTTTAGGAAACTCCATAACTATTACCTTTATACATTACTTACTAAAACTATTTTTACTTGCTTAATAGACATGTCAAAATTTGACAATGCCTATATATTTTTGTTTTGTCTTGGCAACTATGATGTTATAGCGTAAGGGTATTAAAAACAAACAAATTGAAAAATTCAAAATAAATAGAAAACTAGCAGAAATAGGTATATAACATACTTAATAAAAGTTGGAGGGTTTTGTAAAATCCATCAGAAAAAGTAATAATATACAAGGTGTGCCATTTAAAAAATTTGAAATTTTTCAATCCAAAATAGTCGAAACGTATAAATTTATGAACACCCTGTAGTGTCTAACTCAAATTTCTTTACATATATATTTTTTTTTCATCTCTACAGAACGCTCGTACCAATTATGAGAATTATGAGAATTCCGCCTTCAGAAACAATGGCGCTACTGAACACTAGTATTTTTTTTTTAAAATATTGAAATATTAGAAAAACTACTAGGTTTAGGTATATAACATTATTAATATAAAAGTTATAAAACTTTACGCAGAATTTAAAAATAAATTAGAAAATAGGATGTTCCATTTTAACAAACATACGTTATATCGGCCACACTTTTTTAAAGTACCCTGTATACTCAAAAATATTTTTAAACTGTGCACCTTAACATTCCCTAAAACTATTGTATTTAAACTTTTTTCGTCATTCCCGAAACAAATGAGATAATGAACTTTACTTTATCGTTGACTCACCCTGTACAGTGCAATTCACATCAGGAATATTAGCTAGTTGCATTGCTTGTTTTGTAAAATCTATCAGAAAAAATAATAATATACAGGATGTGCTATTTAAAAAATTTGAGATTTTTTCAATTTAAAATAGTCGAAATGCATAAATTTATTTTGAACACCCTGTAGCATCTAACTCAAATTTCTTTACATATATCCTTTTTTTTTATCTCTATAGAATGTTCGTACCAATTATGAGTATTCCATCTTCAGAAACAAACAAAAAAAAAATGTTATATCTGCCACACATTTTTGAAGTACCCTGTTTAATTTTAAACCGTACACCTTAACATTCCCTAAAACTATTGTATTTAACATTTTTTTGCCATTCCCGAAACAAATGAGATAATGAACTTTACTCCATCGTTGACTTACCCTGTATATCAACTACAACTTCGAAATGCTTTGACCAAAAATAAAGATACCACAACTTTACTAATTAAATGCAAGACCTTAGCAACAGATTTTATCTACTCATTTATTGCACAGTCTGAGTTACAAAAAATCCAAAAAGAATAACTTAGCCAGCAACCTCCGGGTGCAATACAAGATTGCAGTACAAGGTATTACTGTTATTATTATTGGTTATTAAGCAGTAAATTATCTTGCTTTTTGCTGTTGTTTTTAAATTATTAGTTATCCATTTATTGTCTGCTGTATCGAATAGTTTGATTCTAATGTTTTCTGTTTTTATTTATTTTTAGGTGGAACAGTACGTTTTATATGGTAGAACATATGATTAAGATAAAAGATTCGATCTGTTTATATGCAAGCAAGCATATTATTCCGCAAATTTCGGCAGCAGATTGGTTACACCTCGATAAGTTGCAGCAAATTTCGGCAGAAGAATGGTTACACCTCGATAAGTTTGTGGCAGTATTGCAGCCATTTGAAGAAGTCGCTAGAAACATGAGTGACAGCAAAGCCAGCATTTCTTCTGTGATTCCATTAATTCACGTGGTTAAACAGAATCTTCAATTCAAATAGAAGAAAAAGAAACTAATGAAATTGAACCAAATGTTACTGATAATTGGAAAATAATGATTACAAGTTTAATTAAAGACCTAAACTCAAGATTTGAAGAACTACACAGTAATAATTGCCTTGCAACATTTTTAGACCCGCGTTATAAACTGAAGTTTGTCAAGGAAGATGTGAAAGAGCAAGTAGAATTCCAATTATTTTACTGGCTTAACAAATTTGATTCTATTAAACAACTTGACAAGGAATATACAAAAGAGGATTGCGGTTCTCCTGTACATAAATAATTAGGAATTGAAAAGGCCATAAACGAAGACGAACCCACTACTAGTTTCTCCGTCTCAGAACGTTCAAAATAGGTCAGCCAGTATCCACTCTTGTCTGGCTAATATTCGCATGAACAGTAATGAAGGAGAGGAGATTTACTGAGTTAGCCGTTACTTGATGGAAATAACTTAACAAAAATAAAACACTAATATTTTTTTTTTAATTACCTCTATATTATTATTTTTCGTGACAATTGTTTCGGCACACGGTGCCTTCTTCGGACGAAAAAGAATTTTAAACTAAATGTAATATTGAATACATATCCTTAAATATAGTATTTTCGTTCTACCTGTTTAAAAATCCTTAATGTACTTAGATAATTCTAACCATATAATTAGGTACAATAATATAAAACCATAAATACACAATATACAATTGGAAAAACCTAAATATATATTCCGGCTTATTGTACTAGGTAAGTCTGGTTGGGTTAATTTCTAATTTTTATAAAGGATTAATAATGGAGAGTTGTTGGTTTCAAGTTGTTGATTCAGTAAAATATACCTATTCTTATATTTGTTAATGTCCATGCTTTCTAAGAAATTCAACTTTTTAGATTTAGATTCATTATGAAGAATTTTAAAATTTTCGTCAAAATTGTGGTTTTCTAAGACTAAATGGTCGGCATAATTAGAGGTGTTATTTTGTTTTATGTGACTTCTTTTATGTTCCTTAATTCTTTTTTGAAATGATCTACCTGTCTGACCAACGTAGAATTTTGAGCAAGAACCGCAATTAAGTTGGTATACTCCTGATTTTGTCATTTTATCACTGTTATTTTTGTTATTTTTAAACGCGATGTTTAAACCTCTTTTAGACAATTGTTTGGATAAAAAGTTGGTTATCTTTCCTGTATAAGTGAGTGTTTTAAAATTATGTGTATGAGTTTTAATTGTTGGGTATACCATATTAATAGCTTGTCTATAAGATTTTTTGTTGACGATTATATCTATTATATCCATTGTTAACCGCTATCTGTTTTATTATATTTAGTTCTTTAATATAATTCTCCCTTATCATTGGTATGTGAAGAAGTCTATGAATAAACGAGTTAAAAGCAGCCATTTGGTGTGAGTGAAGATGATTAGAGCTATTAGTATTATCGAGTTTGTATATGATGGTTTATGGAAGATCGAAAAGTCATGTTTATCGTTAATACTTTTAATCGTTAAGTCTAAGAAATTAATTGATTTATGCTGTTCCATTTCCACAGTAAATTTTATATTTTGATGAATATTATTTATAAAGTTAAGAAATTGTGTAAATTGTCTAACTGTTCCAAAAAAACAAACTAATATGTCATCTACATACCTATACCAATAAAGAAAATATTTGCTAAAGGGATGTTTATGAATTATAGATTCTAGATGATCCATAAAGATTTCGGCCAACAATGGAGGGGGTTTCCTATTATTAAACCTTCTTTTGACATATAAAAAACATCGCTAAATTCAAAGTAGTTTTGATAACCAACTTTGTATCCAAACAATTGTCTAAAAGAGGTTTAAACATCGCGTTTAAAACGAATAAAAAACTTTCAAATCTAATAAAAAATAACAAAATTAAAAGTGATAAAATGACAAAATCGGGAATATACCAACTTAATTGCGGTTCTTGCTCAAAATTCTACGTTGGTCAGACAGGTAGATCATTTCAAAAAAGAATTAAGGAACATAAAAGAAGTCACATAAAACAAAATAACACCTCTAATTATGCCGACCATTTAATCTTAGAAAACCACAATTTTGCCGAAAATTTTAAAATCCTCATAATGAATCTAAATCTAAAAAGTTGAAATTCTTAAAAAGCATGGAGATTAACAAATACAAGAATAGGAACATTTTACTGAACTTGAAACCAACAACTTTCCGTCATTAAACCTTTATAAAAATTATAAATTAACCCAGCCAGACTTACCTAGTACAATAAGTAGAATTAAATATTTAGGTTTTGCCTATTGTATATTGTGTATTTATGGTTTTATATTACTGTACATAATTATATGGTTAGAATTATCTAAGTATAATGAGGGTTTTTAAACAGATAGAACGAAAATACTATATTTAAGGATATGTATTGAATATTACATTTAGTTTAAAATTCTTATTCGTCCGAAAAAGGCACCGTGTACTGAAACAATTGTCACGAAAAATAATAATATAGTGGAAATTAAAAAAACATTATTAATGTTTTATTTGTGTTAAGGAAGAAAAGGAGGACACTTTTGCGGCTGAGTCTGCTGCAGATAACAGACATCAATCGGAGAGCGCTTTTAAATTAATATAAAAATGAAAAACGTCTCAAGTGGACAGAAGAACCTTTGGTGTAATGGAAATTAAATATAAAGTTCCAAGTTTTCAAGCCAATCGTGCGCCAATTTTTATCGGCACCACCATGGTCCGTTCCCAGCGAATAACTAATCAGTGGAGCTGGTTTAATTTATAACCCACTAAGAAAAAAATTGGATAACGACACAGTAGCTAAGTTACTGTTCGTAAAATATAATTTACCGATGTTGGAATTTGACTATTAGTTTGTAATTTGGCCTTAGAAGTACAAACTTTGTAAGTTTAGCTTTTTCATTACTCTTATTTTTGATTTTTTCTTATTTCTTTTTCTTATTTTCGAAATAAAACTTGTTATCTGAAAATCTCACATTTTATTTGTGACCTCCGACTCCGATAGACCTCCGTCTCCGCGGAGGTCACTATGAGAACTTTGACAACGCCTGCGCCTGCAAGAAAACCACCTCCGTATCGTCTCTACTCTCTTAGTTTGTCACGCACAAGTTCTATATTAAATTTTACCTGTCACAAAACAGAAGCAATTAATTCTAAACTAAACAAAACCGTTGTCGACAAAACCAGCTCTAATTTTTAACTAGTGCATATTGTCATAAATCGTGGTTAACAGCTAACGGCTGTTAGCGTTATGACCATTCATATTTTAAGTTGTTTCTGTGAAAGTGCAAAATTATTATTTGTAATTAATTTTCCGGCATGAAATAATAACTCACTGCTAAAATTTCCCAACGATGCTTATTTGTTTTAGTTTTCACGGTGATTTATACTTATGTAGCCTAGCTAAGCATGATACATGGGCGGTATTTGTCTTGAAATACGCTGTAAATACGTTTTACATGAACATACGTTTGTTTGGTTACAGCAATTAATCAGTTATATGAAATCTTTGGCGACAAAACATACTAAAACCAAAAAAAAAAAATCGGACAGTTATTGCTTTTATTTGATGGAAATTCATTATAAATACTGTTACGTTTTGTTTCGCGTTGGTGTTAGTTCGCTATTGCTAGCTGCCCGATAGTTTTTACCAAAATAAGGAACCCTTCATATATATATATATATATATATATATATATATATATATATATATATATATATATATATGGGTTTAATTGTATATGTATATGCACAAGTAATATATAACAATTATACAACTGTGTTGTGTTCAAATTTGCCTTCTGCAAACCTCTCTATCGTCCGCCATCTCTTCTTCCATTCCTCGTGACCTCATGGTTTGTCTCATATATCTCATTCCAGGATCTACGTGGTCGTCCTTTTTTATTTCTTCCCGATGGTTTCCATGTCAAGAGCCTTTTGGGCCATCTTGTATCGTTCATCCTGAGTAGGTGTCCAAACCATTTTAATCCTCTATTTTCTATTCTTTGTATAATTGTTTCTGTTGCTGCTGTTCTGTTGCGTATTTCTTGGTTTGTTATGTGTTGGAATTCGGACACTCCGGCGCTTCTTCTCAGGTAATCCATCTCTATCGTCGTTATTTTTCTTTTATCGTCTTCTTTCATTACCCACAGTTCACTACCATAACTTAAAACCGATTCTACCACTGTTCTTCCAATTCTCTTTTTGTTTTGTGTAGATATGTTTTGACCCCACCATATTGAGTTAAGAGCTTCTATGATCCTCCTGGCTTTTTGTATTTTATTCTGTATTTCCTTTTTACCTATACCATTTTTATTGTCAATCAGTACTCCTAGATATTTAAATTCCTTGACTTCTTTGACATGTGTATCGTTGGTAATTAAGACATCAAATTCTATTTCCGGGTTCATAACCATATACTCTGTCTTTTCAAGGCTCACCTCTAGTCCCCATTCCTTGTAATCTGTGTATAATCTCTTCAATACATATTCCATATCGAATGAATCTTGTGTTATTATTACTTGGTCGTCTGCAAAGTTTAACGATAATAGGTGTTTATTACTAATGGGGATGCCCATGCTTTGGCAAGTGCGGTTTCATTTCTTTAGAGCGTTGTCTACAAATATATTAAATAAGATTGGTGAAAGGCAACATCCTTGTCTTAGACCTTTTGTAATGTGGACAGCTTCCGAGAGATAGCGTCCTTGTTTCACATATCCTATATTTTCATTATATAACTCTTTTATTGTTGTTATCATCCCTTCTTTTATCCCTACTGTTCTCAAGATATGCCAAAGTTTATTTCTCGGTATACTATCGTATGCCTTCTTAAGATGTATAAAGGATCTATCAATTGTAAAGTAAACAAGTTGTCTATACACGACTGGCCCGGAGTAAATCCGCTTTGGTTTTCGGATATCTTTCCTTTAATTGTTTCTCTTATTCTATTCTGCAATATTTTACCATACAATCTGCTCATAGTGCTTGTAACGCATATACCTGTATAATCCCTTCATCCCTAAACAATTTCCCCATAAAAATCCACTGTTGGGCTAGTCAAACTCAATAATTTCTCGCTAGTGGCCTGCTAGAGGACTGCTACAGGTTTTAGGTATAATCATTTGCTGTCAGAATACGAAACAACCCCTCACTGCGCTTGATCTTCCCGGCAGGTACCCTTAACGAGGCTAAAAACTACCCAACCTCCCAAACAAGGAAAATCCAAGACTATCGTTTAGGTTAACGCTCAAGCACCCCCTTTTGGTTCGGTAGGATAATATCTACGACCTAAACTAGCTAGCTCTTTCCCAGGCAGGTTCGGTCTTTTTGCTCTCCCTGTTAATATTGTCTCTCCTGAAAACCCTAAAGCCGCCACCGAAGTTTATTTTTACTACAACTGACTTGGACGGCCAGAGGAAAAAACTGTAAAATGTTTTATTAACAATAAAAAAAAATGGATTGAAAGAGATTTACATTTACCTTTAAAGATATCTGAGTGTATTTAATTATCTTAGAATCAAGAAATGAATTTTGAGCTTCTATAAAACCAAGAAAATAAATCTTACAAAACTAGACAGTTGCAATATTGGCGTATGGTTTACCATATTAGAAAGTTGTAGCGTTGGCGACGTACTACTAGTATTACTAATAGTTAATTGAAGAAATACAGTACTTAAACTTAAATAATGATATACGTGTGTTTACAAAGATATCGAATCGCAGAGATTTTAACTAGTGAATTTACAAAACAGAAAACTTACTCGATGTTTCGATTCTTCGCGAATTAACAAAAAATAAATATGAAAATGTTATGGTTGAGACTTATCTTGAGTTTTCTAGTCGGTCCTCCGAATGATGGAGAAGAAACACGAAGTGGGTGGTTCTCCAAAACGTTGGATGGATGGTACGGTGTGTACGTGGGTCGTTTTAGTGTCAAGTCTTGCTGGTACAGCCAAAAGTACTCTGACTCCAATGGTAAACGAAAATTTCAAAGTGGTAACTTGGTTGAGTAAGACCAAAATCCAAATGAAAGTTGGAATGATGGTAGATTTAAAAGGAATCCAAGGATTAAAATCCAAAAACCATAAAGTCCAAAAACTCCAAAAACAAAACCCTCGAGTCTTTAAAATGGTCTTCTGCACTTTTCGGTAATAAAAATATCGCCCATAAATAGCTGGTACGGTATCTGAACCAAAAACTTTCAACAGTACCGCAACCCGGAATTTCAGCTTTTCAACAATCGGCACAACGCCCGTTTTTTATAAAACCTTTTGAAAATACTGAATTACGAAACTGGAAGTATCCTGACAGAGAGAGAGATCACTAACGTGATATGTGCTTTAAATAGGATTGTCCCACTCCGGATTTTTACTTCCTCTTTCGGGGACAAAATGTGCAATTTGAAAATAATCCAAAAAATAAAGATTCGAACACTGGTTAGCGTCGAACGTGAAATGAGAAAAATCAATTCAACAAACTCGAGGCTTTATCTCCACTCTATATGAATACATTCGTAAGCGTGCGAGAGAAAATAAAGCTTATTATTCGCTGGCATAAAATAATAAACAACTTGGCTTTGGACCATCTTTGGCAACGCCGCATTTCAAAACTTTAAGACCGTGACGTATCACGTTCAGGACGTCAATTCTGTTTATTTACCAAATCAGGATTCAATCGTAAATCTATCCATGAAAATGAAGTGTTTCCATTTATACCCACTGGAAAAGCACTATGGAAACCATATACTAGTTCCTTACATAACACTAGTCAAATTTGGAAAATATTTTAAGAAAATTACAAGGTTATGTCACCTTGACATAAATAAACAATATCAAGGGCAACGATTAGTTTTCTCAAAGAAAACTAACTGAAAAATTAGGTACATCAATTTATAATTTAAGATAATTTAACGTAATCTAATCTATATTTTAATTTTATGATCATTTAGGGTAATTCTATCAAAGACTATGAAAATCAAAAGATTTTAGTCAATTTCCACTGGTTTATTTACAATTTTCTTTTTGATGATACGTTTCGCTGTCGATGCAGCTTCTTTGGATCTACGAGTATATTTAACACTGTCAAGTTTAGTTTATTTGAACAACAATAAATATCATTAATGTTTTCAATTTTATATTCTTTATTTAATATACTAGTATACCTATTTAAATTATATTGATACTAGCTGTGCCCGCGGCGCCTCTTACGTGGACTTGATTCACTATTATCGTCACTGCATATGCCTTATGTTATTTAATGTAATAAAATATATCCTATAACCTGGCCAGAGAACATATGTATTTTTATAAAAAAACACGTAAATCGGACAAGTGGTTTTTGAGTACTAAGAGCACTAACGGACAGACAGACAGAGAGACGTTGCGTTTTATATATATATATATATATATATATATATATATATTATAGATTTTTTTTGATAAATATTAAGTTAAGAATTTAAAAAAAAAAACACGTAAATCGGATAAGTGGTTCTCGAATGATAAGCACACTAACGTACGGACAGAGAACTGCTGCATTTTACATATATATTATATAGATTGTCATTAATATTATAAAACCTGGTCAGAGAACATATGTATGAATTAAAAAAAAAAAAAAACACGTAAATCGAATAAGTGGTTCTCCAGTGATAAACACACTAACGGACAAACAGACAGACAGAGAAACGTTGCATTTTATATATGGTATATTGTATTCTTTGTTACATGATAATGTTCCATATTTAATGGTTTAGGCAGTGTATTCGCTAGCGGCAAACTTTTTTCTGACTTGATTCACTATTGTCGTCACTGCTTATTTCTTATATTACCTAACGTAATAAAATATATCCTATAACCTGGCCAAAGAACATATGTATGAATCTAAAAAAAACACGTAAATCGGATAAGTTGTTCTCGAGTGATAACCGCAATAACGGACAGACAGACGGAGAGACGTTGCATTTTATATATATTATAGATTATTATTATTATGCTTATGTAACCTGGAAAGAGAATATATGTATAAGTTTAAAAAAAAAATACGTAAATCGGATAAGTAGTTCTCAAGTGATAAATGCACTAACGGACAGAGAGAGAGACGTTGTATTTTATATATATTATAGAAGATTATAGATAACCTGGCCAGAGAACAAATGTATAAATTAAAAAAAAAAACATGTAAATTGGATAAGTGGTTTTAAAGTCATAAGCACACTAACGGACAGACCGACAGAGAGATGTTACATTTTATATATATTACATTCTTTGGTACATGATATTGTTCCATATTTAATGGTTTAGGCAGTGTATTGCAAGAGAATGCGCTAGCGGCAAACTTTTTTTCCCAACTGACTCACTATTATCGTCACTGCTTATTCCTTATGTTACCTAACGTAATAAAATATATCATACCTGGCCAGAGAACATATATATGTTAAAAAAAAAACACGTAAATCGGATAAGTGGTTCTAGAGTGATAAGCTCACTAACGGACAGACAGACATAGAGACAGACATTATATTTTATATATATTAAAGATAACCTGGCCAAAGAACATATGTATGTTTTAAAAAAAAAAGCACGTAAATCGGATAAATGGTTTTCGAGTGATAAGCGCACTAACGGACAGACAGGCAGACAGAGAGATGTTGCATTTTATATATATTATATTCTTTGCTACATGATATTGTTCCATATTTAATGGTTTAGACAGTGTATTGCAAAAGAATACGCTAGCGGCCAACTTTTTTCCGATTTGACTCACTATTATCGCCATTGCTTATTCCTTATGTTACCTAAAATAATAACATATATCCTATAACCTGGTCAGAGAACATATATATCTTTAAAAAAAAAACACGTAAATCGGATAAGTGGTTCTAGAGTGATAAGCGCACTAACGGATAGACAGATAGAGAGACGTTATATTTTATATATATTAAAGACAACCTGGCCAAAGAACATATGTATGTTTTAAAAAAAAAAACACGTAAATCGGATAAGTGGTTCTCGAGTGATAAGAGCACTAACGGACAGACAGATAGACAGGCAGGAGAGACGTATTTTATATATATTATAGATATATTGGGAAACAGATAGACAGACAGAGAGACGTATTATATATATATATATATATATATATATATATATATATATATATATATATATATATATATATATATATATATTATAGAAGATTATAGATAACCTGGCCAGAGAACAAATGTATGAATTAAAAAAAAAACATGTAAATCGGATAAGTGGTTCTCAAGTCAAAAGCGCATTAACGGACAGACAGCCAGACAGAGACGTTGCACTTTTATATATATTATATTCTTTCCTACATGATACCGTTCCATATTTAATAGTTTAGGCAGTGTATTGCAAGAGAACGCGCTAGCGGCACACTTTTTTCCAACTTAATTCACCATTATCGTCACTGCTTATTCCTTATGTTATCTAACGTAATAAAATATATCCTATAACCTGGCCAGAGAACATGCATATGTATGCTTTTTTAAAAAAAAGCAACGGACAAACAGACAGACAGAGAGGCGTTGCATTTTATATATATTATACATATATATTTGGAAACCCTCACAGAAATAGTATTCAGAAAATAAATTCAATAATAATGAATTATTTAAGGGAATATTACACTTTCTCGGGTCGGAAAAATTGACTCCTTATAAAGTATCCCAATGGAAAGTTTTATATTGCGTCGAACATCTGCTGCTACTTTTATGATTCTAAGAAAGATAGAAGCAGGTAAAAGGAGAGCTTACATAATGGATATAATATATTTTCAGTTTGAAGCAAAACTGTAGCTCCAAAGCAAACGGTATGCTGGCCTGCTCAGTTCGAAAATATCGCTTGCAGGACTAACATCACTCAGTAAACGTCTCGGCTAATATTGTGCAGAATGGATGAAAAATACGGCAAATTTAGTTCGAAGCGAGTGTCCGCACCACGTAAAAGACAGTTTTATAGTATGGATTTTCAGACGAAAGTAATTCTAATGTTGCCAGTACATCTGCAGAAAAAATTGTAAAAACTTCTAATTTGAGTCCAAGCACTGATCTAATTTAGTTATTGTATAGTACAATTTTTAATTTTTGCAAAGTGAAAAGTTTGTGATGGAGACGCGAAATTTTTCAAACGAGCCGAAAGAGGAGTAGGTTTTAAGCTTTGTGTTATGTGTGAATGAGGCAATACACTCATTGACTTTAGTCCCAAAATTGGGAAATCATATGAAATCAATAGACGTTTCATTTTTGTAATGGGATTACTCGGCTGCTGGAGTGAACAATTTTCGTGGCCTGAAGGATTTAGGAAGGGGCTTTTATGAAACAACTTATTATAAAATAATCGAAAATATTAAAACAGTTGAGGCTGTATTCAGAGTTGTTATAAATAAAGCCGCCAATGAAAAGAAAGATAAAAACAAAGCAGCTGGTAACAAAGAAAATAAATTATCGGTATCAGGTGACGGATCGAGGGCAAAATGTGGCTTTGCGTCTCTTTTGGGCATCAAGTCTCTTATGGGTAAATATAGTAATAAGATTTTAGACGTTATTGTCATGCTTGTCGAAAATGGAAAGGAAAAGAAAATACTGCTGAATTTGAGGCATTTTGGGGCGAGCAAAGAGAGCACTGTTCAGCAAATCATAAAGGAAGCGCTGGAAAGATGGAGGTCGACGGTGTTCTCGAGATGTTTCAGCGATCGTATGAGTTGCACGACGCAAAGTATAAGTATTACATCGGTGACGAGGATACCAAAACCTTCACTTCAATTTTAGACGTGCAGCCTTATGGAATGATTTTGTTATAGAAAAAAAAAGAATGTATAGAAGAGTAAAAGAAGCCAAAAAGTATTATTACAAACCAGAAAGCAAGCTAAAAAAGAAAATCCAACGCCGAAAAAAAGGAGATCTGAACCTAAAAAAATTTAACTAACTAATAAATTAATGCAGGATTTGTCACTATACTATGGCTTAGCTATTCGACATCATCCAGGTTCAGTGGAAAAAATGAAAAAAGAAATTTGGTCTACATTTTACCATAAGATTTCAACCGGTGACAGGCCACAACCTACATACTTGCCCTCTTGGAGCTGAATCGTGGTGCAAGTGGCGAAAGCACGAAGCTGCAGGTATTTTGAGTGATTTCAAGCACCTACTTCCTCTGGATGATGATATTCAACAAGTTCTTAAATCTATTTACGAAGATTTGACGGCAGACGATCTTTTGAAGGGGTGTTTGGGGAAAAACACACAAAATAACAATGAATCATTCAATTCTTGTGTTTGGCTCTTAGCCCCAAAACATATTTTTGTGGCAAAAAGATCATTGAAATTGCAACTTACACATCTGCGTGTATTTTTAATGAAGGTTTTACCGCAGTATTAAAAATTATAGAGGTCATGAAAACGACAATCGGACATGCAGCTGCTAAGCTCGCCCGGAAGCGTGACGAAGTGCGCATCGGGAATGCTGAGCGCAATCTCACTGATACCGCCAGAGAGGCACGGAGAGAGATCTTGCAAAATAATGTTGTACATCAATAAGAAGGCGATTAAATATTCCAGACCAGCAATATGGAATAGACCATACAGTGAAAATGATTGCTACTTTTGTATGAATGTTGTATCTAGGCATAACCGAAAAAATAAAAGCACTATTACTTATAACGATGTTTCGACAGTAACAAGACCAACTAAACTAATTCCGCCTCCTGAACCACTTGATGCTGATGTTATGGAAACAAATGATTTCACCTTATCAGTTCATGCCGAAAACATTGAGACTGTCGAAAAAGATTCAAACACTGTTACTAGTGAATGTTCTAGTGACAACCTATCATATACTAGTGACACAGATAAAGAATTTCTACCATACAACCGTAAACCAGAACCAATACTCGCATCACAGTCAGAACTTAGTGATCTAGTCAGAGATTTAGGCTTATCCAAAGATGGTTCAGAGCATCTTGCTTCCTTTTTAACTAGAGAATTGCACGGAAAGACGAAAGAACACTTGAGAACGAGGAGTATGAGGAGTCGGAAGGAATTTTGTATGCAGCAGGCATAGCTGATTGAACGCAAGTAGATTTTATATGTGAAAATTCGTTTGTCAAAACTTCAAACGCGTTTTTCTTAAGACAATGTTTTTGTAATCGGCGTGCAAAACTTAAAAAAAAGGCTGCAAAAAAATACTATAAAAAATCATTTAACAAATTATGTACAAATTTTTTTCTTATATTTGAAGCCTTGAAATATATGTCAGAAAAATTACGGACTCAAAATTTTTTTTTTATTAATTTATCAGTTCCAAAAAAATTATTAAAAAATAAGAGTACTTTAATCCTTAATTGATTTACTTGCACTATTTCTAAAAGGTTTAGTTTTAAACCTTTTGGTTGGGTATCTAAAATATTGAAATTCTTATTAAACGTATAATTATCAGTTAAAAGATGACTTGCGTATGTTGAATTCGATTTTTTATGGATGAAACCTTTTTCGTTCGAAATAATAAATTAATTTTATGGTTAAATATTTATAGTAAAATATGCGAAAGAGGGCGGGATGACATTAGAGGGGTCGATTCGTATATATCGTGTCCTTTTCAGGGTTTTTGGAGTCGAGAAATCCAAAAAATTAGGCTTTTTTATTGCTTTCAATTTTAACCTAGGAAGCTGAATGGAGTGGGGGTTAATACTGTATAACTTAAACAGCATTCTGAAATATTTACAGGTTTTCGGTTTTTTTGGACAAATTTGAAGCATATTATTTATAGCAAAATATGTAAGAGGCTAAAGGGGCGGAGAAGGGTGTGAAAAGACTCGGGATTTTTGGAGTTGAGGAATCTGAAAATTGATTTATTTTTACATTACCTTTAATTTTAATGGGGTGAAGGTGTGAAAAAAGTTGATTTTACATGATTTCGACGAAATTGCGCAATCGACTGATATTTTTACTAGAATGTGTCGTAGACAAAGGTTCCCTCTACCGATTTCTTGTATCTATCGCAAATGAATTATCGCGGACACGTTCTTACTTGACAGACTGTACGTAAATGTTTATTTGACATCGTAGAAATCTTTTAATTCTACGAAAAAAAAAAAAATTAAAGAGGCATATTTTCTTTTTGTTAGTTCTTTCATTAAAAATCAAAATTAAAGAATGAAGAATATCCATTAAAAAAGAAATCTGTATAAATCAAGTAAATTTATTCCTTAGCTTTGTGATAAAATGGCCAAAAAATCTGTAGAATAATAAAACGTCGGATTTTTTATTTAATGTTTTCCCATTTATTTGGAAGTTTAACAAATCTGTGTTTATTTATTATTAATCTCCTCTGACTCTAAAATTATTTTGTAACCAAACATAATAAATTATTTACGTTAACCAATAACTCAAAATAATAACAGATGCTATACCTAATTACGGTGGTAAATTACGTTTTAATTTATTAATAATTTAGAGTAATTATTGAGAGTCCGAATAACAATTGATATTTATACTATTTTGATATGTTATGTTTTGATAAATGGCCTGTCCGAAGTTGTTAAGCTGATGCCACCGCCCCATATAGGGGTATTTCAGCGTTTTAGGCGGCCATAAATCGATTTCCTGAAACTTGTCCCAGGTAGAAAAAATTTGATACCTAAAAATGTTGAAGAGGCATAGAACAATAGGCGATCCCCCCAATTATCCGTTTAACAGCGCGCCGGAGTCTCAGACGAAATTTGATTGTCGCTTTGAGTGTTCATTTCTCTTCTGGGCATTCGTTACAAAACAGTTATTTTAAAAAGTGATTTTTCTTTTTTGGAGGTTATCTTGAGAAAAATTCTGATGGATTTGGATATTACAGGTGAGAGAGCATATATACTGATCATTTTTATGTATTTTTTATTTTAAAATTACACAGGCCAACGATGAAAAAACTTTTTTAATAATTTTACCTGATTCCTATGTTTTTTGGTGTGCTTAGTCCGAAAATCATAACTAAAAAGTCGTATCACCCCCCAATTTTTCACATTTTAATATTCTAAATGTGAAAAGTTTATTTTTTATCATTCGAATGTTATTAGGTTGGCAATAAAATCAGAATTTTATATGGTTGGCAGTAAAATCAAATGTTATTAGGTTAGCAGTTCCGATAAATGTCACATCTGTTTTGTTTTCTTCCAGTTAATATAACCTCGCATTGCACTGTTTAACGCATGTGCTTTAATGCACACTCCAAGTATAGCTAATCGTGGTTGTAAAAACTCTCCCAACACTTTTTGTTATATATGTGGTGAGTTTGTAGTTAAAAAACATCAAAGAAACATTACTGAATTTGTAAAAAAAGTATAGTTTGCATATTTTGGTGTTAGAAATCGGTAATCGAGAAAAATGTTGGACTCCTCACAAAGTATGTTATGATTGTATCGAGGTTTTTAGGAAATGGTATAAGAAAGAAAAGAAAGATTTTAGATTTGCAGAACCAATGGTATGGAGAGAGCAAGAAAATCATTCAAAAGATTGTTAGTTTTGCAGCGTTGATGTTTCTGGATATAACTCCAAACATAAGAAAGTAATTGTCTATCCTAACTTTACTTCAGCTAATCGGCCGGTAGGACATGAACCGGGACTTCCTGTCCTTGAGCCACCTCAGTCTATTGATGGCGTTTTACAGTCCAGTCCCGAATTTAATGAAAGTCGACTGTATGATGATAAGTTTCAATGTTCTCTAGAAAATTTAAAACCACAGTTGTTTACACAAGCTGAGTTAACAATGATTTAGTGAGAGATTTGGGTTTGACTACGGAAAAAGCAGAATTGCTTGGTTCTAGGCTGAAATAAAAACATTTATTGGAATCTGGAACATTTATTTACCAATATAGAACAAGAGATCAACAGTTTGCTCAGTTTTTCAAGCAGGAAGAGGATTTGGTTTACTGCCATGATATTGGTAGTCTAATAACGAATTTGGCATTGAGTACAAGAAGGAAGATTGAATGCTTTTTATAGACTTATCAAAACTAGTTTAAAAAATGTTCTGTTACACAATGCAAATACTTATGTTTCACTGCTTCTTGCTCATTCAGTCCGTATGAAGGAAACTTACGAAAATCTTAACACGATTTTACAGAAAATTGACTATCCAGCTCACGATTGGATGCTATGTGGAGATTTAAAAGTTGTCTCCATGATCCTTGATCAACAAAAGGGATTTACAAAGTTTCCATGTTTTTATATATGAGTGGGACAACAGAGCAAGGGATCAACATTGGTCCAAAAAACAATGGGCCGTAAGAAAAACTTTAACACCTGACGAGAAGAACATTTTGCATAAAACTTAAGTAGACCCAAAAAATATTCTTCTGTCACCACTACACATCAAGTTAGGTTTAATGAAACAATTTGTAAAAGCCTTGCCTAAAGATGGTGAATGTTTTAAATATTTGTGTAAAAGATTGCTTCATTTATCAGAAGCCAAACTAAAAGAAAGGGTTTTCGTTGGGCCTGATATTCGTAAAATGATGTTCGATTCCAATTTTGAAGCAAGGATAATTACAAAGGAAAAGGAGGCTTGGATATCATTTAAAGAAGTTGTGACTAAGTTTTGGGCAATGTAAAAGACCCTAACTATGGACTTATCGTAGCTAATATGATAGACAAGTTCCAAAATCTGGGTTGTCGGATGAGCCTTAAAGTCCACTTCTTGTACAACCGTTTTGACTTTTTTCCTAAAAACTTAGGCGATGTAAGTGAAGAGCAGGGTGAACGGTTGCACCAGGACATAAAGGAGATGGAGAAATGGTACCAGGGATGGTGGAATATCAACATGATGGGTGATTACCGTTAGTCACATCATAGAAAGAAAACAACAAACTCTATCACATTGGAGAAAAGGCTATACAAGAAACTTCACAGAGAAAAGGGAAAGGAAATACAAAAAAATAAGCACCTAAAATATTCGCAATTAAGTGAAATATGTTATCGTGAGTAAAAATTGTAGCCTAATCAAATAAAAGTACGGTTTAAGTTTTTATTTTTTATGTATCAAATTTTCCCTATTTTGAAATTTAATCGATGTCATATTGTGAGAGAACTGTGGGTGATACAAAAAAACTGATACCAGATACGGTTTCAGCACCCAAAAATATATAACACTTAGATGTATTGGTTTAAAAAGTTTTTACAAATATTTTTTTGGTGGTCTGGATTATTAATAATATTTTGAAGGTAGAAAATGTTACTCGAAATTGTTGTATGAAAACCTATTTTTCGGTATTTAAAGGAGTATTTATTATACTTCAGGGTGCGTCCCTGTGATTTTATTGGTTTCAACAAAAAAAAGAGCATTTGTACTAATCAAATATATTAATATTAGCCGTGATTTCCCGTGAAATCGAGGTATTTTGTATTTACTGATTTTTTTTTAATTCTAACGGTTTTTATTTTGTTCTAGGATCCGAGGGTACTTTAGGTGCTCCAGTAGTAACGCGTAGACTACTTTTCGATAAAATGCAGGAACAAAACACAATTCCCAGTGCAAGAAAAAGTGGACAGAAGCGCATAAAGAGGCAGAGATTTTTCTTAAAAAAGTGACGAATGGTCACAAGGAACATTTGAAATATCAAGGGTAAAACGCCGTTCTTCTGATCGACCAACAAAGTCATTTGAAGAATCAAGTGAGAGGAGCAAATGTGGAAAAACAGAGAAAGTACGCAGTGCTGTAGATAAGGAACTAATAATGCATGCTGCTCCAACATCTCTTCAAATTTCTGGCGAGAGAATTGTATCCAATATTGTAAAAGACCTAACTAACTTCGTCATCATCTAAATTCATCTTGATAAGCAATCTGAGAGAACCAAGGATCACTGCCCTCTGCATCTTTGTTGCAACAATCAGCTGGGATACTGCGAGATATATCTTCTTTAGGTTTATTAGGAGTGTGCTCTTAACTCCTTCTAAAAATCCGATGACTAGGATTACCACCATTGTTACTGAATTTCTTTGAACTTAGAGCATATTTTTCCTCCTCTTTGATTGCTATATTTGTTTCTGCAGATGCCTAGAACTCAATTACAACAATCTATTTTCTTATTTTATCAGGTTTGTTGGCATATAAATATTTTGTAGTCGAAAAGGCAAAATTCCAGTACATGTAGCACCTGTAATTTTTCACAACCAAGTCGATCTCCCCCGGAAGTTATCACACCCTGGGAATGTCATCAATACCGCATGATTATATATCCAAGATCATAATATAGAACATGCAACGCCGCATTGTGATGAATGATGTACGACGATATAGCGTGAATAGTGTTCGCTGAAAGTAAATGTATAAGTAATTCTGGATCTTTGTTGCACTTTGGCACTTAATGTCCACCAGTTCAATTACTATGATTGTTATTCCGGGAATTTTCTGCTTAAACGGATACATCGATTAAGTGTCAATTATAAATTGGTCTTAAGTTGCCATGAAGCCGTCGGTCTCCGAATATAAGCTTCCATATTCTACCCATGCATTCGGAGCATCTTTATCGATCTGTGCGGTGTCAGGGAGTGCCGGGTACCTTCTATGTATCTCTTTTAATTTCAAAATTGGTAGCTATTATTCTATACTGGTAATGTGTCCTAACGGATTATATGTTTTACAAGTGGGGTGTAACGGGGTAAATCCTCTATCTACTTTAACGGTATTATTATTGTTATTATTATTGAAATATTTGGGCGATCGATTCTAGATATATTTTATCATACGTGTTGTACCCTGTATCTATTTTACTATCCAACTATAAAAGAACGTATTATTGCACTCCGTCATATCCCATAGAAAATGTAAATATTTTTATCAAAAGCCAATGTTCGATCACAAAAGATCGCGTCCGGGAATGTTAACGGATCCGTTATTCAAATATGACGATAACAAGCTGAAATTGATTTATTCGGCAACATGATATATGTTCTCGTGGATTGAAGCTTTTTAAAAGGATTTATACGATGTATTACTGAAAATACCCAGGCTAGATTTAAATTTAAATTTTCATTTTTCTCTAATTAACAAAAAAGACGTTATTGGTAATATGTTGCCCTTGTGCCTGTCACGCTTGTAACTCAAGAAGTGATGAGTAAATGATTTAAATAACGTTGACTGCTTTTAAGATACCAGTGACTTCACAAAACATATATATGTGTATATATGCATATATATATATATATATATATATATATATATATATATATATATATATAATATATATATATATATATAAACACCAAAAACAGTAAACAAAACTGTAATAAATTTTTACTTCCTTATACAAAGGAACTATCTGAGAAACTGGAATGGTTTTTGAAAAATATAAAATTATAGTTTGCCATAAAACCCAAAATAAACTAAGTTCATTATTTACAAACTTAAAAAGCCATATCCCCGCAATGAATGAATATAATTTTGTGTATGAAATACCGTGTGCGGATTGTCCGAAAAAACATATTGGAATGACTTCTCAGTTACTAAAAAACAGACCGAATGGACACAAATATACTAGGAATGCTTCCAGTGCCCTCAGTAAACACGAAGCAGAAGAAAAACATTACTTTAAATTTAATGAAACCAAGGTCCTCTGCAAAGACCGGAATTATGCCAAATTACAGATCAAAGAGATGACTGAAATAAAAAAAGATGAAAACACTGTGAATGATAGGACTGACATAAGAGGAATCAGTCATATCTGCACAAATTTAATTAAAAAATAAACATGGTGGCATGCATATCCTCTTAATAATACAAAATGGTATATATACTTAACATCAATAAAAGTTTTTTGGTTAAGACACCCATCATAGATAATAAAATTAAAAAAAAAAAACAATAAAAAATACGAGACGCGATATGCTGATAAGAAATATAGAATTTGAAATTCACAAACACACAAATAGTTGACTTTCAGGGTATATACTCTGAGTAATTTATTTTATAGTGTAAATATTTTGAATGTCCGAGTGTGCGTAAAAATGTTATATGTTTTTAAACCTGTAATTTGACCTAAAAGATTTTAATCTTGTATTTTCTAATTTTAGAATGAATATTAAAAAATAAAAAGTTTTTGAAAATGCCTAAAAAAATAAGGCGAAACGTCAAATAAACTAGTTTGTATTTTCCAAAAGAACCTAAGTACCCAAGAAAAACTAATCAAGTTTATGTAAACAAGAGGTTTAACAGAAAAATTATTATATATATATATATATATATATATATATATATATATATATATATATATATATATAT
This sequence comes from Pachyrhynchus sulphureomaculatus, assembly GCA_019049505.1. Taxonomy (NCBI): domain Eukaryota; kingdom Metazoa; phylum Arthropoda; class Insecta; order Coleoptera; family Curculionidae; genus Pachyrhynchus; species Pachyrhynchus sulphureomaculatus. The sequence goes on from CM032449.1 coordinate 174,900,191, forward strand.
ATATATATATATATACGAGGCTGGTTTGAAAAGTCTGTGCAAAGTCCGAGAGATGGCATCACCGGCGCGTATCGAGGTCATGTTTAGTTAGTAGCATCTCTTAAATGAACGCACACCAAGTTTCAGCCATATTGGTCTATTTCTTTGTGTTTGGCATTCGTGTGAATCAAGGAAGTCGAGTGATTTTCAAGAAATGGACGAAAAAGAATTTCGTGTGGTGATTAAACATTACTTTATGAAAGGCAAAACGCCTCAGGAGACTAAAGAGAAGCTTGATAAACATTATTGTGACTCTGCACCTTCGATTAGAACAGTTTATAAGTGGTTTCAAAATTTTCGGACTGGCCATATGGGCACAAGTGACGCTGAACGTTCTGGACGGCCTGTGGAAATTACGACTCCAGAAATCATTGATCAAATCTATGATATGGTGATGGATGACAGAAGAGTTAAGGTGCGTGAGATTGCTGTGGGCATCTCGACTGAATGGGTACATAATATTTTGCATAAACATTTGGACATGAGAAAGCTATCCGCAAGACGGGTGCCGCGATTGCTCACGCTTGACCAAAAACGGAATCGTGTGAAGTGTTGCAAGGATGGTTTGCAGCTGTTCCACAAGAATCCGGAGGACTTTAAGCGTCGTTTCGTCACTGTGGATGAAACATGGATACATTACTATACTCCTGAGACCAAACAACAATCTAAACAATGGGTTACCAAGGGGGAATCTGCACCAAAAAAGGCGAAGACCGTTCCTTCGGCCGGAAAGGTTATGGCGACTGTCTTTTGGGATTCGCAAGGGATAATCCTCATCGACTATCTGGAAAAGGGTAAAACTATTACAGGTGAATATTATTCATCGTTATTGGACCGTTTGAAAACCGAGCTGCAAGAAAAACGCCCGCGATTGGCCCACAAGAAGTCCTTTTCCATCACGACAACGCACCAGCACACACCTCAGCAGTTGTGGTCGCAAAATTAATGGAAATAGGATTCCAACTCGTTTCACATCCCCCCTATTCTCCAGACTTGGCTCCCTCGGACTAGATTTTATTCAAACGAGGAGGTGATTGCAGACACTAATGGATATTTTGCAGACTTGGACAAATCCTATTATTCGGAAGGGATCAACAAACTAGAACATCGTTGGACGAAGTGTATAAGCCTAAAAGGAGACTATGTCGAAAAATAAAAAAGGTTTACCCCAAACACATAAGTAGTTTTTATTTTTGCACGGACTTTTCAAACCAGCCTCGTATATATATATATATATATATATATATATATATATATATATATATATATATATATATATATATATATATATATATATATAAATAGTATGTCCCAGAAGGTATGGTCAAAAATGAAGGATCTAGTAGATTGGACTAAAATAAAGTCAGAAGTTCCTATAAAAATGTCTCCTATCTCCCCCCATTAGGGAGCTACAGCTACCCAAATGGGGAGCCTCAAGATGGGTTTTCATTGCATATTTCAGAAACCGTTAAAGACAAAAACATGAAAAGTCCTAAAGTAAAGTTTATGTGCTGAATTGGAACTTTACTTTATATTCGTCAATAATTCAATCGGTGCGTCAAAAGTAGGGGAGGGCGTGGTAAAAATGGACTTAACTTTTTTTACAATAAGTTTTATTGCATTCTCTCGTCGGATTAGGGAAGCTTGAGATCTTTGGCGAAAAAAAGGCACCTTTAGTTTAACACGATTAGACGAACCAATTCCGAGTTAAAATTGATAAAGAATTTTCATGTCAGAAAAAGAGCCTATTACCTAATATTATTACGGTTATTAGCAATATTTCAAAATATTCAGATATTTTTGAATGACCATACAACTAAATAATAATTAAAAAAAACATGATCATCAAATGACGCAAAAAACTTATTTTTATTTGTCAAATCAAAAAAACAATCACAAGACACCGCTAAAAAAATCGGAAATATTAATTTAAAGAAAAAATAAAATCCATGCGTAATTTCAACTAAGGAATATGTTCGATGTGGGCATCTTGTACAGTTATGCATTTCCTTAAGTTAGTGAGGAAAGCCCTTTAAACTCTAAATAGCATGCCTGGATTATTCCTTATTTCAGCACAGTGAAAGAAAATTCTTTCTGACAGCTCTTCTCTAGTTTGTACAGGAGGCGAATAAACAAGATATTTAAGGTGGTTCCATAGAAATAAGTCTAAGGGATTTAGATCTGGTGATCGGGGTGGCCACAGGAATGGCCCACTTCGACCTATCCGACGATTGGGAAACTGGTTATCTAAATATCTCCTAGCAATGTTGCTAAAATGTGGTGGTGCATCGTCGTGCATATATTGTTACGAATATGTAACGGAACTTCTAATAAATTATTTAAATCATCTCCAAGAAATTTCAAATATTTCTCACCATTTAACCGCCCGACAATGACATATGGTCCAATCAAATAATTCCCATCCAGACATTTATCAAAAATTTATGCTGGTTTTTAGTCTGAATTATCGCATGTGGGTTATCCTTATCCCATAAGTGAATATTATGGGAGTTTATTACACCATCATAGAAAATCCCGATTCATCTGTAAAAAGCACTTTGCTTACCAATGTATTATCTTCCAATAGCGAATTCCACTCGTGCAGGATAATCATCGGGAGACACAGAATGAACTTTTTGGAAATGGTAGGGATGGAGTAATTGCTCTTGAAGTACCCTATGCACCAACGATTTGCAAGTATGAAGTGTTGCTGCCAATTTTCTTACACTATTAGTTGGATCGTTTGTTATTACGTCCAAAATATTTTCTTCCATTTCAGTGGTACGAGCAGTTCTTGGATGACCCTACTCCTCCAGGTTTTGGTATAAGACTACATAAAAGATATCCAATAATAAGCATATAATTTGAAAAAGCAAGACACAATAAACCTGATTACCGCAAAACTATGACAAATAGATGCTTATACTGCACTCTGTCGTGACTTACAAAGTCTTTTCAAGCAAAGCGGCACAGCACGGCTGGCACTTATTGCAGAAACGCACCTTTCTTGAGCTTACCGCTCGAAGGCATAGATGGCATTGATATAACAACTAAAGACGAATCGAAAGACTCGCATTTTCAGAAGTCACCAAAAGTGTTCTTCGTATTTGCTGAACCATCCCAAGACGCGTTTCGTCGTATCACGGCTCCTCAGTTGGGCTAGGTTCAGCAAATACGAGAACACCATTTTTAGTCCTTATCCAGGTACTAACGGAAAATTATGACAAATAAATGTTTATACTGCACTCTGTGGGTGACTTACAAAGTCTTTTCAAGCAGAACGGCACAGCACGGCTGGCACTTATTGCAGAAAGGTGCGTTTCTGCAGCTGGATAAAACAAACAATAAAACAAAAAGTTGTTACACAAGGGGTTATGGGAAGGCAAATGATTGGCATATCTCTGAAGGACAGGAAGATCGGTGGATTAGACGAACACCAGGGATAAAAGACGTAGTTAAAACAATCACTCCTTTGAAGTGAAATTATGCAAGACATATAGCAGGATATAATGACTGGAGATGGAACAACATCATCCTTCACTGGAGACTTTTATACTGGGAAAAGAAAAAGAGGACGCCCATCAACACGTTGGAGGAATGACCTGAAACTGATTGTGGGGTCGAATTGGACTAGAGAAGCACAGCACAGAAACAGTTGGGGTACAATGAGGGAGGCCTATATTCATAATTGGACGGTCTATATGGGTCTTTGAGATTGAGAGCTTAATTAAAAGGCTATATTTGCCGTTTCGTCCCTGTTTCAGAGCGCTTTCAAAATTTTAATGAAAATATTTTGAAAATGCTCTGAAACAAGAGCAAAACGTTAAATATATCCTTTTATTTAACATGTGACCCTAAACTTAAGAAAAAATTAAGAAAAGAAATTGTAAACAATTGATTCAGGAACAAAAGCGTACAATAAAAACTACCCTAGTTCAACCAAACTCGGAATTCGTCGCGACCACAAATGATTTCAATAAATAAAAAGAAACATCAAATACCAAAAGCGACCTAATCAGCAGCGAGTTCCTGCAGTTGCACACGGCGCTCTGGAAAAGCCATATCTAGCTGAAACTATCCGGTTAGGAGAAACGCTTCACTTAACTGATTGATCTGGAATTTAAATTTTCAGTGTGTAGTTGGAGAGATAATTGGCATAATTCAAGTTTGTAATTTTGTTTCATGTTACGTTCTATTGAGGTAACTAAATAAATTATTTTTTGAGAATTTTGAACATAGTTGAAAATTTTATAAATCGCTGGACTATGTAATTTTAAAAAGTAATGCGTGGCCGTTGACACAGTTCAGATGAATATAGGAATATCTAAATGAGAAAGAGAGTTCTAACAGCGAGCTGAAGAGAGACGGTATAAGAAATCGACGAAATGCCAAAGAGAATATTTGTTTTATATATCTATATATAGCGCAGTAAAAAAAGGTCAAAATAATAATCAGATAGGCTGGTTTAGCTACAGCAATATTATGATTTTATCCTCTCTGGGGTATCACCAGGAGTATTGTCCTTAGCTTTGGACCACGAAAAATTTGTGTTGTGTTTTAAAACGCGTTTTTTGAGCTTAAAATGTGAATAATTCCGGTTATATAAGTCGGATCGAGGCAAAAAAAACCAAACTGTTAATAAAATTTTCAATAAATCCTTGTTGGTTTTAAGTCGCTCAAATGCTTACATAACCTACAAAATTGAAAAAAAAAACAGGCAAAAAACTGTTTTTTTTGCATTTTATTTTACAGGTCGAATAAGTGAACCGATCGGCTTGAAACTTTCAGAAAATATGACTTTTGTTATAGTAAAAATACCCGGAAATTTTAGTACAAAAAATAATGAACCCAATGGGCACAGTTGAATTTGTTATTTAAATTTTGAATTGCCCACCATTTTATGCCATTTGGTTCAAAATAGATCTTTTTTAGGTCTCGACGCCAGCGTTCTGATGCCATTAAAAAAACATTTTTTTTTTTGGAGTCATTTTAACCGTTTCTTTTTACATTTGTTTATTAATCAAATAACAACAAATGCATTTTTTTCGGTCATTTTCACGTTAACGAAAATGATTTTTTTTTAATAAATTTTCTACCAAATGTAATAAAAATTTTAAAATTTTTTTCGATTTTAAGCTAAAAAAACGCGTTTTGAAAACTTAAATTGTTTATAAACAAAAGGGCACAAGTTTGATACCCCAAGGTGATACCCCAGAGAGGATAAAATCATAATATTGCTGTATCTAGACTGTGCAATTTCAAATGCCTTTTTACTGCGCTAATAATAAAACTTTGTGAGTGGCTTCAGCTTGGTTTAAGAACACCAGAAATCAAATTTCAACGAAAAATATTTTTGATTTTTGAGTGAGATACAGTCATCGTTCAAAATTGAAAATTTCGGAAGAGGCCATTCTTTGAAAAGTCACAGACACGCCAAAAATGGTCGTATGGAACTCGCAATGGGTGTTTTGAAAATGTTATGAAGAGTACTTTTAAAATAAAAAATGATGAAGCTAACATGGTCAACGAAACGCGCGTCGAACGCAAAGACAAAGTGTTTAGTGCAGTAGTGATATATACTGAGTAGTGTCATTGTACAAAAGATTCCATATTCCCAACATAACAAAAATTTTTTAGTTTTTAAAATTCTGAAATTTTTTGAAATTTCGAAAATTTTTAACTTCTCAAAACGTCATATTTATCTTTGTTTTGTATCTTAAAACTTATAAATTGAAACGTAAAATTTCTTAAATGCAAAAAAAATAAAACAAATGGTGTATCACAAAATGCTGAGTTAAAAATTAAAAGTTTCCAAATTGTTATTATTTTTTTATTTTTCGGTTCAAAAATACACATCTTGACCTTTCCAAGAACATTCATTGTGAGCTCTGTACTACCACTTTTAATATCTCCACGATGTTTCAAAAAAAGAGTGTGTTTAATAATTTTCAATTTGAACGCTGGCGGTATCTCAGCCAAAATTAAGATTTTTCGAGAAAATTTTCAACAAATATAGCATTTTAACCGTAAATCATAACTATCAAACCAGAAACGGAAAAGTCGTAATGATTCCGAGACACAAGTCTACTAGTTTCGAAAACTCATTGGACTATAATGCCGTAATATTGTATATAAGTTACCGATAGGCATTAAAGAATTGAGCGCGAACCAATTTAAAACCAAAATAAAATACCTTTTGGTAGGAAATGCATACTACGACTTCATGAAATAACTGAAAATACTGATACGAATGTATCAGGAACAGGTTAAAATGCAGAAATCAAAAGCAAATGTGGTTCACATATGATCTTAACTATGTACTTTGCAGTATTTGTTTTTGCCGCTTCTGTTTATTTACCATTTTTGTTTTTCTTTATCTCTCTCTGTTCATCCTACTATTGTATTGTTATATTTATTTTTAATTATAAACGTAAGTTTTTAAAAAGAGGTACAAAGAACAACTCTTTGTGTAATTCGGTATTATTTTTATTGTATTTTATGTATACATATATATATATATATATATATATATATATATATATATATATATATATATATATATATATATATATTTAGAGGGGAAGGGTAGTCTTGACCGACTAGTTTAACAACAAACTTGAAATGCTTAGGGTGAGCGGTCATGGAACTAGAGCTAAAAAGCTTTAAACACCTTTTTAGCTACGCCTAGCTTTCGAAAATACTTTATTTTCTTCTTCGGGGCTACAAATACAGTAGAAAATCAGTTTCTAAGATTTATAAAAGAAAAACACCCTAAAATATTAACATCAAAAAATTACTTACTACTAGCTGGTGCTTATTAGGACAATTTCTTTCAATGAAAATTAACATTGTTGTTCGTATCCATGAGGAAAATTGAGAAAATTATGACAGAAAATTCCTAAAAATATAAATATAATTTACTCCATTTTGTTAGGCAGGCGAGTAATAGACTGTCAGTTTCCCTTGGTTATTTAGAATTTATCGCTTAAGAATTTCCTTGAAATTTTGGAGTTATTTTTTAGTCAAGGTACTGCAAATTTAATCAGCATTTTTACAAACAAATAATAAGCACTTCAATGGGTGCTACTTTTTCTCCTATTATAGCACAATATGTAATGGATGATCTCTTGGAAGAACCCATACCCAAACTTTCTTTCAACTTACCTTTTTTGAAAAAATATGCTGATGACATTATCACCTCAACACCAAATGGTAGATTAGATAAGACCCTTAGAATACTCAATAGCTTTCACCCCAAACTTCAATTCACAATCGAGGAGGAAACAAACAACAATGTGCCTTTTTAAACACATTAGTAATTAGGAAAGATGACAACTCGATCATTGCTGATTGGTGTACCAAACCAACCTACTCAGAAAGATATATCAACTTCCATTCCTCCCACTCTACGAAAATCAAAATAAATATGATTTTGGGATTGAGGTCCAGAATGGAAACGATCTCTTAGCCTTCTCTCAGATATGGTAACTTAAATAGTCTTCGAGATATGATGCCTAATAACTCCTTTCCAATTAAAATGTTAAATAGACTATTATTTAACTCAATATCATCTATTTCTCAACAAGAGAATAATTTAACTCCAGATATCAGTGCCTTTCTTTCTGAACATCGAATTTTATATCATTACTCTTTCCCTTATATCAAAGAAATTTCCACAAAAGTCACTGACCTTTTTAAAATTCAACCTAAATTAAAAATTGCTTTCAAACATTCCAAAACAATTAATAATATATTCACCAATTTAAAAGATAAGGATGAAACCATGAAAGTCTCTGAAGTAGTATACAGCATCCCTTGCACTCAGGATAAACCTCAAGGGTCCTTAAAGATACAATCACCTCATAGCAAAGTGATTGCAGACATAAGAAAAACTCATGTGCACTTACTTCACATAGTAGTCAATTTTCAAGTGAATTTAATTTTAATGAAACCAAAATTATATGTAAGGAGAGAAGTTTCAACAAAAAAATCTTTAAGGAAATGGTGGAATTTCACTTAGAATCTAATATTAATAATAATAAAAAAAAACTGACATTGAGGATTTAAGCTCAATTTTCTAAAATTTATCGCAATTCAGCTGGCAAAATGATAACTCACAAAATCTTTCCGACACATCTTTACAAAAATAACTTAATGTCAATTTTTCCAAACTTTAGAAAAATTAAACAAAACTTCAACGTCTTGGTTTTTCCTAGAATAAACTAACGACAACTTTACCAGAAAGACGCTGACCTAAACAACAGGAATGTAAAAATACAAAAAATTTCAAATAAAAATCACCTAAAAATCACTCTGTTGTTCGTACCCTGCCTGAAAATAGAGTATACTATACTTATATTTTTAAAAACTTTCTATCATAATTTTGTCAATTTTGTTCATGGATATGAACAACAATGTTAATTTTCTTTGAAAGAAATTGTCCTAATAAGCAGCAGCAGCAAGTAATTTTTTGATGTTATTATTTTAGATTTTTTTTCTTTTGTAATCCTCTCCCTTTCTTCTACTGTATTTGTAGTCCTGAAGAAGAAAATAAAGTTTTTTCGAAAGCTTGGCGTAGATAAAAAGGTGTTTAAAACTTTTTAGCCCTATTTCCACGACCGCTAACTCCAAGAATTTGTTTGTGAGTTTATATATATAGTTTGATATGAAAATACTTTAATATATTGAAATTGGTGAATCCTTGGATCACACAGACCAACGTTCAATAACTTTTTCTCTCAGTTTGGACATACTTAGAATTTGGTAAAATTCCCATTTCTAACCCGAGTCTGAGGCCTATGATTAATGTTTCCACATACAAATCTCTTCCTTAAAGTAACCTAACTTTCGGTCAAAAATATTTTTATAAATTGACGGGATTTTCAAGCAAAATATATATATATATATATATATATATATATATATATATATATATATATATATATATATATAAACTGTTGGTAATAATTAAGAGTCAATATTTATCCAAAATATATTTCTGTTTCAACCAAATCTGCAAGTATTCAAAATAGTAGTAACTACTACTACTATTATTATGTAAAAAAATTTAGTTGCACACTCTAAGATTACAGGTTATTATCAAGATATCAGATTCTTGATTCTGATATAAAATCATTGGCGTACCTGATGAAAAGTCAGAAAATTTTAAGGTTCATTTCTTCATTAGTTATTGAGAAGCGATATTTTTAATTATTTCTGGGCTATTTCTTTTGATGCAATGATTTGCTAGTTTCAAAGGACTAAACGTTTTTATAACACCCTATATATATATACATATAATATATATATATATATATATATATATATATATATATATATATATATATATATATATATATATACATATATATGTGATCCTACAAAGTGTAGAATGATTTCCCTGGATACTGCTTGAAAATTAACTTGTTTTACAAAATTAGATTGATTAGAGATACTTGGTCCAAACAACTATCGACAACTAAAATCGCCTTTGCATAACCGACAATTAAAAGTTTTCTCCAGGGTTAAGAGTGATACTACAAAACAAAATTATATAATAACAATAATAACCGTCTTTACTGAAATTAAATGGACATAAAATTATTTAAAATATACAATTATAATAAAAAGAATAATTAACTTTCAAAGCAAGGTGACATTTAGCCACTAGGGCTACCCTTACAAACAACTTCACCTAAATGCCAAACTGAAAAAAAAGTTATAATAATAACTAACAATAATAACAGCAGATTGCGCATGCGTCGTGTCAACTGAAGTGGCATTCCTGTTCAGTAGTGTTTGACAATTCATAATGGAAAGACTTAGCCCGGCACAGCGTCTACAAATTGTTTAACTTTATTACGAAAATGGGCGTTCTACGAGAAATGTGTATCGGGCGCTTAGAGCAACTTATGGTCCACATAATCGGCCTACCGAACGCACAATTCGCTCTACCATAAATAAGTTTGAGACCCAATTTTCATTATTGGATAATGCTCGACCGAATAGACCACATCCAGCACGTAGTGAAGAAAATATAGGGGCGGTAGCGGAGAGTGTACGCGAAGACCGTGAAGTGTCGATTCGTCGCCGTTCTCAACAGCTTGGCTTGTCATATTCAACAACTTGGCGTATTTTATGTAAAGATCTTTCTTTAAAAGCATACAAAATTCAACTAGTGCAACAACTGAAGCCGACCGACCTTCCGAATCGTTTCCGTTTTAGTCGTTGGGCTCTTGACAAGCTTGCAGAAGATCCACTGTTTTCGAGAAAAATTTTGTTCACCGATCAGGCCCATTTTTGGCTTAATGGGTTCGTGAATAAACAAAATGCCCGTATTTGGGGTGATGAACAACCTGAAGAGGTTCAAGAGCTGCCATTAAATCCAGAAAAAAACAACTGTTTGGTGTGGGTTATGGGCCGGTGGAATAATCGGTCCATATTTCTTCAAAACAGAGGCCGGCCGGAATGTTGCTGTGAATGGTGACCGTTATCGCGCCATGATAACAGACTATTTGATGCCAGAAATTGAAGCCCGTGGTCTCGACGAAATTTGGTTCCAACAAGATGGAGCCACTTGCCATACAGCCCGTGAAACCATGGCTTTACTGCGAGAGCAATTCGGCGAACAGATCATTTCACGCTTTGGACCAGTGAATTGGCCGGCTAGATCATGTGACATCACACCTCTTGACTTTTTTCCTTTGGGGCTATGTAAAGTCCAAAGTCTACATGGAGAAGCCAGCTACAATTGAGGCATTGGAGGCCAATATTACTCGAGTCATTGGCCAAATACCACTCGAAATACTCACACGCGTCATTGAAAATTGGAACTTCAGAATGGACGTTGTTAACCGTAGTCGCGGACAACATTTGAAAGAAATTATCTTTAAGAAATAATTGTAAAGAATGGTTCTTTTATATGATAATAAAGATTATAAAATAAAATTGTTTTTATTCATTTTTTTTTATTTAAAAAAAAGTACCTCTAAATGAATCACCCTTTACATACATGCGTACACATACACGCACTAACATACACATACAAACACACTCACACACACATATTTACATACGCTGTACAATGTCACCGTAAATCCGCCGTTAGGTTCTTCCGACCATAAACTGCTTTCGACATCGAGTATCCTACCAATCAGTGACAGAGAGGCGTCTAAACCGTGCAAGATTTGGCACTACAAATCTGCTAAATGGTTGATTAGACGTTTGTTTTCGATCGGACGACCCACTTGACTGCGCTAAGGAGCTTTCTGGTGTTATTTTGGCTGGTATGGACATTTACATCCCTTTCTCGAAGAAATGCCCTTTCAACGACAAGCCTTGTTTGCAAAGAAGCTGCTGCTTCTAAATATTTTGCCTACCGATAATGGCGTGAAAACCCTAACGTCATAAATCGTAACACCTTTGTTCGTGTCCGGAACAGATACAAGGATATTAAGGACGAAATCAAGGAGGCACACAATCAACGAATTGACTTGAGTCTATTCTACAAGGCTGGATAGCAACCTTAATTTTATGTTTTTTGTGATAGCTGGATCTTTCCAGACCTCAATGAGTTTGATCGTCGAGTTTCTAGCCATAGCCAAACGTCTTTTTACTTCCGCTTCACAACCACCATTATTTGTTATGAGGTATCCCAAATAGTTGAAATGGCCTACAACAGTCAAACCAGCAATTTCATTTATGTGTGACAGATCTTCATTATGATTCACAATTATTACTTTGGTTTTCGTTCTATTAATTGTCAATCCATAGTTTTTGCTAGTGATTTCCACGCGCTCCATAATCGATTCTAGCTCTTGTTTTAAAGTTACAAGTATAATAGTATCATCCGCATATCTAAGGTTACTTAGCTTTTTTCCATCTATTGTCACACCCCCACTTCAGGCATTCAAACTAGACCTCAATTACTATATATGTTAAAAAGTAAGGGAACAGAATACAGCCCTGTCTGACGCCGGCTCTATATTAGAGGGATCGGAAAAAGAATTATTCAGTTTAATTCTGCCATTTGTGTTTTCATACAGGGATCGGATAAGGTTTAGAAGAGGTATAGGTGTTTCCATGATGATTAGAATCGACCAGAATTATTTCCATTGTATGTAGTCGAAAGCTTTAGAGTAGTCTATAAAACATATATGTTTGTTATTTGGAATTCCCTGACTTTTTCTATTATCGGGCGTATGTTGAGAATTCCTTCTCTAGTCCCTCCTCCTAGAATAAAGCCTGTTTGTTGGGTAGATATTTGCGGGAGCAGAAAAGTTCTGAGTCTTTCATTTAGGATCCAGAGAAACACCTTAGCAGCGTGTGACACCAGAGCGATTGTTCTATAATTATTGCAATCCAAAGGGGATCCTTCCTTATGTAAGAGTATAAATGCAACTTCGCACCAATCTTTCGGCCATCATCCAGTCTTCCATACTACATTACACAGTTGATGTAGTATAATTACGGCGGTTTCTCCCATCATCTTTATTATTTCCGCAGTTATTTGGTCAGTACCTGCTGCTTTTCTGTTCTTTAACCTTTGAATAGTCTTCCTGACATCAGATTTGAGAATATATGGCTCTTGTTCTTCTGCGGTTTCGTTGTCAACAATGTAGTCGCCTATAAGGTGAGGCACAAAAAGTTCTTTACAGTAATCCTTCCAAACGTCAATGATTTCAGGCATGTCGGTGACTGTTCTACCTTCCTTATCTCTGATTACACTAGTAAACAAAATTGTAACTTTGTCGTGCCACATGGACTTTTAAGCTATTTTTTACTTTAATAGGTGGGTTGGCAGTAAAAACAAACAATAAAAAAATCTGTTAGCCAAGAATTTTATTCTCTTAAGTAATTTAAAATATTTCAAAAAACAATGACCTCCTAAACCAAAAATGTAAAAAAGTTTTATTATGAAGTTACGATATAAGATTTTATAGCAAATTTAGATCATGGTTGGTCCCTTTTGATTGTCCAGCAGTAATCTGCCAACATATTTGGGTTCCATTTGCCCTGGTAACGTTTTTCCATCTTAGAAATGTCCTGATGGAACCTTTCTCCGAGCTCATCGCTCACAGCCACCAAATTCTGAAGAAAAAAATCCAGGTGTGAGTCTAAAAAATGAATCTTGAGTGACATGTTGCAACCCAATGCTTGATAAGCCAACAATAGCTCGCTAACCAACTCTCTGTAGCTCTCACTCTTATGGTTACCCAAAAAATTTGCAACAACAAAAGATTTCCATGCTGGTTTATCTGAAATCGCTCAATTTCTCTTCGAATACAGGATCTTTTATTAACTCCCTGATTTGAGGTCCTACAAAAATACCCTCTTTTATCTTTGCATCACTTATTTTGGGGAATTTTTCTTTTAGATATAAAAATCCACTCCCATTGCGATCCATTGCCTTTACAAAATTTTTGATCAGGCCTAATTTGATATGCAATAGTGGAAGAAGTAATTCAGATGGCTCTACAAGGGGTAAATACTTCACATTTTTTTGTCCAGGAATTAAGGATGCACGCGTAGGCCATATTTTTTTATGATAGTGGTTTGTTCTGTCTCCACTGTCCCATTCACATAAAAAGCAGCAGAAGTTAGTATAACCCAGCTGAAGTCCGAGTAATAGGGCAACAACTTTTAAATCGCCACAGATTTTCAAAGAATATGTACTGTAGTTGATTTTTTCAAGTAATAACCTCATGTTTTCATAAGTTTCTTTCATATTAGCAGCATGGGTCAGAGGTACAGAAAGAAGTATATTTCCGTTATGCAGTAACACTGCTTTTGGACTTGTTCAGAGTCAATGAATAAACGCCACTGGAAGGGATCAAAATCAATTTCCAAAATCTTCATAATCCCATTTATATCATTACAATACACCAAGTCCCCGTCTTGAGAAAAGTATGATTTGAAGTGTTGATCAACGATTTCGAAAATAGCTGATTTTAGTTTCATGATGTAGCAAATTTCATCATTTTAATCGAGATCCTAATAGTTCTGACTGCTTTTTTGACATTTAAATCGCGAACCAAATCGTTTAGGTCTCCTTGAGTTATCAAGTGTGGCTTGGTTAAAATTTCTTCAAACTCAGAGTCATCGTTCTCATCAACACATTGGCTTGAAGTGGAGGATTGTGTATCGTCAATCTCAACGGACGGAGATGCAACTGGTATAGGCAAATTTTCACTATGAGGAACTGGTCTCATGGCTGAAGGTAAATTAGGGTAAATAACTGTGTGTTTTTTCTTAAAATTTATACTATTTACGTCAGTAAGACAAAAATAGCAGTCCGAAATGTGATCTCTTCGTTCGGTCCAAATCATGGGTACAGCAAACGGCACATGACGGGACCCTTTCTTCCAATCGGTTAAATTCTTCACACACGTTATGCAACAAATATGAGGGGCCCAGAATTTGTCTTGATGGGCCACAGCGAAACCAAAATACCGGTGATAACTCTCCAAGACTAGTTTTTTGAAATTTCGTCTTTGTTTTTTGAAAGCCAGTTCGCCACAAACATAACAAAAAGAGTTAGGATCATTACTACACTTTCTCGACATGTTAACGCAGTTAATAAATCACAATATTTTGATAAAATCACAGACAAATAGTTTTATGACTATTTCTTCGCGAACGCTCCTTTGCTTTTATTGCCCTAGTACTAGTTATAAGTATTACCGTATCAAAAGAAACCTGAGGCTAATTGAAACGAAATAACTGCAGTTTAATAATGAGGGTAGTTAGCTAAAACAGTATTAGCTATCAAAGTTCGTGTGGCATGACTAGTGTTGACCAGTGTTATTTGAGTTTTAGGTTTGAATTCTTTCGACAAGTATTTTAGTTTTTCAAAAAGTACTTGTGGTCGATTGTTTGTAGCATGTTGTTCCAGCTCCTCACATATATTATTCAAATATGCGTTTTTTTCCTTTTTACAAGCCACCTTGATTTCTTTATTGGTTGATCTGATTCTCTCTTGACGATCCAATGTGTTGTTTGTTAAAATCATATTTCTTCTTGTTTCTATAAGCTTTAGGGTATCGTCGGTCATCTAATGTTTTTGAGGGTGTTTTTGCATTTTTGCCGAGCATTGTGTAGCAATATCTGTTATCCACAACTGATTATTGTTGTATTGAAAAGAGTAAAACTTTCTAGTTCAAAGTAAATGAAGAAATAAGCATACCTTCACCTTCAAAGTTGTAGATAGAATTTCTGGTCCTTTCCAGCAGAACGTTAATGTAAACCAGAAAGAGAGTAGGAGACAGTATGGAGCCTTGGGGCACACCAGCATTAATAGGCAAAATATTGGAAATAAATCCGCAATCCTTGGTTACTGCATAAATTTAAACATTTCAAGGGTCTCTTCTATCGCTGAGTAAGACATATAGTTCTCTATCTAAAATGACGTTTTCTAAAGCACACAACTTAGAAGTATTAAATCAAAAAACATTCTATCGCACCACTCTCGCAAAGCTCTTAAAAGCCCTAATACGCAGTCGACAGTCTACGCGATTAGTTTTTATAAACTGTTGGAGAGCAGTTTCTAACTTTATTTTGTCCTACAGCAGCCGCCATGTTGCTTTAAAATGGAGGATTAAGAGTCCTCTCCAACTTCGAAATTAGCGGTCATTTGAATACCGGCTTTACAACTTTAAAGACGAGAGCTTTCATCAGTTGTCGACATTTAAAGTGTTGGCTTTGTCTGATTTTGAGTTAATTGGTTACGATTTCGGCGTTGGATTAGAGTTTTTCTGTATTGAGGAAAAGGTCCAGTTAATGATGTCGCAAGATAATTACTAATTAATGCAAAGATATAAATATACGGGGAAATTATTCAATTTATCTAACTAGTTATGAAGGAAAAGTAATGCACGAAGCTACAGCAGCTTTCAACTCATCACCCGAGAAACATTTTCGGCCTCTGAGGTCTTTCTTCGGATATTTAAATTTAAAAAAGTTACAGGGCGCCAAATCAGGACTATAGATTGGATGTATTTATGTGAATTCACATCTTTTGGTAATAGCTCGAACTGTGCGAGCCTTGTAGAACCTATAGCGGTGGTAAGACAGCAAAATTTGGGCTCTCCATGAATTTTTCTCTGGCGTCCTCTGATCCTATTCCCTCTGTAGTGTGAAATTTGAGTTGTCAGTTCTGCCCTCCTTGAGCTGATGAAGAAGGTCTCAGCAATGTTCAGTGGGGTGTTGGGTGCTGATAGGGTAGTGTCTCTTATGTTCAAGGTGACATTTTTAGTGTTCCGTACGGAATACTTATGGGATCACTTCAGTGTTCGTCTATTTGTCTGTCTGTCACACCAGATTTTCTCCGAAACTATTTGACGTAACAAGTTGAAATTTGCCACAAATATAGGAACTGATAGCCCAATTGGAGTCTTGTAGTTTTCAAAAGTAAATTTTGACTTAAGGGGTTAGTTTTGTGGGGTGAAATTGGAAGTGAAAAATTTTTTTTTCTAAGGTCATCGAATGGGGTGTCAAGTAAAAATATGAGTTCAAAAATATATATAATGTAATTAATACTCCCGTAAACTTTTCTTTATATTATTTTTTTAAAAAAATCGCTGTCCCCTCCTATCACGAAAAAAGTACTGATCAAAAAAATTTGAAAAAATTGAGCGACAATTATCACGAGGGAATTATGTTTGATAATTTATCTGTTATAAAAAAAACTATTTGTCTTAACAATATGGTGAATGTTTTTTCGTCAAAAGTTGTGAATTTAATTGAGACTAAGCTACAAAATATCAGTACGTATTCGGTGCAATTAGTAATACTCATATACTCTTTAGTTCAATACTGTATTTGGTCAATCACAGATAAAATAAAGTTCAATGATGAGTGGTAACTCCCGGATAGGTACCGAGACAAAATAATGTTATTTCATTTGTTTATAATTAAATAAATATTTAGGTAGTAAATATTTGCTTTAAACTTGTACTACTAAATTCTAGATTGACCTAGATTCATTTATTGACTATTAGATAGCTAAGAAGCTATAACTATTATAAATTATTGACTAAGAAAAAACGTGAAAATATATATTGGATTTTAAGATATATACATGTCAGGGACCTAATTAACTTAGCCTAGATAAGGATCTTATTTTATTTTAATAGCAAAGTCAGACTTGTACTTGGCTAGTTTTTTTTCTGTGCTATTTTGTTGTTATAATGCTTTTTTGATTATCTGTAAGCTGTATCGGTTTTGCTTAAGTATTTTGTCGTATTATTCAGCTACTATTCTTCCTATTATTAACGAAAAATGAGACTTTAATGAAACGCCTATAACAACTAAGTTATAATAACAATGATCATCAAATTCTACAAAACATATATTTCCATTTGTGAATCCTTACATTAGTATGTAAGAATTTGTATACATACATATATCATCAATATACAGGGTATCATAAAAATTGTTTATTATATTAAAATGAATGATATCTTGGGTCAAATAAACAACCACTAAATACTTTTTTTCTAAATCTGGACTTTTTTAAAGTTTGTTAAAAATCTCATTGCAAAATATTCTTTTTTTTTTTTCAGTCCACAACATCTGATTAAATACATATTTTCCTAAAAAACAGGATTTTTAAATAAAAACCGACGAAAATAGTTGATAAATAAGACCACTGCGACAAAATTTATTTCCATATAAGTGTAACAACAATAAAATGCATGACGCTTATTACTGGCAACGTGTAGGATAACACCTAGCCTATTGCGAAATATAAATCGAGAACATTTTATTTATTAAAACGGCCGTTTTGTGTTATGGTTAAGTAGTAATGACTCAGAAGTTTTGGATACTTAGTCTATGTTATTTTTTTAAGGAAATAATTATTTTTAAGTTATGATTATGGTATATATATATATATATATATATATATATATATATATATATATATATATATATATATATATATATATATATATAATTTCGTTTAATAAGTTTCCAATAATGTATCATATCGAAATTCTAAATATCAAGCTTTTGCCTTCTTTTAACATAAAAAGAAATTGAATAAAATATCACATATTCGTAAACAGTAGCTTGAAGTAGAAAATTCGGTAACATTTCAGTAACGAAACGAGTCATACAGCTTTTCACATTAAACACCACAATTTCATTTAAACGGTTAGGGTTAAACGAGAGTTAGCCCTCAAATTTGTCCCTAGTGTGTGAAGGCTCAGCGCGTAGCAGATCGACCAGAAGGATCCCTTTTTGCCAATCCTGAAGAAATTTTCCCCCAGACAATCTAACCAACACGATCATCGCAAAAACGTCACGGACCACAGTACCTGGATCCTAGCTTCAAAGCATTGCCGCTCCGAAGACCTCATACCTTCTCAGCGCCCCGCATTGTCCTATCCTCCGGGTACCCCAGGCATGTCGAGTAGTTTTCCACTTCTAGCAATGCTAGATGCCTTCTCAACCTACTATATCCTGTAAGAATCCCTACAAGGGAGTTCTTCTATTAGGCAACTAGTCGACGAGCGCTCCTCCAGGCCAAGATACAATGTCCTTGGCCTGTGTTCACCCTCAGCTTCGGTATGTCTCTAACTCTTTCGTTAATAATTTTTAATTTGCGTTTAGTAGTGGTAGACGTAAAGTGGTACATTGAGTCCCTGGTGTCACCTAGATCAAAAGTTCTTCTGTGACTCCCCACTGAGTCGAGTCAGGGTCGCAGCCCTAGTCCGGCATTTTCTGCCAAGAGACATAGGCTACTCATCCTGACCTCTTGTAGATCTTTGGGTTCACAGAATAGTTGACCCCATATTATAATGCAGCTTATAAAATATATATATATATATATATATATATATATATATATATATATATATATATATATATATGTATATGTATATGTATATGTATATGTATATGTATATGTATATGTATATGTATATATATATATATATATATATATATATATATATATATATATATATATACATATATATATATATATATATATATATATATATATATATATATATATATATAATACATTACAATTCCGGGTTTCAATCCGTTCGTCTATATACATATCCTGCTGCTGCCGCTCCAAGGTAAGTTAGCTTCGAGCTTCATCCATGTTATATTCCACCATCCGTGAAAACCTCTATTATATATATATATATATATATATATATATATATATATATATATATATATGTATATATATATATATATATATATATATATATATATATATATATATATATATATATAAATTAAAATTTAGTCATCGCTACCTGAATCCTCTTTAACCGTTTATTTTCTCACCATATTTACATTCACAGCCCAGCCGAAATAAAATAAACTTTGCCACTCTAGTGTATAAAATATCTACAAATATTTTCGGACTTGGAATTACAAAGGATCGCATGACTGCCTAGAGCGACAGGATTGTGAACGGATACGTTATTCAAATATCCGATTCCGATAACAACCTAGAATTGGTTTAGAGGAAAATATGATTTATGTCAAAAGGTATATAAGGCTTATTCTAGTCTAAAAATACGTATATACGCGAACGAAAATGTTCATTTTTTAGCTAAATAGTATTAATAGAATTAAACTTCATATATGGATAGTAGATAAGAAAGAATGAAATTGTCCGAAAAATAAGTTCAAATTATTTGAATTATTGTGCAAATGGAACGGACGGCCAGTAGAAAGGTGGGACACAGAACGTACATCCTATTCCTTCGAAGCTTAGTTGTTAAGCAATATTTTACTGAAGCGGAGCCTGCCTCTTGTGTTTGTATAGGTTTTATCAAAACCATAATTAAACTACCGCGCGGTACAAATGCTTCGTTTCATATCATTTACGCGGCTTCAATAAACTCTCGAGTATTCAAATGATTAAAATTTGGATGCAGATGTTTGTGGAAAATGATTCGACTTCAAAAGCAATAAGGAGTTAATCAACTTACGTGCGTTTTGGTGAATGCGCCAGTCGACCTGTTAAACGCTGGCAACAGTGCAAGCGTAAAATAAGTTGCCTAACCTTAGTACTAATAGTGGTAAAATATCCTTTCAATGAATAAATTATATGGTTATTGTAAACTAAAAAAAAAAAGTGAAATTTCTTATATAAATGAAAATAGCATCCATTACTTAATGTTTAATGCAATCAATTTCTTAATTCTTTTTCCGTATATTACTTAATATGTTATATAATTTAGCGCCCATTAAATAAAAAGAGAACAATCATTAACGAAAAAATTCTTAACAAAGTCGTATTAAGGTCATAAAGGAAGGTGGATATTATAAGTTGCGTTATAAAATTTTTTAGCAGGATTATTACAGACATTTCTTTATCTTACTTATTCTATGCTATCTCAAGTTTTAATTACAATAATTAGAAATATTATTTTTTTTTAATGGGTCTAGTACACATGCTGCAGGGAAGTCCCTAAAGCACTCCAGGAGCGGCACGTGCGCGAAAAAATCGATTCACGTTGTTCTTGAATCGCTGTAAATTGTACTCGGTGGGAAACACATCGCTGGGCAAATTATGACGTTCTCCATATAAAAGACTGCTTGAAAAGTGTTGTACGCGGAGTAACAAGCTGAACCTCATACGGATGTAAAGCACCAGCGCGACGTGTATTTCTAACATGCACCGCTTTGAGAGGAATTAAGCGGGCTACATCCTTCGAACACTTTCCATGAAAATACTTGTAGAACAGACTCAAGTCGCCAACCGTTCTTCCATGCTCCAGCGAATCAAGGCCGCCGGTCAATTCCGGGTCTCTAAATCAGACGGACCGCTCTTCTCTGAACACAATCCAACAAATGCAGTGTATGTTTGGGAGCGGAGCCCCAAACGTGGGAGCAATATTCCATAGTTTGTCGAATTTGAGCTTTCTAAAGAATTAACAGTTGTTGTGGGGTGTAAAGCTTTCTGGTTCGAAATAATATTCCCAACTTTTGAGAAGCTCTCCTTACTATGCCTGCAACATGTTCATGCCAGGACATATTTGCTCTCAAACTAACGCCCAAGAAATTGAGCGACGATGCTAGGGGAATGGAGAGCCTCGACATAACTATGTTGGGTTCAGCAACGTTAACTTTTTTAGAAAAAACTGCCGCCTGGGTTTTTGTAGCGTTAAATTCCACTTGGTTACTGTCACCCCAAGACAGAATTTCTTCCAGGTCTTTGTTAAGTTGAACGACCTCCTGCTGTCTGCGGATATTCGCCTGAGCAGCCGATGTCCGAGCGTTCAAGGTGAATGAAGAGACAAGCGTACTGTCATCTGCAAAGCTGTAGATTGGATTCCCGGTCTTTTCCAGCAGATCGTTAATGTAAATGAGAAAGAAAGTAGGAGACAGTATGGAGCCCTGGGGCACACCGGCGTTGATAGTGAAGGTATTAGAAAGAAATCCGTCGACCGCCACTCGTACAGAACGCTCTCTGAGGAAACATGGGAGCCACAAACAGAACCTTTCAGACCAACCATAAGAGCGTAACTTAGCCAACAGTCCATCGTGCCAAACACGGTCGAATGCCTTAGATATGTCAAGAGCAACCGCTCGAGATTCTCCAAAGTGTTCAATTGCGTTGTTCCAAACATGTGTTACATAAGTCAGAAATATTATATTGTCACTTAAATTATGATATAATTAAATGCAAAAAAAAAATTATTAATGAAAAATATGCGGAAGCTCAGGCCTGGAGAAGTGCTCGTCGACTAGTTGCCTAATAGAAGTAGACATATCCTGAACCGCCTTGTAGGGATTCTTACAGGATATAGTAGGTTGAGAAGGCACCTAACATTGCTAGAAGTGAAAGACGACCCGACATGCCTGGGGTGTCTGCAGGACGAGGACAATGTGAGGCGCTGAAAAGGTATGAGATCTTCGGAGCAATGCTTCGAAGCTAGGATACAGGTACTGCGGTCTGGGAAGTTTTGCGACGATCGTAGTGCTTAGGTTGTCGGGGGAAAAATTTCTTCGTGGTTGGCAAAAAGGATTCCCCTGGTCTGCCATCCCTGGTCTTCCATCCCTGGTCTGCCATCCCTGGTCTGCCATTTGATGTCGTTTTATAGTTTTATCTGCTTCTGTCTTTGAGGGCTGGCTCTCGTTTAACCCTAACGGTTTAAAAGAAACAGTGGAGTTTAATGTCAAAAGCTATATGACTCTATCAAAATAAGAAAATGTTCGTTTCTGAAATGTAATCCAATTTTCTATTTCAAGTTACTCTTTACGAATATGTGATATTTTATTCAATTTTTTTTATGTCAAAAGAGGAAAAACGCTTGATATTTAGAATTTCGACACGATGCATTATTGGAAACTTATTAAAGTGCAGTAGATTAGAATACGTTTGAAGATAAACAATTTTGGTATTAAATACTTAACTGTGAGACTAGCCAACAAATAATTTATATTTTGAAAACTTATGTAAATTAAATGCTTTGAAGGTACGAATAGAAATTAGTAACTAGCTTCGTCACTTGACATCGTAGTATTATTATTCTTAAGATGATAAAAATAGCTAAATAATAAAAATTTTCTGTTCGGGTAAACCAAATACAATTTTCGACGTTTACGTATAAAAAAACTATTCTATACAAACTACTTATTATTTGCTTACTTACATTTCTGAAGTCAATAAGCTGCGTAATTAGAGTGCCATCTGATTTCTGAAACTCTAGCGTTACGGTGTCATCGCTAGCATTGGCAGAAATTGTTTCTTGAACTACATCGCCACCCTAGAATAAAAATTCAACTTATATGGTGAAGGGACACAAAATACGAGTATAAAAAAATATTTGAATTGTTGTGGCTGTTACTTGATGGAAATTCATAACGAATGTAATGAAATACTAATATTGTCAAATTTCCACTTTACTTAGTTTCACTGAAACTGTATGACGCGTTTCGCTATACTATAGCTTCTTCTGATACAAAATGATGATTTTGTATCAGAAGAAGCTATAGTATAGCGAAACGCGTCATACAGTTTCAGTGAAACTAAATAAATTGGAAATTTGACAATATTAGTCTTTCATTACATTTATAAAAAAATATTAGGCAGGTTAATGCTATGATATTAATGGTACTTGTGAGCTCATTTATCTAGAGAAATTCCTTCTTTTCAGGTCTTCCTTGGCTCTCTAGGTTTACTGTGGCTTGGTGGCATTCATTTTATAGCTCTTAGGCAATCTAGTGTCTTCATTCTTCTTAGATGAACATCTCAACTTAGTTGTTATGTTTTAAAATCTATCATAAAAAACCATCGACGCCCATTTGTTGTCGTACGTCTACCCTTCGAATAATGTCTTCTCTTCATATTCCCTGTGATCTTCTGAACTTTTTCATAATTTTTTTTGGGTTGTTTTCCTATACCTTTCATGTCTATAGATCAGATTACAAGTATCTCCTAAATATTATATTTTCGTTTCTTTTCAATTTCATGTTTCTAAAGTATTATATAAAACAGCAGTTTCCTGGCTAGTTATTAAAATTACTGTGCACATCTTCAAAACATTTTTTCAGGAAAAAGCTTTAAAATTTAATTTTAAAAATTGCTCAGAATAAAAGAAAAAAAAAAAGATGGAGCTAATAAAATTATTTATCTTTTATGTTTTCAGTCTAAAGATCACCATCATTCCCTTTGTACGACTAAACTAAATGAGTGTGTTTTCAAAGGAAATACCTAAAAATTACATTTTGGAGTTTACGCTTTTTTGTCGGGGAAAGCAATTACATTACCTTTTTTGTATAACTAGAATATTTTGTTGTTATTATTCTGTTACGTTCTGTTATATATATATATATATATATATATATATATATATATATATATATATATATATATATATATATATATATATATATATATATATATATATATATATATATATATATATATATATATATATACATATATATATATATATATATATATATATATATATATATATATATATATATAGGGTGTTGTGGAATTCACTGCATATATCGAAATGGGTGACTCGTGGGGCCATGTAGAAGCACATTCAATACTTTTTATTTCAAATTCGAAAATTTTTGAAAAATTAAAAAAGAGGGGCAAAACTCCTTTTTTTATCAAATATTTATAAAATCACCCTGCCCATGAAAGACCGACCTTGGTCTTGGTAAATATTTAACGGTGATGAAAGTGGATTTTCCACCATTCAGAAAAAAAACGCAAAAAGTTTTAATATTGAATATTCAAAAGAATGAGAGAAAGTCTTGAATTGGGGAATCTGAGAGTGTTGTCATCATTCCATGCACTGGCTATATTAACTCAAACTTATTTGTAAAATGGATGAAACATTTTATAAGCGTCGTAAAAACACCCCTGAAAATAAAGTGTTATTTCTGCTTGATGGATATTCGAAGAACTTGGAAGCGTTGAACATAGCAAAGGTTAATGACAACTGCCAGGCCTTACTACTCACCGGCTTCAGCCACTCGACCTTTTTTTTCTTTTTAAACCTATGAGTTTTTATTATATTCAAGCAACAGAACAATGATTGAGGACGAAACCATGTCCAGTAACGCAATATTAAGTTGCAAGTTTATTTGCAGAATCTTATCAAAGAGCTGGTATCATTGGCATCATTGTGAATGAATTTCAAGCCGCTAGAGTTTAGCCCATGGACAAAAACGGTTTTCCCGAATCTTTGCTAAAAGCAGCTGAAAATATAAATGCTCCCTTTTTCAAACAAACTCAAGTAATGAAAGTACATTAATCTTTTAAGACCCTTCTATTGTTATTAATATTGAAAAGCCACATCTAAATAGTGAACCGTCTATTTCGGGATTTAACGCTGAAGTGATAAAAAAAAAACTGTAAAACCTTTATGTCCAATACTACAAAAAACACTGTACAAAAAACTGTGGAAACTACATCAAGTCCTTACAAAATTATATTAAAAAAAAATCAATAACTCGTATAATATACACGAGCTTCCCTGACCGCAGAAGCCGAAAGTAGACTCTTCGGCAATTTTAAAGTAACCATTTTTTGTCGACGTCTGACAAGAACATTCTTTCTAGTCTGTAATAAATAGGGGAAGGGGAACAATCCAGCTCAACGTTTATTTTATTACCTTTTTTACAAGCAAGCAAATAAAAAAAATATTATAATTTATTGTATAGTGATAATTGATTTATTGATGATTATTTTAAAATATAACAATTTATATATATATATATAATATATATATATATATATATATATATATATATATATATATATATATATATATATAATAACAGGATTTCAAATAGGTTTTCCACTGAACTTTTTCGAGATAAATACCTAAATGGTAAACGATATTTTGATGTACCTTAAATCGGTACCTTATTGCTTGGTTATATTTTTGTATAATTCATTTAGGTAATTTTATTTAACTTCAATTGTGCTATGTGCAAATGTGCAATGTACAAATATAAGAAATAAATAAATAAATAAATGTACCTTGAATGCTCAACAGATTCCTATATAAAATATAATAAGTTGTCCGTGACAAATTTAAAACTTAACCAACTGTCCAGTGACACAATCTATTTGTACTTTCTACTACACTTTCTACTAATTTCTTACTCACTTATTCCATGTCCCTTTAAAAAAATATTGACCTTTAGGACACCTTACCCCCGTAATTGGTAAACATTCACTGAAAAGAAAACACGGGAGTCCCAGCCTAAATGCTTTAATCTTTGGAATGCGAATAACAAAGGTTTACGAATATAAAAATATTGTAATATTTTTTCTATTAAGTTTATTCAAGAAAAGACCTTCTGTCTAATTTAGGTATTTTGCTACCGTGGAGTTCAGCGTTCATCAGTGGGGTACGAAAAAAATATTAATGACATTATTTCTTTAGGGTCGATTATTATTGAGATCCGCTATTTAAGGTGAATTCTCTACAATCGGTCTTACTACAAGGATCCACCAGTTCCAATATATGCAGTGAATTTCATAACACCCGATATATATATATATATATATATATATATATATATATATATATATATATATATATATATATATCTTTTAATTTCAATCTTGGGTGTAGGTTCGTTTAATTAACACACAATTTTTTTCGGTTTAAAAAACTTTTTTATTTGACATCCCTGGATTTGGGCATTTTCAAAAATACGCGAACTAGACTAATATATTTCAGTCTATAGATCGTTTTGTAATCCAGAATAACCCTGCTGTTCATCACAGTTCAAAATAAAATTAATTGTGCTTTTTAGAGGATGAAGAGTCAAAGTTAGCTAATTAAAATGTTACTCATGATACTTGCAATTTTTTCCCCACAGGCATAGCACTTGAGGGCTAGTCTTGGAGGGTGAAATCGGATGTGAAAAAAAACTTACCAGGTTATGGAGTGGGGGTGTCAAATGAAAGTTTGTGAAAACACGAGTTTAAAAATCTATTTGATGTAATACTTGCGCACATTTTTCTTTGCATTACGTATTTTAAGAAAATGGTTTTTTAAAACCCCTATCCTCCCATATCTCGAAAAATACTGATCAAAAAATTTTAAACAAATTCTGGAATATTCTTCATAAAGTGTAGATTAAGCGAAAATTCTTACGACTGCATTACGCTTAATAATTTATCTGGTATAAATAAAGGGTATGAAAACTATGTTTCATGATAATATAGAGGAAGTTTCGTTAACATACTTTCCAGTACACACACGGTTGAGTACCGAGAGAAAATAATTTTAATTGTTAATAATTAAACAAATATTTAGATAGTAAATATTTGTTTTACAGTGTTATTACATGTCAGGGACCTAATTAACTTTTTTTATTTGATTTTAAAGGCAATTACGGTACAGAACACTAATTGCGTAAGTCCAACTGGCACTCGACTGGTTTTTTTTTTTAAAGATAGGATAAACTAGAAATTTTCCATAGAGTAGGGATAGATTTTGTTTGTAAGCAGAGATAAAATTGGTAGTATAGCTATAAATAATTATAATTATATTACTTATCTCTTAAAACTCTAAAATAAAAGTATAGGTTAAAATATTTGTCGGACACATTCGTTATTTTTAAAAATATTATCATTTAAAATAGCTTTGGTAAATGTTAAGAGTCAGTTCCTTCTTTATAACCTAAATCCTATATATCCAATAAAATGATGTTCAGAAAGATATATGGTGAAACTATTTATTTCAAGGGAAAAGCGGTGATATATTAAAATAGCCAACTTGATGCCACGATTTATATAGAGATGCTTTGCATATGCTGCGCGTTTTACGTTGAACGGTAAAACCTTGCATATTTTGATAGAACAGCAATTACGTGAGCCTAATCGAGAAGTCCCCGGACGAAGGATGATGCCAGGTGGATCGGCGGAGAAGTTTCTAACAAGAGCACGTGCCTATATCGGATAAAATAGGTTTCCGAAGAATATTAGGTAAATGAAAAACAAGCCGATAAAGAGTTCCACGAGAGTAATCATTTAACCGCCAAGTCAATAAACATAACTGCCGTTATTCGCCTGTGACAAATCTGAAACTAAAACATTTCAACTGTTTACTTTATATTCCCCGAAAGCGAAAATTTAGGCCTCAATTTCAGTACGAAGAATAATCGGCTCGTACTTTTTTGAGGATGACAGGGGCCGCACAACAACTGTTAATTTGGTGCGAAATGTGGATATTACTGAGAAACTTTTTACAATCGCTCTACTTTAAATTCTGATGTTTTATTAGGAGGGAACCTGACTTCAGCAGGATAGGGCGTTAGTAATTTCAGAGATGTTATCGAATGAATTGATCTCAGAAGAATGAGAAGAAGCGGTGATGCAAAATTCACGCACGTTCATGGTTGTTTTTTGCAGGCGTCCCCCTATTATATAACAACGAACTAAGATCAAAGGGCTTCTTCAAGCGACGACTTGAATACGAGGTGGATCAAATATAAACTAGACTTTCGGTACTGAGCGCTTAATATTGTTGGGAGTGGACATCGCTTCTAGCAATGTTGGTTAGGGTTGTTAGCGAGTGGAGAGAACGATCAGTTGTATTCGGTAGTACAGTTCACGATAACGGAGCGAGACGTGCATCCTTCAATTGCGTAACGTGTCATTATTAAATTTCCCACTCGTGAAGGCGTGAAACTGACCGAAATTCTGCGAAGATTGACAGCACAGTTCGGGGATCAAACACTGTCAAGGCCTCGTGTGCCTGGCATGAGGAGTTTTATGGGAGGCAGTGAAGAGGTCGAAAATAAGAGCCATGATCGTCGTCCACAGACATGGCGTTTTACAAACTGATTTTTTGCACGAACGTCGCACCATCAATGCGGCGTTTTGGATGAGGTTAAATTTGCTTATCGTCAGAAAAGACGTGACCAACCGATAAGAGACGTGATTCTTCTGCATGACAACGCTCGCTCCACACTGCAACTCTAACTCGCGAAAATTTGGAGAAAATGAGTTGGACAACACTTGATCACCCTCCCTACAGCCCTGACCTATTGCCCTACGATTTTCATCTCCTTAGGCCACTCAAAGAAGTGTTGGGAGGACAACGATTTGATGACGAAAATGCGGTGGAAGGCTTCGTGCGCAATTGGTTACTGACTCGTTTATATTTGATCCACAGTAGTAGCTGTATCAGTTTTCCATTTTCTTCATTTGCTTTGAATGCTCGAATATTGGTAGATTCCAGCAAATCGTTCAATTTAACAAAGACCTGAAAGAAGAAAAGTTACCGTTTGCTGAACATGATATAGTTATAGTCATTCTTCTAGCATCGTCACTCAATTTGTTGAGCATTAACTTGGGAGCAAATATGTCTTGGCACGAACATGCATGTATCGCAAAGAGACCTCAAGAGCTGGGAATATTATTTCGAATTAGGAAGCTTTACACTTCAAAACATCTGTTAATTCTTTACAAAGGAGAAATTCAAGCAACGATGGAATAATGCTCCCATGGTTGGGACTATGCTCTCAAATATACACATCATTTGTGGGACTCTATTCAGAAGAAAGCTATTCGCCTGATCGGAGGTTCAAAGAATGGTTGGAGAGTCATCACATCCGTACGACGTTCAGCTTGTTATTCCTCGTCCAATCCTTTTCAAGCAGTTTATGTCCTGGAGAACATCATCCCTTTAGAATGATTTGCCCAGGACTGTGTTTCCTACCAATTTACAGCCATTCAAGACCAACGTAAATCGCTTTTTCCATACACGCATCACTGCTGTAGCGCTTTAGGCATTTCTCTGCAGCACATAAAAAAATAGTGTAAAATAGGTTATTCTTATTATTCTTAACTAAAATAATTTCAATATAATTAATACATAGTCCAAGTTAGTTAACGTGAGATTTTTTCAGAAAAACTCTTAACGTTTCACGTAGCATTGCAACATCTGCCTAATCCAAGACGTATCTATTGTTCGGATCAATGTACGCCTATAGGCGACATAGGAACTTATTGCCGTCTTCGAAAGAAAGTTAGGATGTAGCGTGACCCAAGGCTTAGACATTTTCCTGTTTGGGAGACATCAAATAGGAAAAGATATGGGACAGTTGTCCTGATTTTACCTCTTTTAAAATGAAAGGAGATTTACGAAACGTTATATTTTGATGTAGTAAAAACGGTAAGTTGTTGGCTTTTGCAGCGAATGGTTCATGTATCTATATCGTGCAAAACTGAAATTATATCCCGCCCTTTCGCCTACGATTACGCGAGGCCCCTTTAAGAGTTCTTTACTGTTCGAGATTCGTACGTGGAAAAAAATAACCAACCCTTTACGAGGTGTGACTGAAAATTAGAGGAAACGTACACCTCGAATTTTCTTTACGGATTTTTATTCTTTATACTTCTAAGAATTATTCAAAAAAAAAAAAAAAATTAAGAAAATTATATTCCATTATACAGTTATAGCATTAAATGTGACCTGGCGTTGGACTGGGACCGCTACCGGTTTTCGGAGACTGTGTGCAATATTACTGTCAATTTTTAATATTTTGTAGCTTTTTTTTTAATCTTACTAATTACTTTTTCTACAAAATGTTGAGAGGTTTTAATAGATAATTTTTTATAAATAATTAAACACAAATTTCTTGCTCGAAAATTGCATATAGCCCAATCGTCAAAGGCAAATTTTGACGAAAAGGTCTTATTAAATGTTAACAGGCTGTATTTTGGCAAACAGGTATTTTTTTGGATGTAGAATACGATAAAAAAAAAATTTGCTGCTCTAAAGTGTACCCTAAGTCTAAAAATCGAAAATAAAATGAAAAATTCGTTTTTTTTCGCAAATATCTCTAAAAATAAAAAAGGTATCGAAAAGTAATAGCACCAGGTGAAAGAACGGGAAATTTTACAAAAAAATAGTATATAGATTATTTTTTTAGTTTTATCGTAATTTAAAAAATTATTTAAAATAAAAAGGCGGGTTCAACCCTTTCAGTTGTAGTGGGAATCATGCCTCCAACCTCATTTATGATCAAATTAACGTTTCTGTATACCGTTAAGTATTTTGAAATTGGCTATTAAGGAGTTTCTCGGATATTCGAAATAGCAGATCCAATATGACGGCCAGAGAGTATGTAATTCGTTTGATTCCTTCGAGTAATTTGGAATTTTTGTGTTTTCAATAACTACTTTCTTGATACCTGGATGTTTAAAATATAAATATTTTATACTTAAAGCTTAAACTTTCATCTGTCATTTCTCATCTTTAAATATTTTTTTTATTTTAAGTTTGTATGATTAATAATAAGCAAAAAATACGTTTATCATGAACACTTTTTTAAGAGCGAAATTACAAAAAAAAAGAAAGTTTTTTTTAAGTGTTTAATGATTTTCTAATATTAAGTATACTTTTAGCTGTAACTAAAAAAAAATTGTCCGACTTTTCTTGATCATTTCGTACTGCTTTGAACGTAATATTGCCGACGGCGTACTACAGCAGGCAAATTTTCATATTTTGAAACTCAATTTTTAAATAACACAGACAATGTGGGTATTTTTAATTATTCTTATATTGAAACTTAAGGTCTATTAATGATATACGCACAAGGATTTTTTTTCAATACTATATTTTATTAAATATTTGTAATTTACTGTCCGTTAAAATCAAGCAAACAAAAATTTCGTTTTAAATTTTACGAATTATAAAGCAACAAAAATAAAAACTATTAGTATCATCGGAAAATTGAAAGATTCCTCTTCAAAAAGCTTTCTTTTAATTTTTTTTTACACTCTGAAAACAAGTAATACTGATTAACCTTGGAGCGGTACGCGTAGACTTTCAAATTAATCTGTTTGACTTGCTACACTTTTTGAATCACAATGCTAATAAAAAAATCTGGAAAAAAAAAAATCTATATTCTATTTTTTTGTAAAATTTCCCGTTCTTTCAAGTGGTGCTATTCGTTTTTGGATATCTTTTTTATTTTGCGAGATATTACTGTACAATTTTTAATTTTATTTTGGATTTTGTGGGCTTAGCGTACATCAAACTTTAGAATAGTATTCTACGTCCAAAAAAACTATCTGTGTGCCAAGGTTCAGCCTGTTAACATTTAATGACAGCTGAAAACCCGTGGCGACTGGGCATACTAAAGTTTGAAACACCATAAATTTTTTATTTTTGGAAAAAATTTCTTCGACAAATTTTTAACTACTACATTATTTTACACAATTAATTCTTATTTTTTTGTATGTTGGATTATTTTTTGTGAAGTTATCCCGCAGACAAGTTTTCATCGGTGGTTCATTTAACCCGATTAAAAATAATATTAACATTTAAAATATATTAAAAAAAAAATTCTTATAATTTAAAGTACAATAAAAATATATAATCGCCATTTTTTTGTATTATTCACTTAATAACATTTAATTTATATATTTTTTTAAATATACTTTTTGCAGCGCCCAGGTGTATGTAACAGTATTGATTTGGTCGAGACTTAATTCGGTATAATTCTAGATCAGGAGGACAGGTTGAGACAAGAACTGTGGGTTTATTATAGTTTTGCTACCGTTAGACCTACAAATGCTACGTATTGAGGTAGATGGAGGGCTATCTCACTGGGAGAACTCAGTCAGTACGGTTGAGGGGTGCAGTCTCTGAGGTATTTCTTATTATCTCAGGGGTTTCTCAAAGAAGTCCTTAGGGATCATTTTGATTTAACATATCTAATATTATATTGAAGTAAAATTTGTGAGTTTTTTTGTTAGAGGTAATCTTTGAAACTACTGATCTGATTTTAAAAAATATTTTACTAGTATATAGCCTGGACGTCTTGGATGAACATAGGCTACATTTTATGAGGTTGTAACAAAAGTGAGCTGGCCAGTGACAATTTTATTGACGTAGGTCAATGTATAAATGGTCAAGGGGACCACTTTCTGCCAAACGCTGCCTTTACAGTAAAAGATATATAAAAACGATGTATAGAAGCATTGTAGAACATAAATGAGTTTACAAAAAGGTGCGCGACAGCATATGTCTATTTACTAAGGTTAACCCACAAAACTGAAACATAGGTCTTAAAAATAGATGTGACCAAGTGATAAATCTCTCGAGAGTTGTTTCAATACCTAAAAATGAAATCTTTATGAAAACAAATATGTTCTTCGTTATAAGCATTTCATGTAGATAAAAAGTGTCCTTTATACCAAACAATTTGGAAAAGTAATTTAGATTTTACGAGTGTGTTTTTGGGTAAGCGTAATTAAAATAGAGGTACATACACATGCGGCGACACAGTTTCAAAAATAAACTATCTCGGACGGCCTGTGTAAAAGTCGGGCGGGACTGTGCTATGTATGGAAGACTTGTAGACGTTAATTTCTAATGTTAGGGGTGATTTTAGGGTTATACTAAATCACATAATTTAGGTAAAATATTCAACGCGGCGCGCGACGCTACCAACGGTCAATTTTGTCGATCCATGTCCTGCGATCTATAATTTGATTTTTTCGCTTTTAAGTTGACTCTTTGTTTGGGAAGTCTAGTTTGGGTCGTGACACGAACTTGATTTGGTAAATGATATTTTGTTTTTAAACAATTAGCTTTTCGTTTCTTATTCCTTGATGTTGTGTTTTTGAAGACGAAAAGGTTTGTTGTTATAGTTTTTGTTATTTATAGTTTTGAGATACTTTCACTGTTGTTGTAGGCACATTGTAGGTACCTTGTTGGTG
Source organism: Pachyrhynchus sulphureomaculatus (assembly GCA_019049505.1). Classification (NCBI taxonomy): domain Eukaryota; kingdom Metazoa; phylum Arthropoda; class Insecta; order Coleoptera; family Curculionidae; genus Pachyrhynchus; species Pachyrhynchus sulphureomaculatus. The sequence continues at coordinate 174,933,426 of CM032449.1, forward strand.
TCAATAGATACTAAAAAACAATAAAAACAATTATTTACATTTTTTTATCATTATTACTGTATTTTTGTTCAATAAGTATCTAATAGTGTGTGTGTTTAGGCAACAAATATTATTTTAGTAATCGGTTTAGATTAAATTTCTGTGGTGTGTCTCATTTAAGCTTGAAGTTTTCTCTATTATGAGTATACTCTTAGTAAGAAGATCCAATGCAGACCTGCTTTTTTGGTATAAAATAATTAACTAGTCAGTTGCCCAAGTAATTTATTAATCTATTAATAATTTGTTAACATCTTTAATTTAGTTTACAGGTCTAGAATAAGTAAAACGTTAGTTTTTAACTTGTACAGTACATTTTCTTTTTTTTTTGTTATGTAATAACTTACCCGTAAATAAATAAATAAATGAATAAGCCCAGTGCTTGCTGTATTGTTAAACAGTACTATTTTCAAGATTGTGCACCTAATTTTCGGAACAAAAAAAGTTTCTGTACGCTTCAAGCTTCAAACTTTTTCTACCAGAGCAGAAACACAGGAAATTTTTTGTAAGCACATCTGACTCTTAGAGAACGATGATAGTTATTTTTTGCGAATAGTCATCGCACCTAACAAATACATCTTAAGTTTAAGCACTTTCAACAGTCGAATAACATTTACAGCAAGTTCGAACTTGTTTTGAGTCTACAGTTGAGCTTATCCTGTAGTGTGAAGCGGAAGTCAACTGCTTTGTCGGTTCGTGCACATCAATATCACTACTTTTCTACCACATTACGTAAATCCGCCCGATATTTACCAGTCCGGGTAAGAATCGACATCCACGTTGGATGCAGACCGTAACCCGTATCTCTTTTAAAGTTATTACGGCGTTCGCAAATTTTGACTTATTCCCTAATTTTTTAATCGGTACCAAAAAGTGAGGCAAGAACCTTCGTCAGAACACAAAATAAATTCTTAAATTTAAAATTTTTATAAATTAAATTTAAAAACTTTATAAAGCGGAAAAGTTCAAACTAATAGCCATTATTAACGTACTCGGTATATATCACCACTACACCAAACACTTTATTTTTGCAGAGGACGCGCGTTTCGCTAATCATATTGGCTTCATCAGGCGCGGAGGCTTCATCAGGAGAGGAAATTATATTTTTAAAGTAAAGATATAAGATCCTACCTTTTTGCTTTTTCAATGGGGCAATAAACGACCCTATTAAGGTTTTGTGCATAGTTGCCAGGTATTAGGATAAACCTATTTTTATACCTGCTTTGTATACTGCCCTCACTTGCACCTGAAATCATATTGGATCTATTTTTACCTATATATTTACTACCTGGCAACCCGGTTTGGAGCTCTTTAAGTATTTGATAATATAGGCCTAATCACCACAGGTCCTCATTAGGATTGGAAAGATACTTTTTGTTATTTTGAGTTTAACTTACAACTTACAAAACGTAACGGTTCTATTTTAATTATGTGGCGTCCGTGGGAAAATTGCAATAGTGGCTATCGCAAGAGAAAACATTTATCACTTGAGGCTAAACAAATAGTGAAAAATGTTTACGACATGCGACAGTTTGGTAAAAAGAAATTTGAATAAACAAAGTGCTTTGCAAGAAACCAGTGAGCTAACAAAAACCCCAATTTCTACGACTATTGCAGGAAATTGTAGGAAAACCATCACTCAGGAACAGTAAAAAACGGAAAGATTTTTAAATGCATCATGTAGACGATTGTGAAAAAGACGTCATCGGGAGAAAAATATATTCTATGTATGAAGAGCAGTTGGTGCCGACACTAGGCAAAATAAAATTAAGACTGGTGCAGGACGGGACCAATACACATTGTTGTCGATCAACCCTTCACAGAATTCTCTTAAGAATGGAATTCACGTTCCAAAAATCAACAAAAAGCAAGTAGTGGTGGAGTCACAAAGATTACGAATCTTGCAACATACTTATTTACAAGAAATTAAAAAGTATTGATCAGAGAATTAGCCAATAATTTATCTTGACGAAACATGGTTCCATACCAATGACACTGTGCAAAAAGGTGAACGAATAATCATTTTGCATGTTGGATCTGAAAAGGGCTGGGATTCAAATTGGCTACTAATATCTGCAAAAAACATAAAAGATTTTAGTTTGGACTATCACGAAGAGACGACCGCAGAATTTTTTGAAAATTGGTTTCAAAATTCTCTTTTGCCAAATGTTCCCGAACAGAGTGTTATAGGTATGGACAATGCAAGTTACCATAGTCGCCTACTAATTGAGGTTCCTAATGCAGCCAACAACAAATCGGAAATACAGGAATATATGTTAGAAAATGACATTTATTTTGAATTAGTTAAAAAAAGTGATCTTTTGGAAGTTTTGAAAGACTATAAATTGAAAAAGAAACATGTTTGGGATAGTATAGCTGAGACACACTGTTTTGCGGCTTCCTCCGTATTATTGTGTGCTTAATCCAATTGAACATATTTGACATCAAGTTAAATCAAAAATAAGGGCACAAAATGTTTCTCCTACTTTAAGCGTGACAGTGATTGAATTAGTAAAAAAAGTTATAAATGATATACTTTGTGAAAGCTGGAAGAATTCCATTCAGCACGTTGTTAAAGTTGAAGGTTCATATATTTATGTAAATAATATAAAACCACTAATTATTACCTCAGCTGATGACAGTGATAGTAAAACCGAATTAGGCTTAAGTTAAAATATATATTTATTTATACAATATGTCCCCTCTTGTAAACCCCATTCATTCAAACTGTATATTGGTACTTGTTATCCATTTGTTTTTACATGCATCTATAAATAAACATCTCCAAAAACACTTATAATTTTATTTATTTGCATTAATGAATAAAAGTCTTAAGTCGATCTCTGCAACCTATCATAAAACAAAAGTTCAGAATTTTTATACTGCCCACTTAAAACGGTTAAAAATCAAGTTCTTATATTTTGGGACAGGCTATACAGTAGTAATATAAATAATTTAATATTTTTATTTTATACGATTGGGAAGCTTCGACAGTGAGAGAAAAAACAGCAAAGGAAAAAAACAGCATACGGAAAACATTTGCTACTATATAGACGGGAAGAGATTAAGATTAGTCGAGTAGATACAGTGATAAATTAAGTCAAAAAAAAAAGAATAAAAAATTAAGAAAAAGAAGTAAGAAGATCATCGAGAATAATTAGAGACATGAGAAAAAATAGACAGTTTTGAGCATGTAAGCCCTTTTACTTTAAAATGAAGTGTTCGACCACTACAGCTTCGTAACTATGTAATTTAAATACTGAGCACGTGGAATGAAAAAGGCTTGTTAGAAGAAAACAAATATCAATAAATACATACGATAAGCCATTCATAAACCGTCATTATGGCGGTGTTCAGCAAAAAATTATGATTTCGTAAGTTCTAGTGACTAAAAAAACAACTATATATTTTACATACTCGTAAATATAAACTCCGTAATATAGTATATGGTCCTAACGATGCAATATTATTTACATTATTGCTGTTATCTTTTATAATATCAGACAAGTATTCCTACGGGAGAGAAACTATTTTATACACTTTTAGATCACGATTCTAAAATGCTGCTTTACAACTTTCGGAATAGCATACATTACATAACTGTAACAAATTACAACAATTTACATTCATTTTAAATTTAATACAAATGCATTCTGAAATGTAATGGGTCCAATCAAGTAAGAGCTTTGCATATACTCGTATATATATATATATATATATATATATATATATATACATATATAAATATACATATATATATATATATATATATATATATATATATATATATATATATATATATATATGAATATATATATATATATATATATATATATATATATATATATATATATATATATATATATATATATATATATATATACATATATTGGCAGTTACAAATGATAATACTGATAAAGTCCTTCATGATTTCAACAATTTCCATCAAAAGTTACAATTTACTTCAGAAATCGAAAATAACAATGAAATACATTTCTTGGATACAACTTTAATTAGAAAACATAATAAAATAATCACTAAATGGTATACTAAAACAACGTGGTCTGGCAGGTATTTGAATTTCTACTCTAATCACACAAAGGCACAAAAGGTAAGTGTTATTGTCCGTTTAACAGACCGTGCAATAGAGCTGACCTCACCAAATTTAAGACCGAAAGCACTAAATCAAATGAAATCAGTGATAATCCAAAATGGATTTAGAGAAAAAGACATTAACCAAACAATAAAAACAAGAACATACAAATTCTATAATAAAAAAATCAATAAAGATGAAACCAAAGAACAAAATCAGAACAAATTTCTCCCACTACCTTATACACGCGATTTATCAGAAAAACTAAAAAACACTCTAAAAAAATATAACATAACTGTCTGTCACAAAACAAACTAAGCTCACTATTTACAAACTTAAAAAGCCAGGTACCAACCATGAACCAATCCAACATAATTTATTCACTACCTTGTGCAGATTGCCCAATGCATTATATTGGTATGACGACCCAATTATTAAAAAACAGACTCAATGGACACATATACACAAAAAAAATGGAACAACAGAGACATTAGTATTGGAAAACTTGCAACAAAAGAAATGATCGAAATTAAAAAAAATGAGAAATTTACAGTCAATGATAAAAGTGATATAAAAGGAATTAGCCATATTTATGGTATATAAATTTAATCAGGTAATGTTTTAAAGTCGTCCTTAATATATTAACAAAAAGACTACCTTCTTAATATTCAAAAAAAGTAACCACAGATTAATAATACAAAATAAAATTTACATCGATAAGAATGCTACTATGACTTGTGAGTAGTAAATAAAACATGTGAGATTTAAGGTAGGCCCCATGTGATTTTAATTTTAAAAGATCGAACTAAGAATATATTTAAAAAGATTATTGTTGTGTGAGTTAAATAATTTGTATGTGTACTAATGTAACTAAATGTAATTTATTTTTATACTTTGTAGAAATAAAGAAAAAAATGAAAATGCCCTAAACCAAAGGGCGAAACGTCAGTTTAAGTTTAATTTTGAAAAGATTAGATTGATCATAAAAAAATAATTGTTAGTTCTACATATCTATGTTATACAACTGAAACCTCAAAAAAGTAATGTTTTCAAAATTTTAGAGATCTCTATTTAAACATAAGAGAGGGTTTTTAGTTGGTAGCACTGCCGAATATAAAAACTTTTTTTTTGTGGTCCATCTACTATATATATATATATATATATATATATATATATATATATATATATATATATATATATATATACATATTCGCAGATAGCAGTAAATCGTTCAACTTAACAAAGACCTGGAAGAAATTGTATCTTGGGGTAAGAGTAACCAGGTAGAATTTAATGATACAAAAAACCCAAAAGGCAGTTTTTTTTTTCTAAAAAATAACCGGTCCAGTGCAAGTTGAACTTGCGCAATTAGTGTTCTCTATGTTCATTGCTTCTAAAATAAAAATATTTCTTACGGAGGTATAAAATGATCAGTGACTTCACAAAACAAAAGTTTGTTTCCGATCTTTACTGAAAACTGATTACCTTGAAATTTTTTTTTTTTTATATACTAGATAAATTATCACTCGTGATAATTTTTCGTTCAATCTACGCCCCGTGAAAAATATTCCAGAATTTTTTCAAAGTTTTTTGAACAGCACTTTTCGAGATAAAGAGGGGGACAGCGATTTTTCACGATTTTTTTAAAAATAAGACAAAGAAAAGTGTACCCAAGTATTACACTATATACATTTTGAACCCGTGTTTTTACAAGCTTTCTTTTGACATACTACCCGATGACCTTCTAAAAAAATTTATTTTTCACTTCCGATTTTCCCCCCAAAACTAGCCCCTTAAGTCAAAATTTAACTTTCAAAACTACATGGCTTTGATGAAGCCATCAATTCCTATATTAGTACCAAATTTCAACTTTTTATGTTAAATAGTTTCGGAGAAAATCGGGTGTGACAGATGGACAGACGGACAGACACCGAAGTGATCTTATAAGTGTTCCGTACGGAACACTAAAAAGATAACGTCGCTGAACCTGACATAATTATGTCGGGACACTCCATTCCCCTAGTATGGTCATTCAATTTACTGAGCGGTAATTTGGGAGAAAATATGTCTTCGCATTAATATCTTGAATGCATAACAAAGAAAGCTTCTCAAAAGATGGGAAAATTGTTTCGAACTAGAAAGCTTACACTCCACAACAAACTGTTACTTCTGTGCAAAGCTCAAATAAGACCAAAGATGAGATACCGCTCCCATGGTTGTGGCTCTGCCCCCAAACAAAGTCTGCATTTCTTAGATTTTATTCAGAAGGGAGATGTTCGCCTGGCTGGAGACCCAGAACTTACTAGTAACCCTGATTCTTTGGAACATTGAAGAGTGGTTTGACGACTTGAGTCTATTCTACAAGTACTCTCATGGAAAATATTCGATAGAATTCTTCCCAGAGCGGTGCATGCTAGGAATAGACGCCACGCTAATACATCACATCTGTACTCGCTAATACTGCACATCCGTATAAGGTACAGTTTGGGACGGCTCATACAACCCTTTTTAGGCAGTTTTTAATATAGAGAACCTCATCTTTTGGAATGGTTGTTTAGGACTGTGTTACCCACAGCGATTCAAGACCACAGTGAATCGCTTTTCTCCGCACACGCATCGCTCCTGTAGCACTTTAGAGATTTCCTTATAGCATGTGTGCTATGCCCATAAAAAAACTCTAGCTTCTTTAACAAACACTAGGGTTTCTTATTCGTCGATCTGAAAGCAGCAAATCCTTAACACGCCTGAGGGTTTCCTCCATTCTTCCCTCAATCAGTCTTCCTGATTTAAAGCCATCCTGAATTCAGTCCCTTGTTTAGACCCAAAGTTATTTGAAAATAGATTGCCGGTACTATTATTGCACACTTGGGACATTCTTTCATGAGTAACTTTTGATCCATTTCCCTCTTTAGTGACAAACTTGTAACATTCATTTCTTCTAAGTTTTAAGATCATGTTATTAAACCGTTTTTTCTTTCTTTGATACATGTAATAATTGTTAGCCTAAGTTGAGCATTGTATAACTTATTTGCATTTTCTTACATTTTTTCACATTAATTGAACAGCGTAATTCAACTTGTACTAAACGCAAGTGCTGGGTTTAATTTATTTCATTTGCATCAAATATGTATAAATGATTAGGACAAGCATCCTCAGTCCTTGTCTATAACTTTACAAGTTTAACACTCATGTCTCATTTGATTCTCCTGAAGTGAACTAGTACATTTTAAAGATTTTACTTCGGCGGAATGAGAATGGGGGATGGTATATAACCAGTCATTTTCGATTTTTCGAGGCTTTTTCTTCCATCCTCGAGTGGGTGCCTTTTGCCATTCACGAGTTCGTGCTCTTTTTTCCATCCTCGAGTTCGAGGCCTTTTTCCGTTCCAGAGATATCCTACTTATCCGAAGACATTTAGGGTCAAGTGTTGATCAGCCACCCAAATGAAAGTCAGGGGTAATGTGTGGGGAAATATATCGATACGAAACCCATCAGGAAAGGCCAGGCAGTTGATAGAAAAACCCACGAGGAAAAGCCAAGCAGTAAGTCGGCAAGTACATATATCAGTTTAAATAACTTAGTTCCTTTCCACAACGTGTGTTCCTGACGACTACGTTACACTTGTGATCCCGAAGCTGGGTTCACCTGAAGTGAACCTGGGGCAAACTTTCAATACCGTACTTTTTTAAAGCCATTTTTCAAACTCAAAATAAGTGATAGAGAAACGATATAACCTTCATAAGTCTAATTTAAAGACTATCTGTGAACCTGTGCACTCTCATCATATAAAAGGTTATTTATTTGGTTTATTTAATCTTAAGGGTACGATAAATGTAAGAACTTTTCTTACTTGTTAATATACTTTGCTTGGTGTTACCGTAATGTTTTCCTGAACTCCCGTTCCATCTTACAGGACGTATAAGTTGTACTTTATTCAATTTTCTAGCAACAACTAAATAACTTCAATATTTAGAATGAATGGTGCCCAAAACAGTACAACTAAGCCGTAAATAGCTATTGAGATCATTTTCAAAAGGCGTACAAAAAATTACCTCGTTCCCCATGTTCTCCACCAGAAACAAACGGATTAGCTGACATTTTAATTTTTGTTCTCTCTCAATATTAATATCCACTCAATACATCCTCAAAAATAAGAATGTAGTTAAGGGGCAAATGGTGTTCTTATATAATAAATAAAGTATTTATTTAAATATAAAAGAGAACACCACGTAAAAAACTTTACTACTGCGCGATATCCCAAATTACTTTCACTCATTTTTCCGAAGAAAAAAAATTATAGAAACTGCAAAACATAACGAACTCGTACAAAATTTCATCAGAGTAGTTAGAACAGCGAGATTAATTTGACAATCAAGCATTGTTTTGTATGATATCATTTTCATGGTTAGGTAGAAAACATAAAAAAACCTTTGTAGTAAAGGACATATATAGAGTTAGATTTAAATATATTTTGTACAAAACCATCAAAGAGAATTCAACTAATTCCAAAATTAAATAAAAAAAAAGATTAAATTTTTTTTCTTCCTAAAATAAATTTTAGCCACGTTACTTGTAGCATAAAATTAATTTAATTTAACAACCAAAACGTAATTCTACGTAGTTCCAATATTATTAACAAACGAAACCGCATGTTCGTGCGTGACACTTTGCCCTTTTGTAGCTGCAATTCATTAAAATTATTTTAATTATATTTCGTCCAAGCCAACAACAACGAACAATTTTGAATAAATACTTCCGCATCTTAGGAGGGAAAATAAGCCGAACCATTTTGATGGAAATACGTGATTTAGAATATTGTAATTGGAAAAATCCATACAATTTATAAGTTGTGTGCTACCACAGTGAACATAAAACACAGTAGCGGCGCTCACGAAAATTTTTAGGTTCTGTTTTTTTATCACGCATGCGTCTCCTATCATACCAACTACAAGGCTGCCAGCGCGGTCGCGGGTTGTGTTTACATCTAGATTTCAAGGGGAATCTTTTCATAACGTGCTCCGAAATTCATTATTAATAAATTTTCCAATAAGTAAATGACTCGTTTGACGTTATAATTGAAAATAATTATAAAAAAGATGTCAAGAGTTTTTTTTTTGATTTCCCAAAGATCCTAAAAGGTAACTTATTCATAATTCTTTATTTCTTTTATGCAAAATATTATATAAAGATTATGATAATTGTGTTTTCATATTAGAGATACATTTTATTTGTAAAAACAGTTGATGTTTTATTACAGTTCAGTATTGGTTTATGTTATTCCACTTGTTCTTTCTCCTTGGACAATATCTCTAATAGTTCTTCTTCTAACGGCCCTTCGCAGTCCACTCCTGAACATAGGCCCCTCCATATTCTTCCATAGTTTTTTATTTTGTGCCATCAGATGACACTTGTTTCCTACATTGTTTTTGATGTCATCTAGCTAACGTAACTGTGGTCTGCTAACACTGCGTTTATGAAGGTGAGGTCTCCATTGTACAATATATCTTATTCATCTTGAATCGTCCTGTTGTGCAACATGGCTCCATTTTAATTAAGCAACGCGTTTTATAACATCTTCAACTTTTGTTTTCTATTCCTAATATTCTCATTTGTGATATGGTCTCTGAGACTTATTCCTAACATCATTCGCTCAATAGCTCTTTGTGTTGTCCTAAGTTTGTTGGCTGATTTAATGGTGAGCGTCATGGTTTCCATCCCGTATGTTATTACTGGTAGTATGCAGGTGTTAAATACTTTCCTTCTCGGAATTTTCGCATTTCTTAGAATATGTGTCAATTTACCTATGGCTGCCCATGTTAATCAAACACGTCTACTTATCTCGGCAGTTTGATTTTCTTTGCCTAATTTGATGTTATGACCTAGGTATATAAATTCCTCGACATTTTCAATAACTTGATCTTCCACATGCACATCTACCTCGTCCTTTGTCATGATTTTAGTTTTATTCGTGTTTATTGTTAGTCCAATTTTTGCGGATTCTTCTTGAAGTTCTTTTAACATAGTTTGTAGTTCCGTTATATTCTGGCTAATAAACATAATGTCGTCCGCAAAGCGAATATTGCTTAGGTTCCTGCTGTCTATCTTGATGCCCTTTTCATCCCAATTCAGTTTTTGAAAACATCCATTAAAGCGAGGCTAAATAATTTTTGGGGAAATGGTATCACCCTGTCTGGCTCCTTTTTTGATTGCAATTTTGT
>CM032449.1:174943872-174998872 GCA_019049505.1 Pachyrhynchus sulphureomaculatus
CATATTCTCTAGCAGAAAAAAAAATGAGCTAGCTTATATCTAATTTCTCTAATTCTTTCAGTATTAATATACACTCAATCCATTCTCAGAAATTAAGATATACATAGGGGGCACATAACGGCTTCTAGTTAATAAATAAAATATTTACTAAAATTAAGAAGTTTAAGATGTTTCAAAGTTAAGCTTTTTGATTACACTTATTTTCAATTATTTTTTATTTCTTTTTCTTATTTTCGAAATAAAACTTGCGATCTGAAAATTTCACATTTTATTTGTGACCTCCGACTCCAATTCACCTCCTACTCCACGGAGGTCACTATGAGAACTCCGCCTCCAAGAAAACCACCTCCGTATCGTTTCTACTCTCTTAGTTTGTCACGCACAAAAGTTATATCAGGTGTACAAGTATGAAATGCGGATTGTTTTTCTAAAAAAAAAATGTTAAATTCGGAAGAATGATAAAAAGTGCTTTATTCAAAGTATGCTCCATCGCTTGTTATACATTTTTCCCATCTTTCGGGCAATTTGTGAATACCACGCCAGTAAAAATCTTCCCCTTTTGCTGCGAACCATTCATCGAGCCATTTTTTCACATCTTCGTACGAACCAAAGCGCTGCTCAGCAAGTGCGTGACCCATCGATGCAAACAAGTGGTATTCGGAAGAAGCCAAGTCTGGTGAGTAAGCCGCATGGAGTAGAACTTCTCGGTGCTTCCAACGTGTTGCGAACTGGTTTTGTCGTACGTGATGGAGCATTGTCATGAAGAAAAATGACTTTGTGTTGTCTCTTTCGTTATTCTGGCCTTTTTTCAAGCAGCGAACGGTTCAAATCGGTCAATTGTTGTTGGTAACGTTTATTATTAACCGTTTCCCCAGGTTTTAACAGCTCATAATAGACCACGCCCCTCTGGTCCCACCAAACACAAAGCATCGTCTTTCTGCCAAAGCGATTCGGTCTTGTGGTCGATGTGGATGGTGCGCTTAGGTCTACCCATGATTTTTTTGGCTTGGTATTCTCAAAATAAATCCACTTTTAATCCCGTACCGAGCGAGCAAAATGTCACACGTGTTTTTGCGCTTTTCCATTTGCCTGTCGTTCAACTCATGTGGTACCCATCTACCGGTCTTCTGAATCTTTGCCATCTCTCGTAGCCGACTGGAAACAGCTTGTTGACTAACACCCAATTGCTCGGCGAGTTGTTTTTGTGTTTGCGAATCATCTTCAATCAACAATGCTTGCAATTCAACATCTTCGTACTTTTTGGTGGTTTTCCACGTTCCTTGTCTGCAACATCGAAGTTGTTGAACTTTTGAAACGCCGAAAACCATCGTTCACACGTATCTTGCGATGGAGCATGCTCACCATAAGCTTCTCGAAATAATCGGTATGATTCAACAGCAGTTTTCTTCAAATGAAAACAAAAAATTAATGCTGTCCGCGAATGCACTTTGTTCGGTATAAATTTCGACATATTGAACACAACACTATGCACACACTTTTCCAATTTATCACTCGTGCGCGTCTAACACTTGTTAATGACACAACAAAATGGCGCAGGGTCAAATCTTTATAGGACAAACTGCATTGGTGCACCAAATCGGCATTTTATACTTGTACACCTGATATATTAAATTTTACCTGTCACAAAATAGAAGCAATTAATTCTAAACTAAACAAAACCGTTGTCGACAAAACCAGCTCTAATTTTTTAACTAGTGCATATTGTCATAAATCGTAGTTAACAGCTAACGGCTGTTAGCGTTATGACCATTCATATTTTAAGTTGTTTCTGTGAAAGTGCAAAATTATTATTTGTAATTAATTTTCCGGCATGAAATAATAACTCACTGCTAAAATTTCCCAACGATGCTTATTTGTTTTAGTTTTCACGGTGATTTATACTTATGTAGCCTAGCTAAGCATGATACATGGGCGGTATTTGTCTTGAAATACGCTGTAAATACGTTTTACATGAACATACGTTTGTTTGGTTACAGCAATTAATCAGTTATATGAAATCTTTGGCGACAAAACATACTAAAACCAAAAAAAAAAAAATCGGACAGTTATTGCTTTTATTTGATGGAAATTCATTATAAATATTGTTATGTTTTGTTTCGCGTTGGTGTTAATTCGCTATTGCTAGCTGCCCGATAGTTTTACCAAAATAAGGAACCCTTCATATATATATATATATATATATATATATATATATATATATATATATATATATATATATATATATATTTGGGTTTAACTGTATATATACACAAGTAATTTATAACAATTATACAACTAAGTGTTGCGTTCCCATTCGCCTTCTCCAAACCTCTCTATCGTCCGCCATCTCTTTTTCCATTCCTCGTGACCTCATGGTTTGTCTCATATCTTCATTCCAGGATCTACGTGGTCGTCCTTTTTTATTTCTTCCCGGTGGTTTCCATGTCAAGAGCCTTTTGGGCCATCTTGTATCGTTCATTCTGAGTAGGTGTCCAAACCATTTTAACTACTCAGTATATATCACAACTACACCAAACACCACCAGGAGCGATGATGAAGCTAACATGGCTAGCGAAACGCGCGTCGAGCTCAAAAATAAAGTGTTTGGTGTAGTGGTGATATATACTGAGTAGTATCATTGTGCCAAAGATTCCACATTCCCAACTTAGTTAAAACCATTTTAATCCTCTATTTTCTATTCTTTGTATAATTGTTTCTGTTGCTGCTGTTCTACTGCGTATTTCTTGGTTTGTTATGTGTTGGAATTTGGACACTCCGGCGCTTCTTCTCAGGTAATTCATCTCTATCGTCGTTATTTTTCTTTTATCCTCTTCTTTCATTACCCACAGTTCACTACCATAACTTAAAACCGATTCTACCATTGCTCTTCCAATTCTCTTTTTGTTTTGTGTAGTTATGTTTTGATCCCACCAAATTTAGTTAAGAGCTCCCATGATCCTCCTGGCTTTTTGTATTTTATTCTGTATTTCTTTTTTACCTATACCATTTTTATTGTCAATCAGTACTCCTGGATATTTAAATTCCTTGACTTGTTTGACATGTGTATCGTTGTTAATTAGGACATCAAATTCTATTTTCGAGTTCATAACCATATATTCCGTCTTTTCAAGGCTCACCTCTAGTCCCCATTCCTTGTAGGCTGTGTATAATCTCTTCAATACATATTCCATATCGAATGCATCTTGTGTTATTATTACTTGGTCGTCTGCAAAGTTTAACGATAATAGGTGTTTATCCCTAATCGGGATGCCCATGCTTTGGCAAGTGCGGTTCCATTTCTTTAGAGCTTTGTCTACAAATATATTAAATAAGATTGGTGAAAGGCAACACCTTTGTCTTAGAACTTTGTAATGTGGATAGCTTCCGAGACATAGCATCCTTGTTTCACATATCCTATATTTTCATTATATAACTCTTTTATTATTGTTATCATCCCTTCTTTTATCCCTACTGTTCTCAAAACATACCAAAGTTTATTTCTCGGTACACTATCGTATGCCTTCTTAAGATCTATAAAGGTCATATGTATTTCGTCATCTTTTTGGATCTTCTTTTCTATCAATTGTTGTAAAGTAAACAAGTTGTCTATACACGACCGGCCCGGAGTAAATCCGCTTGGTTTTCGGATATCTTTCCTTTAATTGTTTCTCTTATTCTATTCTGCAATATTTTACCGTACAATCGGCTCATAGTGCTTGTAACGCATATACCTCTATAATCCCTTCATCTCTAAACAATTTTTCCCCATAAAAATCCACTGTTGGGTTAGTCAAACTCAATAATCCATTGCTAGTGGCCTGCCAGACGACTGCTACAGGTTTTGGGTATAACCATTTGCTGTCAGAATAGGAAACAACCCCTCACTGCGCTTGATCTTCCCGGCAGGTACCCTTAACGAGGCCAAAAATTACCCAACCTCCCAAATAAGGAAAATTTCCCAAAATCCAAGACTATCGTTCAGGTTAACGCCCAAGCACCCCCTTTTGGTTCGGTAGACTCTTTCCCAGGCAGGTTCGGTCTTTTTACTCTCCCTGTTAATATGATCTCTCCTGAAGACCCTAAAGGCGCCACCGAAGTTTATTTTTACTAGAACCGACCTGGAAGGCCAGAGGAAAAAGCTGTAAAATATTTTATTAACAATAAAAGAAGATGAATGAAAGAGATTTACATTTACCTTTAAAGATATCTGAGTGTATTTAATTATATTAGAATCAAGAAATGAATTTTGAGCTTCTATAAAACCAAAAAAATAAATCATACAAAACTAGACATTTGCAATATTGGCATATGGTTTATCATACTAGAAAGTTGTAGCGTTGGTGACGTACTACCAGTATTAATAATAGTTAATTGAAGAAATACAGTACTTAAACTTAAATAATGATGTACGTGTGTTTGCAAAGATATCGAATCGCAGAGATTTTAACTAGTAAATTTACAAAACTTGCTCGATGTTTCAATTCTTTGCGAATTAAAAAAAAATAAATATGAAAATGTTATGGTTGAGACTTATCTGGAGTTTTCTAGTCGGTCCTCCGAATGATGGAGAAGGAACACGAACTGGGTGGTTCTCCAAAACGTTGGATGGATGGTACTGTTTGTATGTGGGTCGTTTAAGTCTCAAGTCTTGCTGGTACAGCCAAAAGTACTCTTACCCCAATGGTAAACGAAAATTTCAAAGTGGTTACTTGGTTGGGTAAGACCAAAATCCAAATGAAAGTTAGAATGACGGTAGATTCAAAAGGAATCCAAGGATTAAAATCCAAAAACCATAAAGTCCAAAACTCCAAAAACAAAACCCTCGAATCTTTAAAATACTCTTTTGCACTTTTCGGTAACAAAAATATCGCCCATAAATAGCTGGTACGGTATCTGAACCAAATCGGCACAACGCCCGTTTTTTATAAAACTTTTTGAAAATACTGAATTACTAAACTGGAAGAATCGTGACAGAAAGAGAGATCACTAACGTGATTTTTGCTTTAAAAAGGATTGTCCCACTCCGGATTTTTACTTCTTCTCAAAATGTGCAATTTGAAAATAATCCAAAAATTAAAGATTCGAACATTGGTTCTCGTCGAACATGAAATGAGAAAAATCAACTCAACAAACTCGAGGCTTTATCTCCACTCTATATCAATACATTTGTAAGAGTGCGAGAGAAAATAAAGAGTATTATTCGCTGACATAAAATAATAAAACAACTTGGCTTTGGACCATCCTTGGCAACGCCGCGTTTCAAAACTTTAAGGCCTGTGAAGTATCACCTTCGGGATGTCAATTCTGTTTATTTACCAAATCAGGATTTAATTGTAAATCTATCCATGAAAATGAAGTGTTTCCATTTACACCCACTGGAAAAGTACTATGGAAACCATATACTAGCTCCTTACATGACACTGGTAAAATTTGGAAAATATTTTAAGAAAATTACAAGGTTATGTCACCTTGACGTAAATAAACAATATCAAGGGCAACGATTAGGTTTCTCAAAGAAAACTAACTGAAAAATAAGGTACATCAATTTATAATTTAAGAGAATTTAATGTAATCTAATCTATATTTTAATTGTATGATCATTTATGGTAATTCTATGAAAGACTATAAAAATCAAAAGATAGACAAAATATTCGCAAGGGCAAATTTTGACCATAACAATATATAATAAAAGACTGTTTTTAGTCAATTTCCACTGGTTTATTTACAATTTTTTTTTTGATGATACGTTTCGCTGTCGATGCAGCTTTTTTGGAACTAAGAGTATATATAACACTGTCAAGTTTAGTTTATTTGGACAACAATAAGTACCTTTAATGTTTACAATTTTATATTCTTTATTTAATATACTAGTATACCTAGTTATTTAAATTATATTGATACTAGCTGTGCCCACGGCTCCGCTCGCGTGGACTTGAATCACTATTATCGTCAATGTATATTCTTTATGTTACCTAACGTAATAAAATATATCCTATAACCTGGCCAGAGAACATATGTATTTTATAAAAAAAAACACGTAAATCGGATAAGTGGTTTTTGAGTACTAAGAGTACTAACGGACAGACAGACAGACCGACAGACAGAGAGACGTTGCGTTTTTATATATATATATATATATATATATATATATATATATATATATATATATATATATATATATATATGTATTATAGCTTTTTTTTGATAAATATTAAGTTAAGAATTAAAAGAAAAACACTTAAATCGGATAAGTGGTTCTCGAATGATAAGCACACTAACGTACGGACAGAGAGCTGCATTTTATATATATTATATAGATTGTCATTAATATTATATAACCTGGCCAGAGAACATATGTATGAATTAAAAAAAAAACACGTAAATCGGATAAGTAGTTCTCGAGTGATAAATGCACTAATGGACAGACAGATACACAGACAGAGAGACGTATTTTATATATATTAGAAAAGATTATAGATAACCTGGCTAGAGAACAAATGTATGAATTAAAAAAAAAATATGTAAATTGGATAAGTGGTTTTCAAGTCATAAGCCCACTAACGGTCAGACAGACAGAGAGATGTTGTATTTTATATATATTATATTCTTTGCTGCATGATAATGTTCCATATTTAATGGTTTAGGTAGTATATTGCAAGAGAATGCGCTAGCGGCAAACTTTTTTTCGATTTGACTCACTATTATCGTCATTGCTTATTCATTATGTTACCTAACGTAATAAAATATATTCTACCTGGCCAGAGAACATATATATGTTAAAAAAAACGTAAAAGTGGTTCTAGAGTGATAAGCGCACTAACGGATAGACAGACATTATATTTTATATATATTAGAGATAACCTGGCCAAAGAACATATGTATGTTTTAAAAAAAGGCAGGTAAATCGGATAAGTGGTTCTCGAGTGATAAGCGCAATAACGGACAAACAGACAGACAGAGAGATGTTGCATTTTTTATATATTATATTCTTTGCTACATGATATTGTTCCATAATTAATGGTTTAGGCAGTGTATTGCAAGAGAATGCGCTACCGGCAAACTTTTTTCCGATCTGACTCACTACTACCGTCATTGCTTATTCCTTATGTTACCTAAAATAATAAAATATATCCTATAACCTGGCCAGAGAACATATACATAGTTTAAAAAAAAAAAACACGTAAGTGGTTCTAGAGTGATAAGAGCACTAACGGACAGACGGATAGGCAGACAGAGGGACGTTGTATTTTATATATTTTATAGAAGATTATAGATAACCCGGCCAGAGAACAAATGTATGAATTAAAAAAAAACATGTATATCGGATAAGCGGTTCTCAAGTCATAAGCGCTTTAACGGACAGACAGACAGACAGAGAGACGTTGCATTTTATATATATCATATTCTTTTGTACATGATACTGTTCCATATTTAAAAGTTTAGGCAGTGAATTGCAAGAGAACGCGCTAGCGGCACAGTTTTTTTTTTCCGAGTTAATTCACCATTATCGTCACTGTTTATTCCTTATGTTATCTAACGTAATAAAATATATCTTATAACCTGGCCAAAGAACATACATATGTATGCTTTTTTAAAAAAAAGCCACGGACAGACAGACAGACAGAGAGGCGTTGCATTTTATATATATTATAGATATATTGGGAAACCCTCACAGAAATAGTATTAAGAAAATAAATTCAATAATAATGAATTATTTAAGGGAGTAATACACTTTCGCGGGTCGGAAAAATCGACTCCTTAGAAAGTATCCCATTAGAAAGTATTATATTGCGTCAAACATCTGCTGCTACTTTTATGATTCTAAGAAAGATAGAAGCAGGTAAAAGGAGAGCTTACATAATGGATATAATATCTTTTCAGTTTGAAGCAAAACTGTAGCTCCAAAGCAAACGGTACGCTGGCCTGCTCAGTTCGAAAATATCGCTTGCAGGACTAACATCACTCAGTTAACGTCTCGGCTAATATTGTGCAGAATGGATCAAAAATACGGCAAATTTAGTTCGAAGCGACTGTGCGCACCACGTAAAAGACAGTTTTATGGTATGGATTTTCAGACGAAAGTAATTCTAATTTTGCCAGTACATCTGCAGAAAAAATTGTAAAAACTTCTGATTTGAGTCCAAGCACTGATCCGACTTAGTTATTGTATAGTACAATTTTTAATTTTTGCAAAGTTTGTGATGGAGACGC
The DNA here is from genome assembly GCA_019049505.1 of Pachyrhynchus sulphureomaculatus. NCBI lineage: Eukaryota > Metazoa > Arthropoda > Insecta > Coleoptera > Curculionidae > Pachyrhynchus > Pachyrhynchus sulphureomaculatus. Next base: position 174,952,084 of record CM032449.1, read on the forward strand.
GAAATTTTTCAAACCAGATGAAAGAGGAGTAGATTTTAAGCTTAGTATTATGTGTGAATGCGGCGATACACTCATTGACTCTATTCCCAAAATTGGGAAATCATATGAAATTAATAGACGTTTCATTTTTGTAATGAGATTACTTGGCTGATGGAATGAACAATTTTTGTGGCCTGATGGATTTTGGAAAGAGCTTTTATGAAACAACTTATCATAAAATAATCGAAAATATTAAAATCGCAGTTGGGGCTGTATTCAGAGTAGTTATAAATAAACCCGCCAATGAAAAGAAAGATAAAAACAAAGCAGCTGGTAACAAAGAAAATAAATTATCAGTATCAGGTGACGGATCGTGGGCAAAATGTGGCTTTACGTCTCTTTTGGGCAACGAGTCTTTTATGGGTAAATATAGTAATAAGATTTTAGACGTTATTGTAAAATCAAGTTTTTGTCACGCTTGTCCAAAATGGAAAGGAAAAGAAAATACTGATGAATTTGAGGCATTTTGGGGCGAGCAGAAAGAGCATTGTTCAGCAAATCATAAAGGAAGCGCTGGAAAGGTGGAGGTCGACGGTGTTCTCGAGATTTTTCAGCGATCGGATGAGTTGCACGACGCAAAGTACAAGTATTACATCGATGACGAGGATACCGAAACCTTCACTTCAATTTTAGATGTGCAGCCTTATGGAATGACTTTGTTATAGAAAAAAAAACGAATGTATAGAAGAGTAAAAGAAGCCAAAGTATTATTACAAATCAGGAAGCAAGCTAAAAAAGAAAATTCAACGCCGAAAAAAAGGAGATCTGAACCTAAAAAAATTTAACTAACTAATAAATTAATGCAGGATTTATCACTATACTATGGCTTAGCTATTCGACATCATCCAGGTTCAGTGGAAAAAATGAAAAAAGAAATTTGGTCTACATTTTACCATAAGATTTCAACCGGCGACAGGCCACAGCCTACATACTTGCCCTCTTGGAGCTGAATTGTGGTGCAAGTAGCGAAAGCACGAAGCTGCAGGTATTTTGAGTGATTTCAAGCACCTACTTCCTCTGGATGATGATATTCAACAAGTTTTTAAATCTATTTACGAAGATTTGACGGCAGACGATCTTTTGAAGTGGTGTTTGGGGAATAACACACAAAATAACAATGAATCATTCAATTCTTGTGTTTGGCTCTTAGCCCCAAAACATATTTTTGTGGCAAAAAGATCATTGAAATTACAACTTACACATCTGCGTGTATTTTTAATGAAGGTTTTCCCGCAGTATTAAAAATTATAGAGGTCATGAAAACGACAATCGGACATGCAGCTGCTAAGCTCGCCCGGAAGCGTGACGAAGTGCGCATCGGGAATGCTGAGCGCAATCGCACCGATGCCGCCAGAGAGGCCAGAATTGCACGGAGAGACGAAAGAACACTTGAGAACGAGGAGTATGAGGAGTCGGAAGGAATTTTGTATGCAGCAGGCATAGCTGATTGAACGCAAGTAGATTTTATATGTAAAAATTCGTTTGTCAAAACTTCAAACGCGTTTTTCTTAAGACAATGTTTTTGTAATCGGCGTGCATAACTTAAAAAGGCTGCAAAAAAATACTATAAAAAATCATTTAACAAATTATGTACAAATTTTTTTCTTATATTTGAAGCCTTGAAATATATGTCAGAAAAATTACGGACTCAAAATTTTTTTTTTATTAATTTATCAGTTCCAAAAAAATTATTAAAAAATAAGAGTATTTTAATCCTTAATTGATTTATTTGCACTATTTCTAAAAGGTTTAGTTTTAAAACCTTTTGGTTGGGTATCTAAAATATTAAAATTCTTATTAAACGTATAACTATCAGTTAAAAGATGACTTGCATATGTTGAATTCGATTTTTTATGGAAGAAACTTTTTTCGTTCGAAATAATAAATTAATTTTATGGCTAAATATTTATAGTAAAATATGCGAAAGAGGGCGGAATGACATTAGAGGGGTCGATTCGTATATATCGTATCCTTTTCAGGGTTTTTGGAGTCGAGAATTCCAAAAATTAGGCTTTTTTATTGCTTTCAATTTTAACCAAGGAAGGAGCTGAATGGAGTGGGGGTTAATACTGTATAACTTAAACAGCATTCTGAAATATTTACAGGTTTTCGGTTTTTTTGGACAAATTTTAAGCATATTATTTATAGCAAAATATGTAAGAGGCTAAAGGGGCGGAGAAAGGTGTGAAAAGACTCAGGATTTTTGGAGTTGAGGAATCTGAAAATTGATTTATTTTTACATTACCTTTAATTTTAATGGGGTGAAGGTGTGAAAAAAGTTGATTTTACATGGTTTCGATGAAATTGCGCAATTGACTGATATTTTTAGTAGAATGTGTCGTAGACAAAGGTTCCCTCTACCGATTTCTTGTAGAATCGCATCTACTCCAAATGAATTATTGCGGACACGTTCTTACTTGACAGACTGTACGTAAATGTTTATTTGACATCGTAGAAATCTTTTAATTCTACGAAAAAAAAAATTAAAGAGGCATATTTTCTTTTTGTTAGTTCTTTCATTAAAAATCAAAATTAAAGAATGAAGAATATCCATTAAAAAAGAAATCTGTATAAATCAAGTAAATTTATTCCTTAGCTTTGTGATAAAATGGCCAAAAAATCTGTAGAATAATAAAACGTCGGATTTTTTATTTAATGTTTTCCCATTTATTTGGAAGTTTAACAAATCTGTGTTTATTTATTATTAATCTCCTCTGACTCTAAAATTATTTTGTAACCAAACATAATAAATTATTTACGTTAACCAATAACTCAAAATAATAACAGATGCTATACCTAATTACGGTGGTAAATTACGTTTTAATTTATTAATAATTTAGAGTAATTATTGAGATTCCGAATAACAATTGATATTTATACTATTTTGATATGTTATGTTTTGATAAATGGCCTGTCCGAAGTTGTTAAGCTGATGCTACCGCCCCATATAGGGGTATTTCAGCGTTTTAGGCGGCCATAAATCGATTTCCTGAAACTTGTCCCAGGTAGAAAAAATTTGATACCTAAAAATGTTGAATAGGCATGGAACAATAGACGATCCCCCCAATTACCCGTTTAACAGCGCGCCGGAGTCTCGTCGAAATTTAATCGTCGCTTTGAGTGTTCGTTTCTCTTCTGGGCATTCGTTACAAAACAGTTATTTTAAAAAGTGATTTTTCTTTTTTGGAGGTTATCTTGAGAAAAATTCTGATGGATTTGGATATTACAGGTGAGAGAGCATATATACTGATCATTTTTATGTATTTTTTATTTTAAAATTACACAGGCCAACGATGAAAAAACTTTTTTAATAGTTTTACCTGATTCCTATGTTTTTTGGTGTGCTTAGTCCGAAAATAATAACTAAAAAGTCGTATCACCCCCCAATTTTTCACATTTTAATATTCTAAATGTGAAAAGTTTATTTTTTATCATTCGAATGTTATTAGGTTGGCAATAAAATCAGAATTTTATATGGTTGGCAGTAAAATCAAATGTTATTAGGTTAGCAGTTCCGATAAATATCACATCTGTTTGTTTTCTTCCAGTTAATATAACCTCGCATTGCACTGTTTAACGCATGTGCTTTAATTCACACACCAAGTATAGCTAATCGTGGTTGTAAAAACTCTCCCAACACTTTTTGTTATATATGTGGTGAGTTTGTAGTTAAAAAACATCAAAGAAACAATACTGAATTTGTAAAAAAAGTATAGTTTGCATATTTTGGTGTTAGAAATCGGTAATCGAGAAAAATGTTGGACTCCTCACAAAGTATGTTATGATTGTATCGAGGTTTTTAGGAAATGGTATAAGAAAGAAAAGAAAGATTTTAGAATTGCAGAATCAATGGTGTGGAGAGAGCAAGAAAATCATTCAAAAGATTGTTATTTTTACAGCGTTGATGTTTCTGGATATAACTCCAAACATAAGAAAGTAATTGTCTATCCTAACTTTACTTCAGCTAATCGGCCGGTAGGACTTCCTGTCCTTGAGCCACCTCAGTCTATTGATGGCGTTTTACAGTCCAGTCCCGAATTTAATGAAAGTCGACTGTATGATGATAAGTTTCAATGTTCTCTAGAAAATTTAAAACCACAGTTGTTTACACAAGCTGAGTTAACAATGATTTAGTGAGAGATTTGGTTTTGACTACGGAAAAAAAAGCAGAATTGCTTGGTTCTAAGCTGAAAGAAAAACATTTATTGGAATCTGGAATATTTATTTACCAATATAGGACAAGAGATCAACAGTTTGCTCAGTTTTTCAAGCAGGAAGAGGATTTGGTTTACTGCCATGATATTGGTAATCTAATAACGAATTTGGCATTGAGTACAAGAAGGAAGATTGAATGCTTTTTATAGACTTACCAAAACTAGTTTAAAAAATGTTCTGTTACACAATGGAAATACTTATGTTTCACTGATTGTTGCTCATTCAGTCCGTATGAAGGAAACTTACGAAAATCTTAACACGATTTTACAGAAAATTGACTATCCAGCTCACGATTGGATGCTATGTGGAGATTTAAAAGTTGTCTCCATGATCCTTGATCAACAAAAGGGATTTACAAAGTTTCCATGTTTTATATATGAGTGGGACAACAGAGCAAGGGATCAACATTGGTCCAAAAAACAATGGGCCGTAAGAAAAATTTTAACACCTGGCGAGAAGAACATTTTGCATAAAACTTAAGTAGACCCAAAAAATATTCTTCTGACACCACTACACATCAAGTTAGGTTTAATGAAACAATTTGTAAAAGCCTTGCCTAAAGATGGTGAATGTTTTAAATATTTGTTTAAAAGATTGCTTCATTTATCAGAAGCCAAACTGAAAGAAAGGGTTTTCGTTGGGCCTGATATTCGTAAAATGATGTTCAATTCCAATTTTGAAGCAAGGATAATTACAAAGGAAAAGGAGGCTTGGATATCATTTAAAGAAGTTGTGACTAAGTTTTGGGCAATGTAAAAGACCCTAACTATGGACTTATCGTAGCTAATATGATAGACAAGTTCCAAAATCTGGGTTGTCGGATGAGCCTTAAAGTCCACTTCTTGTACAACCGTTTTGACTTTTTTCCTAAAAACTTAGGCGATGTGAGTGAAGAGCAGGGTGAACGGTTCCACTAGGACATAAAGGAGATGGAGAAATGGTACCAGGGATGGTGGAATATCAACATGATGGGTGATTACCGTTGGTCACATCATAGAAAACAACAAACTCCATCACATTGGAGAAAAGGCTATACAAGAAACTTCACAGAGAAAAGGGAAAGGAAATTCAAAAAAAATAAGCACCTAAAATATTCGCATTTAAGTGAAATATGTTATCGTGAGTAAAAATTGTAGCCTAATCAAATAAAAGTACGGTTTAAGTTTTTATTTTTTATGTATCAAATTTTCCCTATTTTGAAATTTAATCGATGTCATATTGTGAGAGAACTGTGGGTGATACAAAAAAACTGATACCAGATACGGTTTCAGCACTCAAAAATATATAACACTTAGATGTATTGGTTTAAAAAGTTTTTACAAATATTTTTTTGGTGGTCTGGATTATTAATAATATTTTGAAGGTAGAAAATGTTACTCGAAATTGTTGTATGAAAACCTATTTTTCGGTATTTAAAGGAGTATTTATTATACTTCAGGGTGCGTCCCTGTGATTTTATTGGTTTCAACAAAAAAAAGAGTATTTGTACTAATCAAATATATTAATATTAGCCGTGATTTCCCGTGAAATCGAGGTATTTTGTATTTACTGATTTTTTTTTTAATTCTAACGGTTTTTATTTTGTTCTAGGATCCGAGGGTACTTTAGGTGCTCCAGTTGTAACGCGTAGACTACTTTTCGATAAAATGCAGGAACAAAACACAATTCCCAGTACAAGAAAAAGTGGACAGAAGCGCATAAAGAAGTAGAGATTTTTCTTAAAAAAGTGACGAATGGTCACAAGGAACATTTGAAATATCAAGGGTAAAACGCCGTTCTTCTGATCGACCAACAAAGTCATTTGAAGAATCAAGTGAGAGGAGCAAATGTGGAAAAACAGACAAAGTACGCAGTGCTGTAGATAAAGAACTAATAATGCATGCTACTCAAACATCTCTTCAAAGTTCTGGCGAGAGAATTGTATCCAATATTCTAAAAGACCTAACTAACTTCGTCATCATCTAAATTCATCTTGATAAGCAATCTGAGAGAACCAAGGATCATTGCCCTCTGCATCTTTGTTGCAACAATCAGTTGGGATACTGCGAGATGTATCTTCTTTAGGTTTATTAGGAGTGTGCTCTTAACTCCTCCTAAAAATCCGATCACTAGGATTACCACCATTGTTACTGAATTTCTTTGAACTTAGAGCATATTTTTCCTCCTCTTTGATTGCTATATTTGTTTCTGCAGATGCCTAGAACTCAATTACAACAATCTATTTTCTTATTTTATCAGGTTTGTTGGCATATAAATGTTTTGTAGTCGAAAAGGCAAAATTCCAGTACATGTAGCACCTGTAATTTTTCACAACCAAGTCGATCTCCCCCGGAAGTTATCACACCCTGGGAATGTCATCAATACCGCATGATTATATATCCAAGATCATAATATAGAACATGCAACGCCGCATTGTGATGAATGATGTACGACGATATAGCGTGAATAGTGTTCGCTGAAAGTAAATGTATAAGTAATTCTGGATCTTTGTTGCACTTTGGCACTTAATGTCCACCAGTTCAATTACTATGATTGTTATACCGGGAATTTTCTGCTTAAACGGATACATTGATTAAGTGTCAATTATAAATTGGTCTTAAGTTGCCATGAAGCCGTCGGTCTCCGAATATAAGCTTCCATATTCTACCCATGCATTCGGAGCATCTTTATCGATCTGTGCGGTGTCAGGGAGTGCCGGGTACCTTCTATGTATCTCTTTTAATTTCAAAATTGGTAGCTATTATTCTATACTGGTAATGTGTCCTAACGGATTATATGTTTTACAAGTGGGGTGTAACGGGGTAAATCCTCTATCTACTTTAACGGTATTATTATTGTTATTATTATTGAAATATTTGGGCGATCGATTCTAGATATATTTTATCATACGTGTTGTACCCTGTATCTATTTTACTATCCAACTATAAAAGAACGTATTATTGCACTCCGTCATATCCCATAGAAAATGTAAATATTTTTATCAAAAGCCAATGTTCGATCACAAAAGATCGCGTCCGGGAATGTTAACGGATCCGTTATTCAAATATGACGATAACAAGCTGAAATTGATTTATTCGGCAACATGATATATGTTCTCGTGGATTGAAGCTTTTTAAAAGGATTTATACGATGTATTACTGAAAATACCCAGGCTAGATTTAAATTTAAATTTTCATTTTTCTCTAATTAACAAAAAAGACGTTATTGGATATGTTGCCCTTGTGCCTGTCACGCTTGTAACTCAAGAAGTGATGAGTAAATGATTTAAATAACGTTGACTGCTTTTAAGATACCAGTGACTTCACAAAACATATATATGTGTATATATGCATATATATATATATATATATATATATATATATATATATATATATATATATATATATATATATATATATATAAACAACACCAAAAACAGTAAACAAAACTGTAATAAATTTTTACTTCCTTATACAAAGGAACTATCTGAGAAACTGAAATGGTTCTTGAAAAAATATAAAATTATAGTTTGCCATAAAACCCAAAATAAACTAAGTTCATTATTTACAAACTTAAATGAATATAATTTTGTGTATGAAATACCGTGTGCGGATTGTCCGAAAAAACATATTGGAATGACTTCTCAGTTACTAAAAAACAGACCGAATGGACACAAATATACTAGGAATGCTTCCAGTGCCCTCAGTAAACACGAAGCAGAAGAAAAACATGACTTTAAATTTAATGAAACCAAGGTCCTCTGCAAAGACCGGAATTATGCCAAATTACAGATCAAAGAGATGACTGAAATAAAAAAGATGAAAACACTGTGAATGATAGGACTGACATAAGAGGAATCAGTCATATCTGCACAAATTTAATTAAAAAATAAACATGGTGGCATGCATATCCTCTTAATAATACAAAATGGTATATATACTTAACATCAATAAAAGTTTTTTGGTTAAGACACCCATCATAGATAATAAAATTAAAAAAAAAAAAACAATAAAAAATACGAGACGCGATATGCTGATAAGAAATATAGAATTTGAAATTCACAAACACACAAATAGTTGACTTTCAGGGTATATACTCTGAGTAATTTATTTTATAGTGTAAATATTTTGAATGTCCGAGTGTGCGTAAAAATGTTATATGTTTTTAAACCTGTAATTTGACCTAAAAGATTTTAATCTTGTATTTTCTAATTTTAGAATGAATATTAAAAAATAAAAAAATTTTGAAAATGCCTAAAAAAATAAGGCGAAACGTCAAATAAACTAGTTTGTATTTTCCAAAAGAACCTAAGTACCCAAGAAAAACTAATCAAGTTTATGTAAACAAGAGGTTTAACAGAAAAATTATTATATATATATATATATATATATATATATATATATATATATATATATATATATATATATATATATATATACGAGGCTGGTTTGAAAAGTCTGTGCAAAGTCCGAGAGATGGCATCACCGGCGCGTATCGAGGTCATGTTTAGTTAGTAGCATCTCTTGAATGAACGCACACCAAGTTTCAGCCATATTGGTCTATTTCTTTGTGTTTGGCATTCGTGTGAATCAAGGAAGTCGAGTGATTTTCAAGAAATGGACGAAAAAGAATTTCGTGTGGTGATTAAACATTACTTTATGAAAGGCAAAACGCCTCAGGAGACTAAAGAGAAGCTTGATAAACATTATGGTGACTCTGCACCTTCGATTAGAACAGTTTATAAGTGGTTTCAAAATTTTCGGACTGGCCATATGGGCACAAGTGACGCTGAACGTTCTGGACGGCCTGTGGAAATTACGACTCCAGAAATCATTGATCAAATCCATGATATGGTGATGGATGACAGAAGAGTTAAGGTGCGTGAGATTGCTGTGGGCATCTCGACTGAATGGGTACATAATATTTTGCATAAACATTTGGACATGAGAAAGCTATCCGCAAGACGGGTGCCGCGATTGCTCACGCTTGACCAAAAACGGAATCGTGTGAAGTGTTGCAAGGATGGTTTGCAGCTGTTCCAGAAGAATCCGGAGGACTTTAAGCGTCACTGTGGATGAAACATGGATACATTACTATACTCCTGAGACCAAACAACAATCTAAACAATGGGTTACCAAGGGGGAATCTGCACCAAAAAAGGCGAAGACCGTTCCTTCGGCCGGAAAGGTTATGGCGACTGTCTTTTGGGATTCGCAAGGGATAATCCTCATCGACTATCTGGAAAAGGGTAAAACTATTACAGGTGAATATTATTCATCGTTATTGGACCGTGTGAAAACCGAGCTGCAAGAAAAACGCCCGCGATTGGCCCACAAGAAGTCCTTTTCCATCACGATAACGCACCAGCACACACCTCAGCAGTTGTGGTCGCAAAATTAATGGAAATAGGATTCCAACTCGTTTCACATCCCCCCTATTCTCCAGACTTGGCTCCCTCGGACTAGATTTTATTCAAACGAGGAGGTGATTGCAGACACTAATGGATATTTTGCAGACTTGGACAAATCCTATTATTCGGAAGGGATCAACAAACTAGAACATCGTTGGACGAAGTGTATAAGCCTAAAAGGAGACTATGTCGAAAAATAAAAAAGGTTTACCCCAAACACATAAGTAGTTTTTATTTTTGCACGGACTTTTCAAACCAGCCTCGTAATATATATATATATATATATATATATATATATATATATATATATATATATATATATATATATATATATATATATATAAATAGTATGTCCCAGAAGGTATGGTCAAAAATGAAGGATCTAGTAGATTGGACTAAAATAAAGTCAGAAGTTCCTATAAAAATGTCTCCTATCTCCCCCCATTAGGGAGCTACAGCTACCCAAATGGGGAGCCTCAAGATGGGTTTTCATTGCATATTTCAGAAGCCGTTAAAGACAAAAACATGAAAAGTCCTAAAGTAAAGTTTATGTGCTGAATTGGAACTTTACTTTATAATCGTCAATAATTCAATCGGTGCGTCAAAAGTAGGGGAGGGCGTGGTAAAAATGGACTTAACTTTTTTTACAATAAGTTTTATTGCATTCTCTCGTCGGATTAGGGAAGCTTGAGATCTTTGGCGAAAAAAAGGCACCTTTAGTTTAACACGATTAGACGAACCAATTCCGAGTTAAAATTGATAAAGAATTTCCATGTCAGAAAAAGAGCCTATTACCTAATATTATTACGGTTATTAGCAATATTTCAAAATATTCAGATATTTTTGAATGACCATACAACTAAATAATAATTAAAAAAAACATGATCATCAAATGACGCAAAAAACTTATTTTTATTTGTCAAATCAAAAAAACAATCACAAGACACCGCTAAAAAAATCGGAAATATTAATTTAAAGAAAAAATAAAATCCATGCGTAATTTCAACTAAGGAATATGTTCGATGTGGGCATCTTGTACAGTTATGCATTTCCTTAAGTTAGTGAGGAAAGCCCTTTAAACTCTAAATAGCATGCCTGGATTATTCCTTATTTCAGCACAGTGAAAGAAAATTCTTTCTGACAGCTCTTCTCTAGTTTGTACAGGAGGCGAATAAACAAGATATTTAAGGTGGTTCCATAGAAATAAGTCTAAGGGATTTAGATCTGGTGATCGGGGTGGCCACAGGAATGGCCCACTTCGACCTATCCGACGATTGGGAAACTGGTTATCTAAATATCTCCTAGCAATGTTGCTAAAATGTGGTGGTGCATCGTCGTGCATATATTGTTACGAATATGTAACGGAACTTCTAATAAATTATTTAAATCATCTCCCAGAAATTTCAAATATTTCTCACCATTTAGCCGCCCGACAATGACATATGGTCCAATCAAATAATTCCCATCCAGACATTTATCAAAAATTTATGCTGGTTTTTAGTCTGAATTATCGCATGTGGGTTATCCTTATCCCATAAGTGAATATTATGGGAGTTTATTACACCATCATAGAAAATCCCGATTCATCTGTAAAAAGCACTTTGCTTACCAATGTATTATCTTCCAATAGCGAATTCCACTCGTGCAGGATAATCATCGGGAGACACAGAATGAACTTTTTGGAAATGGTAGGGATGGAGTAATTGCTCTTGAAGTACCCTATGCACCAACGATTTGCAAGTATGAAGTGTTGCTGCCAATTTTCTTACACTATTAGTTGGATCGTTTGTTATTACGTCCAAAATATTTTCTTCCATTTCAGTGGTACGAGCAGTTCTTGGATGACCTACTCCTCCAGGTTTTGGTATAAGACTACATAAAAGATATCCAATAATAAGCATATAATTTGAAAAAGCAAGACACAATAAACCTGATTACCGCAAAACTATGACAAATAGATGCTTATACTGCACTCTGTCGTGACTTACAAAGTCTTTTCAAGCAAAGCGGCACAGCACGGCTGGCACTTATTGCAGAAACGCACCTTTCTTGAGCTTACCGCTCGAATGCATAGATGACATTGATATAACAACTAAAGACGAATCGAAAGACTCGCATTTTCAGAAGTCACCAAAAGTGTTCTTCGTATTTGCTGAACCATCCCAAGACGCGTTTCGTCGTATCACGGCTCCTCAGTTGGGCTAGGTTCAGCAAATACGAGAACACCATTTTTAGTCCTTATCCAGGTACTAACGGAAAATTATGACAAATAAATGTTTATACTGCACTCTGTGGGTGACTTACAAAGTCTTTTCAAGCAGAGCGGCACAGCACGGCTGGCGCTTATTGCAGAAAGGTGCGTTTCTGCAGCTGGATAAAACAAACAATAAAACAAAAAGTTGTTACACAAGGGGTTATGGGAAGGCAAATGATTGGCATATCTCTGAAGGACAGGAAGATCGGTGGATTAGACGAACACCAGGGATAAAAGACGTAGTTAAAACAATCACTCCTTTGAAGTGAAATTATGCAAGACATATAGCAGGATATAATGACTGGAGATGGAACAATATCATCCCTCACTGGAGACTTTATACTGGGAAAAGAAAAAGGGGACGCCCATCAACACGTTGGAGGAATGACCTGAAACTGATTGTGGGGTCGAATTGGACTAGAGAAGCACAGCACAGAAACAGTTGGGGTACAATGAGGGAGGCCTATATTCATAATTGGACGGTCTATATGGGTCTTTGAGATTGAGAGCTTAATTAAAAGGCTATATTTGCCGTTTCGTCCCTGTTTCAGAGCGCTTTCAAAATTTTAATGAAAATATTTTGAAAATGCTCTGAAACAAGAGCAAAACGTTAAATATATCCTTTTATTTAACATGTGACCCTAAACTTAAGAAAAAATTAAGAAAAGAAATTGTAAACAATTGATTCAGGAACAAAAGCGTACAATAAAAACTACCCTAGTTCAACCAAACTCGGAATTCGTCGCGACCACAAATGATTTCAATAAATAAAAAGAAACATCAAATACCAAAAGCGACCTAGTCAGCAGCGAGTTCCTGCAGTTGCACACGGCGCTCTGGAAAAGCCATATCTAGCTGAAACTATCCGGTTAGGAGAAACGCTTCACTTAACTGATTGATCTGGAATTTAAATTTTCAGTGTGTAGTTGGAGAGATAATTGGCATAATTCAAGTTTGTAATTTTGTTTCATGTTACGTTCTATTGAGGTAACTAAATAAATTATTTTTTGAGAATTTTGAACATAGTTGAAAATTTTATAAATCGCTGGACTATGTAATTTTAAAAAGTAATGCGTTGACACAGTTCAGATGAATATAGGAATATCTAAATGAGAAAGAGAGTTCTAACAGCGAGCTGAAGATAGACGGTATAAGAAATCGACGAAATGCCAAAGAGAATATTTGTTTTATATATCTATATATAGCGCAGTAAAAAAAGGTCAAAATAATAATCAGATAGGCTGGTTTAGCTACAGCAATATTATGATTTTATCCTCTCTGGGGTATCACCAGGAGTATTGTGCTTAGCTTTGGACCACGAAAAATTTGTGTTGTGTTTTAAAACGCGTTTTTGAGCTTAAAATGTGAATAATTCCGGTTATATAAGTCGGATCGAGGCAAAAAAAACCAAACTGTTAATAAAATTTTCAATAAATCCTTGTTGGTTTTAAGTCGCTCAAATGCTTACATAACCTACAAAATTGAAAAAAAAACAGGCAAAAAACTGTTTTTTTTTGCATTTTATTTTACAGGTCGAATAAGTGAACCGATCGGCTTGAAACTTTCAGAAAATATGACTTTTGTTATAGTAAAAATACCCGGAAATTTTAGTACAAAAATAATGAACCCAATGGGCACAGTTGAATTTGTTATTTAAATTTTGAATTGCCCACCATTTTATGCCATTTGGTTCAAAATAGATCTTTTTTAGGTCTCGACGCCAGCGTTCTGATGCCATTAAAAAAACATTTTTTTTTTTGGAGCCATTTTAACCGTTTCTTTTTACATTTGTTTATTAATCAAAGAACAACAAATGCGTTTTTTTGGTCATTTTCACGTTAACGAAAATGATTTTTTTTAAATAAATTTTCTACCAAATGTAATAAAAATTTTAAAATTTTTTTCGATTTTAAGCTAAAAAAACGCGTTTTTAAAACTTAAATTGTTTATAAACAAAAGGGCACAAGTTTGTCGAGGTTCAAAACTCAGGACAATACTCCTGGTGATACCCCAGAGAGGATAAAATCATAATATTGCTGTATCTAGACTGTGCAATTTCAAATGCCTTTTTACTGCGCTAATAATAAAACTTTGTGAGTGGCTTCAGCTTGGTTTAAGAACACCAGAAATCAAATTTCAACGAAAAATATTTTTGATTTTTGAGTGAGATACAGTCATCGTTCAAAATTGAAAATTTCGGAAGAGGCCATTCTTTGAAAAGTCACAGACACGCCAAAAATGGTCGTATGGAACTCGCAATGGGTGTTTTGAAAATGTTATGAAGAGTACTTTTAAAATAAAAAATGATGAAGCTAACATGGTCAACGAAACGCGCGTCGAACGCAAAGGCAAAGTGTTTAGTGCAGTAGTGATATATACTGAGTAGTGTCATTGTACAAAAGATTCCATATTCCCAACATAACAAAAATTTTTTAGTTTTTAAAATTCTGAAATTTTTTGAAATTTTGAAAATTTTTAACTTCTCAAAACGTCATATTTATCTTTGTTTTGTATCTTAAAACTTATAAATTGAAACGTAAAATTTCTTAAATGCAAAAAAAATAAAACAAATGGTGTATCACAAAATGCTGAGTTAAAAATTAAAAGTTTCCAAATTGTTATTATTTTTTTATTTTTCAGTTCAAAAATACACATCTTGACCTTTCCAAGAACATTCATTGTGAGCTCTGTACTACCACTTTTAATATCTCCACGATATTTCAAAAAAAGAGTGTGTTTAATAATTTTCAATTTGAACGCTGGCGGTATCTCAGCCAAAATTAAGATTTTTCGAGAAAATTTTCAACAAATATAGCATTTTAACCGTAAATCATAACTATCAAACCAGAAACGGAAAAGTCGTAATGATTCCGAGACACAAGTCTACTAGTTTCGAAAACTCATTGGACTATAATGCCGTGATATTGTATATAAGTTACCGATAGGCATCAAAGAATTGAGCGCGAACCAATTTAAAACCAAAATAAAATACCTTTTGGTAGGAAATGCATACTACGACTTCTTGAAATAACTGAAAATACTGATACGAATGTATCAGGAACAGATTAAAATGCAGAAATCAAAAGCAAATGTGGTTCACATATGTTCTTAACTATGTACTTTGCAGTATTTGTTTTTGCCGCTTCTGTTTATTTACCATTTTTGTTTTTCTTTATCTCTCTCTGTTCATCCTACTATTGTATTGTTATATTTATTTTTAATTATAAACGCAAGTTTTTAAAAAGAGGTACAAAGAACAACTCTTTGTGTAATTCGGTATTATTTTTATTGTATTTTATGTATACATATATATATATATATATATATATATATATATATATATATATATATATATATATATATATATATATATATTTCGAGGGGAAGGGTAGTCTTGACCGACTAGTTTAACAACAAACTTGAAATTCTTAGGGTGAGCGGTCATGGAACTAGAGCTAAAAAGCTTTAAACACCTTTTTAGCTACGCCAAGCTTTCGAAAATACTTTATTTTCTTCTTCGGGGCTACAAATACAGTAGAAAATCAGTTTCTAAGATTTATAAAAGAAAAACACCCTAAAATATTAACATCAAAAAATTACTTACTACTAGCTGGTGCTTATTAGGACAATTTCTTTCAATGAAAATTAACATTGTTGTTCGTATCCATGAGGAAAATTGAGAAAATTATGACAGAAAATTCCTAAAAATATAAATATAATTTACTCCATTTTGTTAGGCAGGCGAGTAATAGACTGTCAGTTTCCCTTGGTTATTTAGAATTTATCGCTGAAGAATTTCCTTGAAATTTTGGAGTTATTTTTTTAGTCAAGGTACTGCAAATTTAATCAGCATTTTTACAAACAAATAATAAGCACTTCAATGGGTGCTACTTTTTCTCCTATTATAGCATAATATGTAATGGATGACCTCTTGGAAGAACCCATACCCAAACTTTCTTTCAACTTACCTTTTTTGAAAAAATATGCTGATGACATTATCACCTCAACACCAAATGGTAGATTAGATAAGACCCTTAGAATACTCAATAGCTTTCACCCCAAACTTCAATTCACAATCGAGGAGGAAACAAACAACAATATGCCTTTTTAGACACATTAGTAATTAGGAAAGATGACAACTCGATCATTGCTGATTGGTGTACCAAACCAACCTACTCAGAAAGATATATCGATTTCCATTCCTCCCACTCTACGAAAATCAAAATAAATATGATTTTGGGATTGAGGTCCAGAATGGAAACGATCTCTCAGCCCTCTCTCAGATATGTTAACTTAAATAGTCTTCGAGATATGATGCCTAATAACTCCTTTCCAATTAAAATGTTAAATAGACTATTATTTTACTCAATATCATCTATTTATCAACAAGAGAATAATTTAACTCCAGATATCAGTGCCTTTCTTTCTGAACATCGAATTTTATATCATTACTCTTTCCCTTATATCAAAGAAATTCAACCTAAATTAAAAATTGGTTTCAAACATTCCTTGCACTCAGGACAAACCTTAAGGGTCCTTAAGGATACAATCACCTCATAGAAAAGTGATTGCAGACATAAGAAAAACTCATGTGCACTTACTTCACATAGTAGTCAATTTTCACGTGAATTTAATTTTCATGAAACCAAAATCATATGTAAGGAGAGAAGTTTCAACAAAAAAAATCTTTAAGGAAATGGTGGAATTTCACCTAGAATCTAATATTAATAAAAAAAAACTGACATTGAGGATTTAAGCTCAATTTTTTTAAAATTTATCGCAATGCAGCTGGCAAAATGATAACTCACAAAATCTTTCCGACACATCTTTACAAAAATAACTTAATGTCAATTTTTCCAAACTTTAGAAAAATTAAACAAAACTTCAACGTCTTGGTTTTTCCTAGAATAAACTAACGACAACTTTACCAGAAAGTAAAAAGACACTGACCTAAACAACAGGAATGTAAAAATACAAAAAATTTCAAATAAAAATCACCTAAAAAATCACTCTGTTGCTCATACCCTGCCTAATAAAATAGAGTATACTATACTTTTTTAAAAACTTTCTATCATAATTTTGTCAGTTTTGTTCATGGATATGAACAACAATGTTAATTTTCTTTGAAAGAAATTGTCCTAATAAGCAGCAGCAGCAAGTAATTTTTTTGATGTTATTATTTTAGATTTTTTTCTTTTGTAATCCTCAGAAACTGATTTTCTACTGTATTTGTAGTCCTGAAGAAGAAAATAAATTATTTTCGAAAGCTTGGCGTAGCTAAAAAGGTGTTTAAAACTTTTTAGCCCTATTTCCACGACCGCTAACTCCAAGAATTTGTTTGTGAGTTTTATATATATAGTTTGATATGAAAATACTTTAATATATTGGTGAATCCTTGGATCACACAGACCAACGTTCAATAACTTTTTCTCTCAGATTGGACATACTTAGAATTTGGTAAAATTCCCATTTCTAACCCGAGTCTGAGGCCTATGATTAATGTTGCCACATACAAATCTCTTCCTTAAAATAACCTAACTTTCGGTCAAAAATATTTTTATAAATTAACGGCATTTTCAAGCAATATATATATATATATATATATATATATATATATATATATATATATATATATAAACTGTTGGTAATAATTAAGAGTCAATATTTATCCAAAACATATTTCTGTTTCAACCAAATCTGCAAGTATTCAAAATAGTAGTAACTACTACTACTATTATTATGTAAAAAAATTTAGTTGCACACTCTAAGATTACACGTTATTATCAAGATATCAGATTCTTGAATCTGATATAAAATCATTGGCGTACCTGATGAAAAGCCAGAAAATTTTAAGGTTCATTTCTTCATTAGTTATTGAGAAGCGATATTTTTAATTATTTTTGTTCTATTTCTTTTGATGCAATGATTTGCTAGTTTCAAAGGACTAAACGTTTTTATAACACCCTATATATATATATATACATATATATATATATATATATATATATATATATATATATATATATATATATATATATATACATATATGATCCTACAAAGTGTAGAATGATTTCCCTGGATACTGCTTGAAAATTAACTTGTTTTACAAAATTAGATTGATTAGAGATACTTGGTCCAAACAACTATCGACAACTAAAATCGCCTTTGCATAACCGACAATTAAAAGTTTTCTCCAGGGTTAAGAGTGATACTACAAAACAAAATTATATAATAACAATAATAACCGTCTTTACTGAAATTAAATGGACATAAAAATATTTAAAATATACAATTATAATAAAAAGAATAATTAACTTTCAAAGCAAGGTGACATTTAGCCACTAGGGCTACCCTTACAAACAACTTTACCTAAATGCCAAACTGAAAAAAAAAGTTATAATAAGAACTAACAATTAATATATAAGAAAAACGAAAATAATCAAGTCATATACATAAATACATACATGCGTACACATACACGCACTAACATACACATACAAACACACTCACACACACATATTTACATACACTGTACAATGTCACGGTAAATCCGCCGTTAGGTTCTTCCGACCATAAACTGCTTTCGACATCGAGTATCCTACCAATCAGTGACAGAGAGGCGTCTAAACCGTGCAAGATTTGGCACTACAAATCTGCTAAATGGTTAATTAGACGTTTGTTTTCGATCGGACGACCCACCTGACTGCGCTAAGGAGCTTTCTGGTGTTATTTTGGCTGGTATGGACATTTACATCCCTTTCTCGAAGAAATGCCCTTTTAACAGGTTGACTGCCGACCACTCCGATCGGAGTGCGTCGGGTCTCTTCGCCAACGCCGTCTACTCCGATCGGAGTTCGACATGCGTTCTTACGAAACGTTTTAGTATTCCATCGGCGTTGTATATGAAACGTGTTCCTAGTGGTGGCGTTGCTTAAAAACGCAAGTTCTAACAGGTGCTTAAGTGGTTCCGCGGATTTGCTTTTGGTTTGGTTGTAATCTGCCGTACAATATGGACAATCAACCTGGGCCTTCTGGTATTAAAAAAAGACATTGTAGTGATGAAAAAAAGGTATATGATAAGAAAAAGAAGCTAACTGACACTGAATTATTGCAGCTATTGGAAGAAAGCGGAGGTAGTAATGACGAACATTACGTACCAGACACAGACAATAGTGATGTAAATTCAAGCTCCGAGTCCGAAGAAGAGAATTTTATAGACCCTATTCGGCCACATCAAACACTTCCTAGCCTTGATGAGATGAAATGGAACGACAGAGGTGCGTTAAAACAAATTTTGTTCCAGAAAACCCAGGAATTATTGGTGCAAATTCCAGGACAGGGTGCACCTATCGATTTTTTCGAAATGATCATTGATGATGATTTTTTACAAACTATTGTAGAACGAACGAACTCTTACGCAGTCGAGGTTTTGCTGCGCCCAGAAACAAGTACAAAATCACGTATTACTAATTTTAAAGATCTTACTCTTGACGAACTAAAAATTTTTTTGGCCCTGTTACTTCACACTGGCACAATATCCTTGAGCCGTCTTAACGATTATTGGAAAACTGATCCGCTATTTAATCTACCTGTTTTTAGAAAATATATGTCAAGGAATAGATTTTTGCTTATCTTGAGGTGTTTGCATTTTACATCTCCAGATATGGATCCGGCAGATCGGCTAAGAAAGATTAGATTTGTGGCAGATTTTTTTAACAACAAGATGGGAGAAATTTACTATCCTGGAAGAGAGTTGTCTTTGGATGAAGCTATGGTACTTTATAGGGGTCGTCTCCAGTTTAAACAGTATATCAAGAATAAGCGTCATAAGTATGGTATGAAGTTATACATGCTGACAGAGCCTAATGGACTTATTTTGAAATTTCGTGTCTACGAAGGTGCGACAGATGTTTATGGTGGAAGCGGACATACTGAAAAGATTGTTTTACATTTATTGGAGGAAAAATTGGTGTGGGACATGCTGTTTATCTAGACAATTTTTACAATAGTGTTAATTTAGCTAGGAAATTACTTCAACAAAATACATACTGCACTGGTACGCTGAGAGCTGAGAGGAAAGATAATCCGAAAGAGGTAATGACTGCAAACTTAAAACGTGGTGAGAATAAATCTATGTTTTGCAATGAAGTGCATGTCGGAAAATGGCGCGATAAACGCAATGTTCAATACATTTCAACAGAATTTGAAGGCGAAATGGGCATTTTTTAAAAACAAAAGAAATCAAGAATCTGAAAAACCTTCCGCAATCATTGGATATAATGCTTTTATGTCCGGTATAGATAGACAGGATCAAATGATGGCATATTATCCTTGCAGCCGTAAAACCATTCGGTGGTACAAAAAGTTATTCATGCATGTGCTGCAAATGAGCATGATAAACGCCTATTTTTTGTACAATAAATATTCGCGGTCTGACCAGTTACGATTATATGACTTCCGATTGGATGTCATAAGAAATTTACTAGCCAGACGACCAATTACTAATTTGCCGCAAATTCCTCCAGGCCAAATAAATGTCCACAGCATTAGCAAAGTAGAAAAAATTGTTAGTGAAAAAAAAGGAACTAAAGAAACAAAACGGGTAAGCAGAAAGGAATGCAAAGAATGCAGGAAAAATAAAATAAGAAAGCAAACAGTGTATGAATGCAAAATGTGCCCTGGACAACCAAGTTTTTGCCTTAATTGCTTTGAGGATTACCATAAAAATGTACAAAAATGATTTAGAAATAAATGTTTTGAGTTCATGAGTTCGATTTATTATTTCTTTACTTATTTAATTGGACACTCCGATCGGAGTGTTCGGCATCTAGTAAAAATTTTCACTTGCAATGCCGATTAATCCGATCGGAGTGAAATTTTTTTTTTTCTAATATTTTGAATGGCACATAAAAAAAAACACATCCAAGACTCATTTTAATTCATATTTACCACAATAAAATAAAAATATTTGGAAAAATCTTACCGGCGTCAACCACAAACTCAAAAATATAGATCGGCAGTCAACCTGTTAACGACAAGCCTTGTTTTTACCGAAAATGCAAAGAAGCTGCTGCTTCTAAATATTTTGCCTACCGATAATGGCGTGAAAATCCTAACGTCATAAATCGTAACACCTTTGTTCGTGTCCGGAACAGATACAAGGATATTAAGGACGAAATCAAGGAGGCACACAATCAACGAATTGACTTGAGTCTATTCTACAAGGCTGGATAGCAACCTTAATTTTATGTTTTTTGTGATAGCTGGATCTTTCCAGACCTCAATGAGTTTGATCGTCGAGTTTCTAGCCATAGCCAAACGTCTTTTTACTTCCGATTCCGCTTCACAACCACCATTATTTGTTTTATGAGGTATCCCAAATAGTTGAAATGGCCTACAACAGTCAAACCAGCAATTTCATTTATGTGTGACAGATCTTCATTATGATTCACAATTATTACTTTGGTTTTCGTTCTATTAATTGTCAATCCATAGTTTTTGCTAGTGATTTCCACGCGCTCCATAATCGATTCTAGCTCTTTTTTTAAAGTTACAAGTATAATAGTATCATCCGCATATCTAAGGTTACTTAGCTTTTTTCCATCTATTGTCACACCCCCACGTCAGCCATCCAAACTAGACCTCATTTACTATATATGTTAAAAAGTAAGGGAACAAAATACAGCCCTGTCTGACGCCGGCTCTATATTAAAGGGATCGGAAAAAGAATTATTCAGTTTAATTCTGCCATTTGTGTTTTCATACAGGGATCGGATAAGGTTCAGAAGAGGTATAGGTGTTCCCATGATGATTAGAATAGACCAGAATTAGTTCCATTGTATGTAGTCGAAAGCTTTAGAGTAGTCTATAAAACAGATATGTTTGTTATTTGGAATTCCTTGACTTTTTCTATTATCGGGCGTATGTTGAGAATTTGTTCTCTAGTCCCTCCTCCTGGAATGAAGCCTGTTTGTTGGGTAGATATTTGCGGCAGCAGAAAAGTTCTGAGTTTTTCATTTAGGATCCAGAGAAACACCTTAGCAGCGTATGACACCAGAGCGATTGTCCTATAACACTGGTCAACAAAAAAAAGAAAATTGCTTGTTTCCTGTAATTTTGTTTTTGTTTCTATCTCAAATTGACGCGTATTTTTTAAATATGGCAACAATTTTTCTCTAACAGCTTTTGTTTTTGAGTTATAGCTAACTACCCTCATTTACTGTTTTTACTTAGATTTTCGTTTTTTATTGGACACTAAAATATATTTTGTTGTTGTTTTAGATATGGCTTCGTCAAGAAGATGTTGTGTGCTTAATCCCGATTGTTTTTGCTATATTTGTGGTGAATATATATTTGCAAAATATCGAAAACCTATATCGGACTTTGTGAAAACTGCGTATCATCAATACTTTAAAATAAAATTGTGTAATCAGGACAAGCCATGGATTCCTCATATTGTATGCCAGAAATGTGTGGTATGTCTACGGTTATGGTCCAGTGGAAAAAGAGATGCAATAATGTTCGTAACACCCATGATGTGGCCAGAACCTCGAAACCATCATGACGATTGCTACTTCTGCGTTGTGAAAATAAACGGAATTAACCCTGGAAATCGAAGTAAGTGGTCATATCCTAACTTATCTTCTGCTCAACGACCTCAATTAAAATCACAAGGGGTACAATCCAGCACATCTAAATCTGCTGATGTTCCAAATCTCTGTGAACCCGAACGAAATACATCAAGTGAAGACTCTGATTCAGACTACAAATGTAGCCTTTCAGAACCTCAACCATTTAATCAGAAAGAACTAAATGACTTAGTAAGAGATCTGAACTTACCAAAAGAAGCTTCTGAAATTTTAGCATCTCCTTTAAAAGAAAAAAATTTGCTTACTCCGGAAACCAACTTTACATTTTATCGTACCCGAGAAAAAAATCTGTTACCGTATTTTTCTCAAGAGAAGGATTTAGTTTTTTGTAACCATGTTGGTGGTATTTTGCAACAGATGGGATTAAAACAGTACCAACCTAGTGATTGGCGTCTTTTCATACATCAGCAAAATAAGTTTAAAGTGTGTTTTGCTTCATAACGGTAACAAGTACGGATCTATACCTATTGCACATTCGACGACTTTAAAAGAAGAATACGTAAATGTTTCTAAGGTTATGGAAAAATTTAAGTATCAAGACCACAAATGGGTCATTTGTGTTGATCTGAAAATGGTTAACTTTTTTTTAGGTCAACAAGGGGAGTACACAAAGTTCCCTTGTTTCATGTGTCTCTGGGATAGTCGTGACAAACAACACCATTGGTCACAAAAAGTTTGGCCAGTGCGGGAAGAGCTAAAAGTTGGTACAAAAAATGTTGTAAACCTGCCTTTAGTTTGCGCCGAGACCGCATCATACTTCCACCACTTCATATTAAACTCGGCATAATGAAACAGTTTGTGAAGGCGCTTGACAAAAGTGGCGAATGTTTTAATTTTCTTTCACGCAAGTTTCCAGGATTAAGTTCAAAAAAATTGAAAGCTGGTATTTTTGATGGGCCACAGATTAGGCAACTCGTGAAAGATCCTAATTTTGTCAAATCAATGACTGAAGTCGAATCCAAAGCATGGAATTCATTTGTTTTGGTTATGAGTAGCTTCCTAGGCAAAAAGAAATCTGACGACCATGTCGAGCTTGTTGAGTGCATGCTATTGAACTTGCAAGAGCTAGGGTGTAACATGAGCATAAAAATCCACTTCCTGCACTCGCATTTAGACCGATTTCCACAAAATCTAGGTGATTTTAGTGAGGAGCAGGGTGAAAGATTTCATCAGGATCTTCGGACAATGGAAGAGCGTTATCAGGGGCGGTGGGACTCACATATGATGGCAGACTACTGCTGGAGTTTGCAACGAGATCTACCTAAAGTCGTTCATTCAAGGAAATCTTATAAAAGATCATTTGCTATAGTTCAATAGAAATTTTGTTAACATAATGTATTATTTTTTTGTATTTTTTTGGCAAAATAATAAAACTATATATTTTAAAAGGTAAAGCTGTTAGCAATCTCCCAGTATTTTTTTCATAGTCAGGGCTATAGAAATACCCAATAACAGAAAAAAAAAAATAAAGGAAACAAGACTTGTGTTGACCAGTGTAATTGTTGCAATCCAAAGGGGATCCTTCCTTATGTAAGGGTATAAATGTAACTTCGCACCAATCTTTCGGCCATCATCCAGTCTTTCATACTACATTACACAGTTGATGTAGTATAATTACGGCGGTTTCTCCCATCATCTTTATTATTTCCGCAGTTATTTGGTCAATACCTGCTGCTTTTCTGTTCTTTAACCTTTGAATAGTCTTCCTGACATCAGATTTGAGAATAAATGGCTCTTGTTCTTCTGCGGTTTCGTTGTCAACAATGCAGTCGCCTACAAGTTGAGGCACAAAAAGTTCTTTACAGTAATCCTTCCAAATGGCAATGATTTCAAGCATGTCGGTGACTATTCTACCAAAATTGTGATTTTGCCGTGCCACATGGACTTTTATGACATTTTTTTACTTTAATAGGTGGTTGGCAGTAAAAACAAACAATAAAAAAATCTGTTAACCAAGAATTTTTTTCTCTTAAGTAATTTAAAATATTTCAAAAAACAATGACCTCCTAAACCAAAAATGTAAAAAAGTTTTATTATGAAGTTACGACCTAAGATCTTCTAGCAAATTTAGATCCTGGTTGGTCCCTTTTGATTGTCCAGCAATAATCTCCCAACATATTTGGGTTCCATTTGCCCTGGTAACGTTTTTCCATCTTAGAAATGTCCTGATGGAACCTTTCTCCGTGCTCATCGCTCACAGCCCCCAAATTCTGAGGAAAAAAACCCAGGTGTGAGTCTAAAAAATGAATCTTGAGTGACATGTTGCAACCCAATGCTTGATAAGCCAACAATAGCTCGCTAACCAACTCTCTGTAGCTTTCACTCTTATGGTTACCCAAAAAATTTGCAACAACATTCTTAAAAGATTTCCATGCTGGTTTTTCTAAATCGCTCACTTTTTCTTTGAATACAGGATCTTTTATTAACTCCCTAATTTGAGGTCCTACGAAAATACCCTCTTTTATCTTTGCATGACTTATTTTGGGGAACAAAATTTTTGATCAGGCCTAATTTGATATGCAATAGTGGAAGAAGTACTTCAGATGGCTCTACAAGGGGTAAATACTTCACATTTTTTTGTCCAGGAATTAAGGATGCACGCGTAGGCCATATTTTTTTATGATAGTGGTTTGTTCTGTCTCGACTGTCCCATTCACATAAAAAGCAGCAGAAGTTAGTATAACCCAGTTTTTAGAAGAGTCAATGAATAAACGCCACTGGGAGGGATCAAAATCGATTTCCAAAATCTTCATAATCCCATTTATATCATTACAATACACCAAGTCCCCGTCTTGAGAAAAGTATGATCTGAAGTGTTGATCACGATTTCGAAAATAGCTGATTTTAGTTTCATGATGTAGCAAATTCCATCCTTTTAATCGAGATCCTAATAGTTCTGACTGCTTTTTTGACAAATTTAAATCGCGAACCAAATCGTTTAGGTCTTCTTGAGTTATCAAGTATGGCTTGGTTAAAATTTCTTCAAATTCAGAGTCATCGTCCTCATCAACACATTGGCTTGAAGTGGAAGATTGTGATCGTCAATCTCAACGGACGCAGATGCAACTGGTATAGGCAAATTTTCACTATGAGGGACTGGTCTCATGGCTGAAGGTAAATTAGGGTAAATAATTGTGTTTTTTTCTTAAAATTTATACCATTTACGTCAGTAAGACAAAAATATCAGTCCGAAATGTGATCTCTTCGTTCGGTCCAAATCATGGGTACAGCAAACGGCACATGACGGGACCCTTTTTTCCAACTGGTTAAATTCTTCACACACGTTATGCAACAAATATGAGGGGCCCAGGAATTGTCTTGATGGGCCACAGCGAAACCGAAATACCGGTGATAATTCTCCAAGACTAGTTTTGTGAAATCTCGTTTTTGTTTTTTGAAAGTCAGTTCGCCACAAACATAACAAAAAGAGTTAGGATGGTTACTACACTTTCTCGACATGTTAACGCAGTTAATAAATCACAATATTTCGATAAAATCACAGACAAGTAGTTTTATGACTATTTCTTCGCGAACGCTCCTTTGCTTTTATTGCTCTAGTACTAGTTATAAGTATTACCGTATCACAAGAAACCTGAGGCTAATTGAAACGAAATAACTGCAGTTTAATAATGAGGGTAGTTAGCTAAAACAGTATTAGCTATCAAAGTTCGTGTGGCATGACTAGTGTTGACCAGTGTTATTTGAGTTGTAGGTTTGAATTCTTTCGACAAGTATTTTACTTTTTCATAAAGTACTTGTGGTCGATTGTTTGTAGCATGTTGTTCCAGCTCCTCACATATATTATTCAAATATGCGTTTTTTTCCTTTTTACAAGCCGCCTTGATTTCTTTATTGGTTGATCTGATTCCCTTCTGACGATCCAATGTGTTGTTTGTTAAAATCATATTTCTTCTTGTTTCTATAAGCTTTAGGGTATCGTCGGCCATCTAATGTTTTTGAGGGTGTTTTTGTATTTTTGCAGAGCATTGTGTAGCAGTATCCACAACTGATTATTGTTGTATTGAAAAGAGTAAAACTTTCTAGTTCAAAGTAAATGAAGAAATAAGCATACTGTCACCTTCAAAGGTGTAGATAGAATTTCTGGCCCTTTCCAGCAGATCGTTAATGTAAATCAGAAAGAGAGTAGAAGATAGTATGAAGCCTGGGGGCACACCAGCATTAATAGGCAAAATATTGGAAAGAAATCCGCAATCCTTCATTACTGCATAAATTTAAACATTTCAAGGGCCTCTTCTATCGCTGAGTAAGACATATAATTCTCTATCTAAAATGACGTTTTCTAAAGCACACAACTTAGAAGTATTAAATCAAAAAACATTCTATCGCACCACTCTCGCAAAGCTCTTAAAAGCCCTAATACGCAGTCGACAGTCTACGCGATTAGTTTATAAACTGTTGGAGAGCAGTTTCTAACTTTATTTTGTCCTACAGCAGCCGCCATGTTGCTTTAAAATGGAGGATTAAGAGTCCTCTCCAACTTCGAAATTAGCGGTCATTTGAATACCGGCTTTACAACTTTAAAGACGAGAGCTTTCATCAGTTGTCGACATTTAAAGTGTTGGCTTTGTCTGATTTTGAGTTAATTGGTTACGATTTCGGCGTTGGATTAGAGTTTTTCTGTATTGAGGAAAAGGTCCATTTAATGATGTCGCAGGATAATTGCTAATTAATGCAAAGATATAAATATACGGGGAAATTATTCAATTTATCTAACTAGTTATGAAGGAAAAGTAATGCACGATGCTACAGCAGCTTTCAACTTATCACCCGAGAAACATTTTCGGCCTCTGAGGTCTTTCTTCGGATATTTAAATTTAAAAAAGTTACAGGGCGCCAAATCAGAACTATAGATTGGATGTATTTATGTGAATTCACATCTTTTGGTAATAGCTCGAACTGTGCGAGCCTTGTAGAACCTATAGCGGTGGTAAGACAGCAAAATCTGGGCTCTCCATGAATTTTTCTCTGGCGTCCTCTGATCCTATTCCCTCTGTAGTGTGAAATTTGAATTGTCAGTTCTGCCCTCCTTGAGCTGACGAAGTTGGGGGTTGGGTGCTGATACGGTAGTGTCTCTTATGTTTAAGGTGACATTTTTAGTGTTCCGTACGGAATACTTATGGGATCACTTCAGTGTTCGTCTATTTGTCTGTCTGTCACACCAGATTTTCTCCGAAACTATTTGACGTAGCAAGTTGAAATTTGCCACAAATATAGAAACTGGTAGCCCAATTGGAGTCTTGTAGTTTTCAAAAGTAAATTTTGACTTAAGGGGTTAGTTTTGTGGGGTGAAATTGGAAGTGAAAAATTTTTTTTCTAAGGTCATCGAATGGGGTGTCAAGTAAAAATATGAGTTCAAAAATATATATAATGTAATTAATACTGCCGTAAACTTTTCTTTATATTATTTTTTAAAAAAATGGACAAAAATCGCTGTCCCCTCCTATCACGAAAAAAGTACTGATCAAAAAAAATTTGAAAAAATTGAGCGACAATTATCACGAGGGAATTATGTTTGATAATTTATCTGTTATAAAAAAAACTATTTCTCTGAACAATATGGTGAATGTTTTTTCGTCAAAAGTTGTGAATTTAACTAAGACTAAGAGCTACAAAATATCAGTACGTATTCGGTGCAATTAGTAATATACTCATATACTCTTTAGTTCAATACTGTATTTGGTCAATCACAGATAAAATAAAGTTCAATGATGAGTGGTAACTCCCGGATAGGTACCGAGACAAAATAATATTATTTCATTTGTTTATAATTAAATAATTATTTAAGTAGTAAATATTTGCTTTAAACTTGTACTACTAAATTCTAGATTGACATAGATTCATTTATTGACTATTAGATAGCTAAGAAGCTATAATTGTTATAAATTATTGACTAAGAAAAAACGTGAAAATATATATTGGATTTTAAGATATATACATGTCAGGGACCTAATTAACTTAGCCTAGGTAAGGATCTTATTTTATTTTAATAGCAAAGTCAGACTTGCACTTGGCCAGTTTTCTGTGCTATTTTGTTGTTATAATGCTTTTTTGATTATCTGTAAGCTGTATCCGTTTTGCTTAAGTATTTTGTCGTATTATTTAGCTACTATTCTTCCTATTATTAACGAAAAATGAGACTTTAACGAAACGCCTATAACTACTAAGTTATAATAACAATGATCATAAAATGCACTTCTACAAAACATATGTTTCCATTTGTGAATCATTACACACTAATTCGTATACATAGATATATCATCAATATAAGGAGTGTCATAAAAATTGTTTATTATATTAAAATGAATGATATCTTGGGTCAAATAAACAACCACTAAATACTTTTTTTTCTAAATCTGGACTTTTTTAAAGTTTGTTAAAAATCCCATGGCAAAATATTCTTTTTTTTTCTAGTGCCACAACATCTGATTAAATACAAATTTTCCTTAAAAAAAAACCGGATTTTTAAATAAAAACCGACGAAAATAGTTGATAAATAACACCACTGCGACAAAATATATTTCCATATAAGTGTTATAAATTTTTCCTACATAAAAAATTGTGTTTGGTACATGACGACGTGGCTTTTTTAAATAAAATTGCTTTTACTAATACAATAAAATGCATGACGCTTATTACTGGCAACGTGTAGGATAACACCTAGCCTATTGCGAAATATAAATCGAGAACATTTTATTTATTAAAACGGCCGTTTTGTGTTATGGTTAAGTAGTGATGACTCAGAAGTTTTGGAATACTTAGTCTATGTTATTTTTTAAGGAAATAATTATTTTTAAGTTATGGTTTGTTATATATATATATATATATATATATATATATATATATATATATATATATATATATATATATATATAACACATGGGCTGAAAAGTCCCGGGCCTAACACATAGATGGCGCTAGTTTTATTGCAGTCACCTTTTTTTCAGTTAATACTAACCTTCAAAAGACAGCTGTTAAAATTTCATGATATTCTATTCATTAGTTTGTGAGTTATTGTGCTAAGAGTGACGCTACTTTTGTTATTTTCAAAACAATGGATCAAAAACAATTTCGTGTTTTAATTTTACACTGCTTCTTGATGGGAAAAAAAACCGTTCAAGCGAAGCAATGGCTTGAAAAGTGTTATGGGGACTCCGCTCCATCAGAAACAACAATAAAACGTTGGTTTGCTGACTTCAAACGTGGTCGTAGAGACACCGATGATGCAGAACGCAGTGGACGTCCAAATGAGGCGGTAACACCAGAAAACATCAAAAAAATCCATAAAATCGTTTTGAATGATCGAAAAGTGAAGTTGCGTGAGTTAGCTGACATCGTAAAGATATCAAAAGAACGTGTTGGCTTTATATTGCATGAGCATTTGACTATGAGAAAGCTCTGTTCAAAATGGGTGCCGCGTTTGCTCACTGTTGATCAAAAACAAGAACGTGTTGATGATTCTGAACAGTGTTTGGCCATGTTTAAACGTAACAAACCGGAATTTTTGCGTCGATATGTGACAATGGATGAAACATGGATCCATCACTTCACTCCGGAATCAAAACGATTGTCATCTGAGTGGACAGCAACTGGTGAACCTCGTCCAAAAGGTTATGGCCTCGGTATTTTGGGATGTGCGTCGTGTAATATTCATCGACTATCTTGAGAAAGGAAATACCATCAACAGTGAATATTATATAGCGTTATTGGAGCGTTTGAAGGCCGAAATTGCAAAGAAACGACCGCATATGGCAAAGAAAAAAATTTTGTTTCATCAAGACAACGCACCGTGTCACAAGTCAATCAAAACAATGGCAAAACTACATGAATTGAACTTCGAATTGCTCCCACATCCACCGTATTCGCCAGATTTGGCTCCCAGCGACTACTGGCTGTTCGCAGACCTGAAAAAAAAATGCTCGCCGGTAAGAAATTTCGCACGAATGAAGAGGTTATCGCTGAAACTGAGGCCTATTTTGAGGCAAAAGATAAATCGTTCTACAAAAGTGGTATTGAAATGTTAGAGCGGCGCTGGAATGATTGCGTTGCTCTTGATGTAGAGTACGTTGATGAATAAAGCTAATTTTGAACCAAAAAAACCGTGTTTTCTTTGTTAGGCCCGGGACTTTTCAGCCCATGTGTTATATATATATATATATATATATATATATATATATATATATATATATATATATATATATATATATATTTACATAACGAAATAATATATATATATATATATATATATATATATATATATATATATATATATATATATTATATATATATAATTTCGTTTAATAAGTTTCCAATAATGTAACATATCGAAATTCTAAATATCAAGCTTTTGCCTTCTTTTAACATAAAAAAAAAATTGAATAAAACATCACATATTCATAAACAGTAGCTTGGAGTAGAAAATTCGGTAACATTTCAGTAACGAAACGAGTCATACAGCTTTTCACATTAAACACCACAATTTCATTTAAACGGTTAGGGTTTTAAACGAGAGTCGGCCCTCAAATTTGTCCCTAGTGTGTGAAGGCTCAGCGCCTAGCAGATCGACCAGAAGGATCCTTTTTGCCAATCCTGAAGAAATTTTCCCCCAGTCAATCTAACCAACACGATCATCGCAAAAACGTTGCGGACCACAGTACCTGGATCGTAGCTTCAAAGCATTGCCGCTCCGAAGACCTCATACCTCCTCAGCGCCCCGCATTGTCCTCATCCTCCGGATACCCCAGGCATGCCGAGTAGTTTTCCACTTCTAGCAATGCTTGTTGCCTTCTCAACCTACTATATCCTGTAAGAATCCCTACAAGGGAGTTCAGGATGTATCTACTTCTATTAGGCAACTAGTCGACGAGCGCTCCTCCAGGCCAAGATACAATGTCCTTGGCCTGTGTTCGCCCTCAGCTTCGGTATGTCTCTAAGTCTTTCGTTAATAATTTTTAATTTGCGTTTAGTAGTAGTAGACGTAAAGTGGTACATTGAGTCCCTGGTGTCACCTAGATCAAAAGTTCTTCTGTGACTCCCCACTGAGTCGAGTCAGGGTCGCAGCCCTAGTCCGGCATTTTCTGCCAAGAGACATAGGCTACTCATCCTGACCTCTTGTAGATCTTTGGGTTCACAGAATAGTTGACCTCATATTATAATGCAGCTTTATAATATATATATATATATATATATATATATATATATATATATATATATATATATATATATATATATAATACATTACAATTCCGGGTTTCAATCCGTTCGTCTATATACATATGCTGCTGCTGCCGCTCCAAGCTAAGTTAGCTTCGAGCGGCAGCAGCAGCAGCAGCAGCAGCAGCAGCAGCAAGATCACGGTATCGAGTAGCAGCAGCAGCAAGAGCACTTGAAAATGCCAAATGTGATTTTGAAACCCGGAATTTTAATGTATTATATTCCACCATCCGTGAAAACCTCTATTGCATATATATATATATATATATATATATATATATATATATATATATATATATATATATATATAATTTAGTCATCCATGTAAATATGGACGCTACCTGAATCCTCTTTAACCGTTTATTTTCTCACCATATTTACATTCACAGCCCAGCCGAAATAAAATAAACTTTGCCACTCTAGTGTATAAAATATCTACAAATATTTTCGGACTTGGAATTACAACGGATCGCATGACTGCCTAGAGCGACAGGATTGTGAACGGATACGTTATTCAAATATCCGATTCCGATAACAACCTAGAATTGGTTTAGAGGAAAATATGATTTATGTCAAAAGGTATATAAGGCTTATTCTAGTCTAAAAATACGTATATACGCGAACGAAAATGTTCATTTTTTAGCTTAATAGTATTAATAGAATTAAACTTCATATATGGATAGTAGATAAGAAAGAATGAAATTGTCCGAAAAATATGTTCAAATTATTTGAATTATTGTGCAAATGGAACGGACGGCTAGTAGAAAGGTGGGACGCAGAACGTACATCCTATTCCTTCGAAGCTTAATTGTTAAGGAATATTTTACTGAAGCGGAGCCTGCCTCTTGTGTTTGTATAGGTTTTATCAAAACCATAATTAAACTACCGCGCGGTACAAATGCTTCGTTTCATATCATTTACGCGGCTTCAATAAACTCTCGAGTATTCAAATGATTAAAATTTGGATGCAGATGTTTGTGGAAAATGATTCGACTTCAAAAGCAATAAGGAGTTAATCAACTTACGTGCGTTTTGGTGAATGCGCCAGTCGACCTGTTAAACGCTGGCAACAGTGCAAGCGTAAAATAAGTTGCCTAACCTTAGTACTAATAGTGGTAAAATGACCTTTCAATGAATAAATTATATGGTTATTGTAAACTAAAAAAAAAGGTGAAATTTCTTATATAAATGAAAATAGCATCCATTACTTAATGTTTAATGCAATCAATTTCTTAATTATTTTTCCGTATATTACTTAATATGTTATATAATTTAGCGCCCATT
The DNA here is from genome assembly GCA_019049505.1 of Pachyrhynchus sulphureomaculatus. Lineage (NCBI taxonomy): Eukaryota > Metazoa > Arthropoda > Insecta > Coleoptera > Curculionidae > Pachyrhynchus > Pachyrhynchus sulphureomaculatus. Next base: position 174,985,145 of record CM032449.1, read on the forward strand.
AAATAAAAAGAGAACAATCATTAACGAAAAAATTCTTAACAAAGTCGTATTAAGGTTATAAACTGAAGGTGGATATTATAAGTCGCGTTATAAAATTTTTAGCAGGATTATTACAGACATTTCTTCATCTTACTTATTCTATGCTATCTCAAGTTTTAATTACAATAATTAGAAATATTATTATGCGGCATGTGCGCGGAAAAAGCGATTCACGTTGTTCTTGAATCGCTGTAAATTGTACTCGGTGGGAAACAGCGCTGGGCAAATTATTCCAAAGGGATGACGTTCTCCATATAAAAGACTGCTTGAAAAGCGTTGTACGCGGAGTAACAAGCTGAACCTCATACGGATGTGAAGCACCAGCGCGACGTGTATTTCTAACATGCACCGCTTTGAGAGGAATTAAGCGGGCTACATCCTTCGAACACTTTCAATGAAAATAGGCCGCCGGTCAATTCCAGGTCTCTAATCAGACGGACCGCTCTTCTCTGAACAGAATCCAACAAATGCAGTGTATGTTTGGGAGCGGAGCCCCAAACCTGGGAGCAGTATTCCATAGTTGTAAAAAATTAACAGTTGTTGTGGGGTGTAAAGCTTTCTGGTTCGAAATAATATTCCCAACTTTTGAGAAGCTCTCCTTACTATGCCTGCAACATGTTCATGCCAGGACATATTTGCTCTCAAACTAACGCCCAAGAAATTGAGCGACGATGCTAGGGGCATGGAGAGCCTCGACATAACTATGTTGGGTTCAGCAACGCTAACTTTTTTAGAAAAAACTGCCGCCTGGGTTTTTGTAGCGTTAAATTCCACTTGGTTACTGTCACCCCAAGACAGAATTTCTTCCAGGTCTTTGTTAAGTTGAACGACCTCCTTCTGTCTGCGGATATTCGCCTGAACAGCCGATGTCCGAGCGTTCAAGGTGAATGAAGAGACAAGCGTACTGTCATCTGCAAAGCTGTAGATTGGATTCCCGGTCTTTTCCAGCAGATCGTTAATGTAAATGAGAAAGAGAGTAGGAGACAGTATGGAGCCCTGGGGCACACCGGCGTTGATAGTGAAGGTGTTAGAAAGAAATCCGTCGACCGCCACTCGTATAGAACACTCTCTGAGGAAACATGAGAGCCACAAACAGAACCTTTCAGACAAACCATAAGAGCGTAACTTAGCCAACAGTCCATCGTGCCAAACACGGCCGAATGCCTTAGATATGTCAAGAGCAACCGCTCGAGATTCTCCAAAGTGTTCAATTGCGTTGTTCCAAACATGTGTTACATAAGTCAGAAATATTATATTGTCACTTAAATTGTAATATAATTAAATGCAAAATAAAAATTATTAATGAAAATATGCGGAAGCTCAGGCCTGGAGAAGTGCTCGTCGACTAGTTGCCTAATAGAGGTAGACATATCCTGAACCGCCTTATAGGCATTCTTACAGGATATAGTAGGTTGAGAAGGCACCTAACATTGCTAGAAGTGAAAGACGACCTGACATGCCTGGGGTGTCTGCAGAACGAGGACAATGCGGGGCGCTGAAATGGTATGAGATCTTCGGAGCAATGCTTCGAAGCTAGGATACAGGTACTGTGGTCTGGGAGGTTTTGCGACGATCGTAGTAGTTAGGTTGTCGGGGGAAAAATTTCTTCGTGGTTGGCAAAAAGGATCCTTCTGGTCTGCCATTTCATGTCGTTTTATATTTTTATCTGCTTCTGTCTTTGAGGGCTGGGTCTCGTTTAACCCTAACGGTTTAAAAGAAACGGTGGAGTTTAATGTCAAAAGCTATATGACTCGATCAAAATAAGGAAATGTTCGTTTCTGAAATGTAATCCAATTTTCTATTTCAAGCTGCTCTTTACGAATATGTGATATTTTATTCAATTTTTTTTTATGTCAAAAGAGGAAAAACGCTTAATATTTAGAATTTCGACACGGAAATTGGAAACTTATTAAAGTGCAGTAGATTAGAATACGTTTGAAGATAAACAATTTTGGTATTAAATACTTAACTGTGCGACTAACCAACAAATAATTTATATTTTGAAAACTTATGTAGCCTCTTATGTAAATTAAATGCTTTGAAGGTACGAATAGAAATTAGTAACTAGCTTCGTCACTTGACATCGTAGTATTATTACTCTTAAGATAAAAATAGCTAAATAATACAAATTTCTGTTCGGGTAAACCAAATACAATTTTCGACGTTTACGTATAAAAAAACTATTCTATACAAACTATTTATTATTTGTTTACTTACATTTCTGAAGTCAATAAGCTGCGTAATTAGAGTGCCATCAGATTTCTGAAACTCTAGCGTTACGGTGTCATCGCTAGCATTGGCAGAAATTGTTTCTTGAACTACATCGCCACCCTAGAATAAAAATTCAACTTATATGGTGAAGGGACACAAAATAAGAGTATAAAAAAATATTAAGTAGGTTAATGATATGATATTAATGGTACTTGTGAGCACATTTATCTAGAGAAATTCCTTCTTTCCAGGTCTTCCTTGGCTCTCTAGGTTTAGTGTGGCTTGGTGGCATTTATTTTATAGCTCTTAGGCAATCTAGTATCTTCATTCTTCTTAGATGAACATCTCAACTTAGTTGTTATGTTTTAAAATCCATCATAAAAAAACCATCGACGCTCATTTGTTGTCGTACGTCTACCCTTCGAATAATGTCTTCCCTCCATATTCCCTGTGATCTTCTGAACTTTTTCATAATTTTTTTTGGGTTGTTTTCCTATACCTTTCATGTCTATAGATCAGATTACAAGTATCTCCTAAATATTATATTTTCGTTTCTTTTCAATTTCATGTTTCTAAAGTATTATATAAAACAGCAGTTTCCTGGCTAGTTATTAAAATTACTGTGCACATCTTCAAAACATTTTTTCAGGAAAAAGCTTTAAAATTTAATTTTAAAAATTGCTCAGAATAAAAGAAAGAAAAAGATGGAGCTAATAAAATTATTTATCTTTTATGTTTTCAGTCTAAAGATCACCATCATTCCCTTTGTACGACTAAACTAAATGAGTGTGTTTTCAAAGGAAATACCTAAAAATTACATTTTGGAGTTTACGCTTTTTTGTCGGGGAAAGCAATTACATTACTTTTTTTTGTATAACTAGAATATTTTATTGTTATTATTCTGTTACGTTCTATTATATATATATATATATATATATATATATATATATATATATATATATATATATATATATATATGTATATATATATATATATATATATATATATATATATATATATATATATATACATATATATATATATATATATATATATATATATATATATATATATATATATATATATATATATATATATATATATATACATATACATATATATATATATATATATATATATATATATAGGGTGTTGTGGAATTCACTGCATATATTGAAATGGAGGAAAGCAATTACATTTTTTTTTTTTGTATAACTAGAATATTTTGTTGTTATTATTCTGTTACGTTCTATCATATATATATATATATATATATATATATATATATATATATATATATATATATATATATATATATATATGATAACACACCATATATATATATATATATATATATATATATATATATATATATATATATATATATATATATATATATATATATGGTGTTGTGGAATTCACTGCATATATTGAAATGGGTGACTCGTGGGCCATGTAGAAGCACATTCAATACTTTTTATTTCAAATTCGAAAATTTTTGAAAAATTAAAAAAGAGGGGCAAAACTCCTTTTTTATTAAATATTTATAAAATCACCCTGCCCATGAAAGACTGACCTTAGTCTTGGTAAATATTTAACGGCGATCAAAGTGGATTTCCCACCATTCAGAAAAAACAATACAAAAAGTTTTAATATTGAATGTTCAAAAGAATGAGAGAAAGTCTTGAATTGGGGAATCTGAGAGTGTTGTCATCATTCCAAGCACTGGCTATATTAACTCAAACTTATTTGTAAAATGGATGAAACATTTTATAAGCGTCGTAAAAACACCCCTGAAAATAAAGTGTTATTTCTGCTTGATGGATATTCGAAGAACCTGGAAGCGTTGAACATAGCAAAGGCTAATGACAACTGCCAGGCCTTACTACTCACCGGCTTCAGCCACTCGACCTTTTTTTTCTTTTTAAACCTATGAGCTTTTATTATATTCAAGCAACAGAACAATGATTGAGGACAAAACCATGTCCAGTAACGCAATATTAAGTTGCAAGTTTATTTGCAGAATCTTATCAAAGAGCTGCTATCATTGGCATCATTGTGAATGAATTTCAAGCCGCTAGAGTTTGGCTCATGGACAAAAACGGCTTTCCCGAACCTTTGCTAAAAGCAGCTGAAAATATAAATGCTCCCTTTTTCAAACAAACTCAAGTAATGAAAGCACATTAATCTTTTAAGACCCTTCTATTGTTATTAATATTAAAAAGCCACATCTAAATAGTGAACTGTCGCTTTCGGGATTTAACGCTGAAGTGATAAAAAAAACTGTAAAATCTTTATGTCCAATACTACAAAAAACACTGTACAAAAAACTGTGGATACTACATCAAGTCCTTACAAAATTATATTAAAAAAATCAATAACTCGTATAATATACACGAGCTTCCCTGACCGCAGAAGCCGAAAATAAACTATTCGGCAATTTTAAAGTTACCATTTTTTGTCGACGTCTGACAAGAACATTCTTTCTAGTCTGTAATAAATAGGGGAAGGGGAACAATCCAGCTCAACGTTTATTTTATTATCTTTTTTACAAGCAAGCAAATAAAAAAAAATTATAATTTATTGTATAGTGATAATTGATTATTGATGATTATTTTAAAATATAACAATTTATATATATATATATATATATATATATATATATATATATATATATATACATATATATATATATATATATACATATATATATATATATATATATATATATATATATATATATATATATATATATATATATATATATATATAATATATATAATAACAGGATTTCAAATAGGTTTTCCACTGAAATTTTTCGAGATAAATACCTAAATGGTAAACGATATTTTGATGTACCTTAAATCGGTACCTTATTGCTTGGTTATATTTTTGTATAATTCATTTAAGTAATTTTATTTAACTTCAATTGTGCTATGTGCAATGTACATCTATATGAAATAAATAAATGTACCTTGAATGCTCAACAGATTCCTATATAAAATATAATAAGTTGTCCGTGACCAATTTAAAACTTAACCAACTGTCCAGTGACACAATCTATTTGCACTTTCTACTAATTTCTTACTCACTTATTCCATGTCCCTTTAAAAAAAATATTGACCTTTAGGACACCTTACCCCCGTAATTGGTAAACATTCACTGAAAAGAAAACACGGGAGTCCCAGCCTAAATGCTTTAATCTTTGGAATACGAATAACAAAGGTTTACGAATATAAAAATATTGTAATATTTTTTTCTATTAAGTTTATTCGAGAAAAGCCGACTGACGGGATAAAAAAAAGACCTTCTGTCTAATTTAGGTATTTTGCTACCGTGGAGTTCAGCGTTCATCAGTGGGGTACGAAAAAAATATTAATGACATTATTTCTTTAGGGTCGATTATTATTGAGATCCGCTATTTAAGGTGAATTTTCTACAATCGGTCTTACTACAAGGATCCACCAGTTCCAATATATGCAGTGAATTTATATATATATATATATATATATATATATATATATATATATATATATATAAATCTTTTAATTTTAATCTTGGGTGTAGGTTCGTTTAATTAACACACAACACACAATTTTTTTTCGGTTTAAAAAACTTTTTTATTTGACAACCCTGGATTTGGGCATTTTCAAAAATACGCGAACCAGACTAATATATTTCAGTCTATAGATCGTTTTGTAATCCAGAATAACCCTGCTGTTCATCACAGTTCAAAATAAAATTAATTGTGCTTTTTAGAGGATGAAGAGTCAAAGTTAGCTAATTAAAATGTTACTCATGATACTTGCAATTTTTTTCCCCACAGGCATAGCACTTGAGGGCTAGTCTTGGAGGGTGAAATCGGATGTGAAAAAAACTTACCAGGTTATGGAGTGGGGTGTCAAATGAAAGTTTGTGAAAACACGAGTTTAAAAATCTATTTGATGTAATACTTGCGCACATTTTTCTTTGCATTATTTTAAGAAAATGGTTTAAAACACCTATCCTCCCATATCCCGAAAAATACTGATCAAAAAATTTTAAACAAATTCTGGAATATTCTTCATAAAGTGTAGATTAAGCGAAAATTATCACGACTGCATTACGCTTAATAATTTATCTGGTATAAACAAAGGGTATGAAAACTATGTTTCATGATAATATAGAGGAAGTTTCGTTAACATACTTTCCAGTACACACACGGTTGGGTACCGAGAGAAAATAATTTTAATTGTTAATAATTAAACAAATATTTAGATAGTAAATATTTGTTTTACAGTGTTATTACATGTCAGGGACCTAATTAACTTTATTTTATTTGATTTTAAAGGCAATTACGGTACAGAACACTAATTGCGTAAGTCCATCTGGCACTCGACTGGTTTTTTTTTTTTAAAGATAGGATAAACTAGAAATTTTCCATAGAGTAGGAATAGATTTTGTTTGTAAGCAGAGATAAAATTGGTAGTAGAGCTATAAATAATAATTATAATTATATTACTTATCTCTTAAAACTCTAAAATAAAAGTATAGGTTAAAATATTTGTCGGACACATGTTATTTTTAAAAATATTATCATTTAAAATAGCTTCGGTAAATGTTAAGAGTCAGTTCCTTCTTTATAACCTAAATCCTATATATCCAATAAAATGATGTTCAGAAAGATATATGGTGAAACTATTTATTTCAAGGGAAAAGCGCGGTGATATATTAAAATAGCCAACTTGATGCCACGATTTATATAGAGATGCTTTGCATATGCTTCGCGTTTTACGTTGAACGGTAAAACCTTGCACATTTTGATAGAACAGCAATTACGTGAGCCTAATCGAGAAGTCCCCGGACGAAGGATGATGCCAGGTGGATCGGCGGAGAAGTTTCTAACAAGAGCACGTGCCTATATCGGATAAAATAGGTTTCCAAAGAATATTAAGTAAATGAAAAACAAGCCGATAAAGAGTTCCACGAGAGTAATCATTTAACCGCCAAGTCAATAAACATAACTGCCGTTATTCGCCTGTGACAAATCTGAAACTAAAACATTTCAACTGTTTACTTTATATTCCCCGAAAGCGAAAATTTAGGCCTCAATTTCAGTACGAAGAATAATCGGCTCGTACTTTTTTGAGGATGACAGGGGCCGCACAACAACTGTTAATTTGGTGCGAAATGTGGATATTACTGAGAAACTTTTTACAATCGCTCTACTTTAAATTCTGATGTTTATTAGGAGGGAACCTGACTTCAGCAGGATAGAGCGTTAGTAATTTCAGAGATGTTATCGAATGAATTGATCTCAGAAGAATGAGAAGAAGCGGTGATGCAAAATTCACGCACGTTCATGGTTGTTTTTTGCAGGCGTCCCCCTATTATATAACAACGAACTAAGATCAAAGGGCTTCTTCAAGCGACGACTTGAATACGAGGTGGATCAAATATAAACTAGACTTTCTGTACTGAGCGCTTAATATTGTTGGGAGTGGACATCGCTTCTAGCAATGTTGGTTAGGGTTGTTAGCGAGTGGAGAGAACGATCAGTTGGCTTCGCCAGATGTATTCGGTAGTACAGTTCACGATAACGGAGCGAGACGTGCATCCTTCAATTGCGTAACGTGTCATTATTAAATTTCCCACTCGTGAAGGCGTGAAAACTGACCGAAATTCTGCGAAGATTGACAGCACAGTTCGGGGATCAAACACTGTCAAGGCCTCGTGTGCCTGGCATGAGGAGTTTATGGGAGGCAGTGAAGAGGTCGAAAATAAGAGCCATGATCGTCGTCCACAGACATGGCGTTTTACAAACTGATTTTTTGCACGAACGTCGCACCATCAATGCGGCGTTTTGGATGAGGTTAAATTTGCTTATCGTCAGAAAAGACGTGACCAACCGATAAGAGACGTGATTCTTCTGCATGACAACGCTCGCTCCACACTGCAACTCTAACTCGCGAAAATTTGGAGAAAATGAGTTGGACAACACTTGATCACCCTCCCTACAGCCCTGACCTATTGCCCTACGATTTTCATCTCCTTAGGCCACTCAAAGAAGTGTTGGGAGGACAACGATTTGATGACGAAAATGCGGTGGAAGGCTTCGTGCGCAATTGGTTACTGACTCGTTTATATTTGATCCACAGTAGTAGCTGTATCAGTTTTTCATTTTCTTCATTTGCTTTGAATGCTCGAATATTGGTAGATTCCAGCAAATCGTTCAATTTAACAAAGACCTGAAAGAAGAAAAGTTACCGTTTGCTGAACATGATATAGTTATAGTCATTCTTCTAGCATCGTCACTCAATTTGTTGAGCATTAACTTGGGAGCAAATATGTCTTGGCACGAACATGCATGTATCGCAAAGAGACCTCAAGAGCTGGGAATATTATTTCGAATTAGGAAGCTTTACACTTCACAACATCTGTTAATTCTTTACAAAGGAGAAATTCAAGCAACGATGGAATAATGCTCCCATGGTTGGGACTATGCTCTCAAATATACACATCATTTGTGGGACTCTATTCAGAAGAAAGCTGTTCGCCTGATCGGAGGTTCAAAGAATGGTTGGAGAGTCATCACATCCGTACGACGTTCAGCTTGTTATTCCTCGTCCAATCCTTTTCAAGCAGTTTATGTCCTGGAGAACATCATCCCTTTAGAATGATTTGCCCAGGACTGTGTTTCCTACCAATTTACAGCCATTCAAGACCAACGTAAATCGCTTTTTCCATACACGCATCACTGCTGTAGCGCTTTAGGCATTTCTCTGCAGCACATAAAAAAATAGTGTAAAATAGGTTATTCTTATTATTCTTAACTAAAATAATTTCAATATAATTAATACATAGTCCAAGTTAGTTAACGTGAGATTTTTTCAGAAAAAACTCTTAACGTTTCACGTAGCATTGCAACATCTGCCTAATCCAAGACGTATCTATTGTTCGGATCAATGTACGCCTATAGGCGACATAGGAACTTATTGCCGTCTTCGAAAGAAAGTTAGGATGTAGCGTGACCCAAGGCTTAGACATTTTCCTGTTTGGGAGACATCAAATAGGAAAAGATATGGGACAGTTGTCCTGATTTTACCTCTTTTAAAATGAAAGGAGATTTACGAAACGTTATATTTTGATGTAGTAAAAACGGTAAGTTGTTGGCTTTTGCAGCGAATGGTTCATGCATCTATATCGTGCAAAACTGAAATTATATCCCGCCCTTTCGCCTACGATTACGCGAGGCCCCTTTAAGAGTTCTTTACTGTTCGAGATTCGTACGTGGAAAAAAATAACCAACCCTTTACGAGGTGTGACTGAAAATTAGAGGAAACGTACACCTCGAATTTTCTTTACGGATTTTTATTCTTTATACTTCTAAGAATTATTCAAAAAAAAAAAAATTAAGAAAATTATATTCCATTATACAGTTATAGCATTAAATGTGACCTGGCGTTGGACTGGGACCGCTACCGGTTTTCGGGAGACTGTGTGCAATATTACTGTCAATTTTTAATATTTTGTAGCTTTTTTTTTAATCTTACTAATTACTTTTTCTACAAAATGTTGAGAGGTTTTAATAGATAATTTTTTATAAATAATTAAACACAAATTTCTTGCTCGAAAATTGCATATAGCCCAATCGTCAAAGGCAAATTTTGACGAAAAGGTCTTATTAAATGTTAACAGGCTGTATTTTGGCAAACAGGTATTTTTTTGGATGTAGAATACGATAAAAAAAAAATTTGCTGCTCTAAAGTGTACCCTAAGTCTAAAAATCGAAAATAAAATGAAAAATTCGTTTTTTCGCAAATATCTCTAAAAATAAAAAAGGTATCGAAAAGTAATAGCACCAGGTGAAAAGAACGGGAAATTTTACAAAAAAATAGTATATAGATTATTTTTTTAGTTTTATCGTAATTTAAAAAATTATTTAAAATAAAAAGGCGGGTTCAACCCTTTCAGTTGTAGTGGGAATCATGCCTCCAACCTCATTTATGATCAAATTAACGTTTCTGTATACCGTTAAGTATTTTGAAATTGGCTATTAAGGAGTTTCTCGGATATTCAAAATAGCAGATCCAATATGACGGCCAGAGAGTATGTAATTCGTTTGATTCCTTCGAGTAATTTGGAATTTTTGTGTTTTCAATAACTACTTTCTTGATACCTGGATGTTTAAAATATAAATATTTTATACTTAAAGCTTAAACTTTCATCTGTCATTTCTCATCTTTAAATATTTTTTTTATTTTAAGTTTGTATGATTAATAATAAGCAAAAAATACGTTTATCATGAACACTTTTTTAAGAGCGAAATTACAAAAAAAAAGAAAGTTTTTTTTTAAGTGTTTAATGATTTTCTAATATTAAGTATACTTTTAGCTGTAACTAAAAAAAAAATGTCCGACTTTTCTTGATCATTTCGTACTGCTTTGAACGTAATATTGCCGACGGCGTACTACAGCAGGCAAATTTTCATATTTTGAAACTCAATTTTTAAATAACACAGACAATGTGGGTATTTTTAATTATTCTTATATTGAAACTTAAGGTCTATTAATGATATACGCACAAGGATTTTTTTTTCAATACTATATTTTATTAAATATTTGTAATTTACTGTCCGTTAAAATCAAGCAAACAAAAATTTCGTTTTAAATTTTACGAATTATAAAGCAACAAAAATAAAAACTATTAGTATCATCGGAAAATTGAAAGATTCCTCTTCAAAAAGCTTTCTTTTAATTTTTTTTTTACACTCTGAAAACAAGTAATACTGATTAACCTTGGAGCGGTACGCGTAGACTTTCAAATTAATCTGTTTGACTTGCTACACTTTTTGAATCACAATGCTAATAAAAAAATCTGGAAAAAAAAAATCTATATTCTATTTTTTTGTAAAATTTCCCGTTCTTTCAAGTGGTGCTATTCGTTTTTCGATATCTTTTTTATTTTGCGAGATATTACTGAACAATTTTTAATTTTATTTTGGATTTTGTGGGCTTACCGTACATCAAACTTTAGAATTTTTTTTTTACCGTATTCTACGTCCAAAAAAACTATCTGTGTGCCAAGGTTCAGCCTGTTAACATTTAATGACAGCTGAAAACCCGTGGCGACTGGGCATACTAAAGTTTGAAACACCATAAATTTTTTATTTTTGGAAAAAATTTCTTCGACAAATTTTTAACTACTACATTATTTTACACAATTAATTCTTATTTTTGTATGTTGGATTATTTTTTGTGAAGTTATCCCGCAGACAAGGAAGCGCCATAGTTTTCATCGGTGGTTCATTTAACCCGATTAAAAATAATATTAACATTTAAAATATATTAAAAAAAAAAAAATTCTTATAATTTAAAGTACAATAAAAATATATAATCGCCATTTTTTTTTTTGTATTATTCACTTAATAACATTTAATTTATATATTTTTTTAAATATACTTTTTGCAGCGCCCAGGTGTATGTAACAGTATTGATTTGGTCGAGACTTAATTCGGTATAATTCTAGATCAGGAGGACAGGTTGAGACAAGAACTGTGGGTTTATTATAGTTTTGCTACCGTTAGACCTACAAATGCTACGTATTGAGGTAGATGGAGGGCTATCTCACTGGGAGAACTCAGTCAGTACGGTTGAGGGGTGCAGTCTCTGAGGTATTTCTTATTATCTCAGGGGTTTCTCAAAGAAGTCCTTAGGGATCATTTTGATTTAACATATCTAATATTATATTGAAGTAAAATTTGTGAGTTTTTTTGTTAGAGGTAATCTTTGAAACTACTGATCTGATTTTAAAAAAATATTTTACTAGTATATAGCCTGGACGTCTTGGATGAACATAGGCTACATTTTATGAGGTTGTAACAAAAGTGAGCTGGCCAGTGACAATTTTATTGACGTAGGTCAATGTATAAATGGTCAAGGGGACCACTTTCTGCCAAACGCTGCCTTTACAGTAAAAGAGATATATAAAAACGATGTATAGAAGCATTGTAGAACATAAATGAGTTTACAAAAAGGTGCGCGACAGCATATGTCTATTTACTAAGGTTAACCCACAAAACTGAAACATAGGTCTTAAAAATAGATGTGACCAAGTGATAAATCTCTCGAGAGTTGTTTCAATACCTAAAAAATGAAATCTTTATGAAAACAAATATGTTCTTCGTTATAAGCATTTCATGTAGATAAAAAGTGTCCTTTATACCAAACAATTTGGAAAAGTAATTTAGATTTTACGAGTGTGTTTTTGGGTAAGCGTAATTAAAATAGAGGTACATACACATGCGGCGACACAGTTTCAAAAATAAAAACTATCTCGGACGGCCTGTGTAAAAGTCGGGCGGCACTGTGCTATGTATGGAAGACTTGTAGACGTTAATTTCTAATGTTAGGGGTGATTTTAGGGTTATACTAAATCACATAATTTAGGTAAAATATTCAACGCGGCGCGCGACGCTACCAACGGTCAATTTTGTCGATCCATGTCCTGCGATCTATAATTTGATTTTTTCGCTTTTAAGTTGACTCTTTGTTTGGGAAGTCTAGTTTGGGTCGTGACACGAACTTGATTTGGTAAATGATATTTTGTTTTTTAAACAATTAGCTTTTCGTTTCTTATTCCTTGATGTTGTGTTTTTGAAGACGAAAAGGTTTGTTGTTATAGTTTTTGTTATTTATAGTTTTGAGATACTTTCACTGTTGTTGTAGGCACATTGTAGGTACCTTGTTGGTGTCAATAGATACTAAAAAACAATAAAAACAATTATTTACATTTTTTTATCATTATTACTGTATTTTTGTTCAATAAGTATCTAATAGTGTGTGTGTTTAGGCAACAAATATTATTTTAGTAATCGGTTTAGATTAAATTTCTGTGGTGTGTCTCATTTAAGCTTGAAGTTTTCTCTATTATGAGTATACTCTTAGTAAGAAGATCCAATGCAGACCTGCTTTTTTGGTATAAAATAATTAACTAGTCAGTTGCCCAAGTAATTTATTAATCTATTAATAATTTGTTAACATCTTTAATTTAGTTTACAGGCCTAGAAGAAGTAAAACGTTAGTTTTTAACTTGTACAGTACATTTTCTTTTCTTTTTGTTATGTAATAACTTACCCGTAAATAAATAAATAAATGAATAAGCCCAGTGCTTGCTAAAAAGCTGTATTGTTAAACAGTACTATTTTCAAGATTGTGCACCTAATTTTCGGAACAAAAAAAGTTTCTGTACGCTTCAAGCTTCAAACTTTTTCTACCAGAGAGCAGAAACACAGGAAATTTTTTGTAAGCACATCTGACTCTTAGAGAACGATGATAGTTATTTTTTGCGAATAGTCATCGCACCTAACAAATACATCTTAAGTTTAAGCACTTTCAACAGTCGAATAACATTTACAGCAAGTTCGAACTTGTTTTGAGTCTACAGTTGAGCTTATCCTGTAGTGTGAAGCGGAAGTCAACTGCTTTGTCGGTTCGTGCA
>CM032449.1:175003872-175128513 GCA_019049505.1 Pachyrhynchus sulphureomaculatus
TCTATGTTCATTGCTTCTAAAATAAAAATATTTCTTACGGAGGTATAAAATGATCAGTGACTTCACAAAACAAAAGTTTGTTTCCTGATCTTTACTGAAAACTGATTACCTTGAAATTTTTGTTTTTTTTTTATATACTAGATAAATTATCACTCGTGATAATTTTCGTTCAATCTACGCCCCGTGAAAAATATTCCAGAATTTTTTCAAAGTTTTTTGAACAGCACTTTTCGAGATAAAGAGGGGGACAGCGATTTTTCACGATTTTTTAAAAATAAGACAAAGAAAAGTGTACCCAAGTATTACATTATATATATTTTTGAACCCGTGTTTTTACAAGCTTTCATTTGACACCCTACTCGATGACCTAGTAAAAAATTTTTTTTTCACTTCCGATTTTACCCTCCAAAACTAGCCCTTAAGTCAAAATTTAACTTTCAAAACTACATGGCTTTGATGAAGCCATCAATTCCTATATTAGTACCAAATTTCAACTTTTTATGTTAAATAGTTTCGGAGAAAATCGGGTGTGACAGATGGACAGACGGACAGACACCGAAGTGATCTTATAAGTGTTCCGTACGGAACACTAAAAAGATAACGTCGCTGAACCTGACATAATTATGTCGGGACACTCCATTCCCCTAGTATGGTCATTCAATTTACTGAGCGGTAATTTGGGAGAAAATATGTCTTCGCATTAATATCTTGAATGCATAACAAAGAAAGCTTCTCAAAAGCTGGGAAAATTGTTTCGAACTAGAAAGCTTACACTCCACAACAAACTGTTACTTCTGTGCAAAGCTCAAATAAGATCAAAGATGAGATACTGCTCCCATGGTTGTGGCTCTGCCCCCAAACAAAGTCTGCATTTCTTAGATTTTATTCAGAAGGGAGATGTTCGCCTGGCTGGAGACCCAGAACTTACTAGTAACCCTGATTCTTTGGAACATTAAAGAGTGGTTTGACGACTTGAGTCTATTCTACAAGTACTCTCATGGAAAATATTCGATAGAATTCTTCCCAGAGCGGTGCATGCTAGGAATACACGCCACGCTAATACATCACATCCGTACTCGCTAATACTGCACATCCGTATAAGGTACAGTTTGGGACGGCTCATACAACCCTTTTTAGGCAGTTTTTAATATGGAGAACCTCATCTTTTTGGAATGGTTTGTTTAGGACTGTGTTACCCACAGCGATTCAAGACCACAGTGACTCGCTTTTCTCCGCACACGCATCGCTCCTGTAACACTTTAGAGATTTCCTTATAGCATGTGTGCTATGCCCATAAAAAAAACTCTAGCTTCTTTAACAAACACTAGGGTTTCTTATTCGTCGATCTGAAAGCAGCAAATCCTTAACACGCCTGAGGGTTTCCTCCATTCTTCCCTCAATCAGTCTTCCTGAGTTAAGGTCATTCTGAATTCAGTCTCTTGTTTAGACCCAAATGTTATTTGAAAATAAGATTGCCGGTACTATTATTGCACACTTAGGACATTCTTTCATGAGTAACTTTTGATCCATTTCCCTCTTTAGTGATAAACTTGTAACATTCATTTCTTCTAAGTTTGAAGATCATGTTATTAAACCGTTTTTTCTTTCTTTGATACATGTAATAATTGTTAGCCTAAGTTGAGCATTGTATAAGTTATTTGCATTTTCTTACATTTTTTCACATTAATTGAACAGCGTAATTCAACTTGTACTAAACGCAAGTGCTGGGTTTAATTTATTTCATTTGCATCAAATATGTATAAATGATTAGGACAAGCATCCTCAGTCCTTGTCTATAACTTTAGAAGTTTAACACTCCTGTCTCATTTGATTCTCCTGAAGTGAACTAGTAAATTTTAAAGATTTCACTTCGACGGAATGAGAATGTGGGATGGTATATAAGCAGTCATTTTCGATTTTTCGAGGCTTTTTCTTCCATCCTCGAGTGGGTGCCTTTTGCCATCCACGAGTTCGTGGTGTTTTTTCCGTCCTCGAGTTCGAGGCCTTTTTCCGTCCAGAGATATCCTACTTATCCGAAGACATTTAGGGTCAAGTGTTGATCAGCCACCTAAATGAAAGTCAGGGGTAATGTGTGGGGAAATATATCGATACGAAACCCATCAGGAAAGGCCAGGCAGTTGATAGAAAACCCACGAGGAAAAGCCAAGCAGTAAGTCGGCAAATACATATATCAGTTTAAATAACTTAGTTCCTTTCAACAACGTGTGTTCCTGACGACTACGATACACTTGTGATCCCGAAGCTGGGTTCACCGGAAGTGAACCTGGGGCAAACTTTCAATACTGTACTTTTTTAAAGCCATTTTTCAAACTCAAAATAAGTGATAGAGAAACTATATAAACTTCATAATTCTAATTTAAAGACTATCTGTGAACCTGTACACTCTCATCACATAAAAGGTTATTTATTTGGTCTATTTAATCTTAAGGGTACGATAAAATGTAAGAACTTTTCTTACTTGTTAATATACTTTACTTGGTGTTAGCGTAATGTTTTACTGAACTCCCGTTCCATCTTACAGGACGTATAAGTTGTACTTTATTCAATTTTCTAGCAACAACTAAATAACTTCAATATTTTGAATGAATGGTACCCAAAACAGTACAACTAAGCCGTAAACAGCTATTGAGATCATTTTCAAAAGGCGTACAAAAAATTACCTCATTCCCCATGTTCTCTACCAGAAACAAACGGGTTAGCTGACATTTTAATTTTTGTTCTCTCTCAATATTAATATCCACTCAATACATCCTCAAAAATAAGAATGTAGTTAAGGGGCAAATGGTGTTCTTATACAATAAATAAAGTATTTATTTAAATATAAAAGAGAACACCACGTAAAAAACTTTACTACTGCGCGATATCCCAAATTACTTTCACTCATTTTTCCGAAGAAAAAAAATTATAGAAACTGCAAAACATAACGAACTCGTACAAAATTTCATCAGAGTAGTTAGAACAGCGAGATTAATTCGACAACCAAGCATTGTTTTGTATGATATCATTTTCATGGTTAGGTAGAAAACATAAAAATACCTTTGTAGTAAAGAACATATACAGAGTTAGATTTAAATATATTTTATACAAAACCATCAAAGAGAATTCAACTAATTCCAAAATTAATTTTTTTTTTATTCCTAAAATAATTTTAGCCACGTTACTTGTAGCATAAAATTAATTTAAGTTAACAACCAAAACGTAATTCTACGTAGTTCCAATATTACTAACAAACGAAACCGCATGTTCGTGCGTGACACTTTGCCCTTTTGTAGCTGCAATTCATTAAAATTATTTTAATTATATTTCGTCCAAGCCAACAACAACGAACAATTTTGAATAAATACTTCCGCATCTTAGAAGGGAAAATAAGCCGAACCATTTTGATGGAAATACGTGATTTAGAATATTGTAATTGGAAAAATCCATACAATTTATAAGTTGTGTGCTACCACAGTGAACATAAAACACAGTAGCGGCGCTCAAGAAAGTTTTTAGGTTCTATTTTTTATCACGCATGCGTCTCCTATCATACCAACTACATGGCTGCCAGCGCGGTCACGAGTTGTGTTTACATCTAGATTTCAAGGGGAATCTTTTCATAACGGGCTCCGAAATTATTAATAATTTTCCAATAAGTAAATGACTCGTTTGACGTTATAATTGAAAATAATTATAAAAAAAGATGTCAAGAAGAAATTTTTGTTGTGCGGTTAGTGATTGTAAAAATATATGTGATATCTCCAAAGGAATTATTTTTTTTGATTTCTCAAAGATCCTAAAAGGTAACTTATTCATAATTCTTTATTTCTATTAAGAAATATTAAAGATTATGATAATTGTGTTTTCATATTAGAGATACATTTTATTTGTAAAAACAGTTGACGTTTGTTCTTCCTCCTTGGACAATATATCTAATAGTTCTTTTTCTTCTTCTAACGGCCCTTCGCAGTACACGCCTGGATTCCATTTTAATTGAGCAATGCGTTTTATAACATCTTCAACTTTTGTTCTATTCCTAATATTCTCATTTGTGATATCGTCTCTGAGACTTATTCCTAGCATCATTCGCTCAATAGCTCTTTGTGTTGTCCTAAGTTTGTTGGCTGATTTAATGGTGAGCGTCATGGTTTCCATCCCGTATGTTATTACTGGTAATATGCAGGTGTTAAATACTTTCCTTTTTAAATTTATCGATATTTTCGCGTTTCTTAGAATATGTGCCAATTTACCTATGGCTGCCCATATTAACCGAACACGTCTACTTATCTCGGCAGTTTGATTTTCTTTGCCTAATTTGATGTTATGACCTAGGTATGTATATAAATTCCTCGACATTTTCAATAACTTGATCTTCCACATGCACATCTACCTCGTCCTTTGTCATGATTTTAGTTTTACTCGTGTTTATTGTTAGTCCAATTTTTGCGGATTCTTCTTGAAGTTCTTTTAACATAGTTTGTAGTTCCGTTATATTCTGGCTAATAAACATAATGTCATCCGCAAAGCGAAGATGGTTTAGGTTCCTGCCGTCTATCTTGATGCCCTTTTCATCCCAATTCAGTTTTTGAAAACATCCCTTAAAGCGAGGCTAAATAATTTTGGGAAAATGGTATCACCCTATCTGGCTCCTTTTTTGATTGCAATTTTGTTTGTTTTAATGTCTTCTGCAATGTTGACTGTTATTGTCGCGTTATCACATATATTTTTAAGAAGCTTTTTATATCTAGAGTCGATTCTTGCATTGTTCATAGCTTTAAGAACAGCCCACAGTTCCAATGAATCGAAAGCTTTATTGTAATCAACGAATGCGAGATGTAATGTTTCGTTGTATTCATTGCATTTTTCTATTAGTGTACGAGTTGTCTGTATATGTTCTACTGTGCTATAATTTTTCCGGAATCCTGTCTGCTCTGGAGATTGGTAAGTATCTAACTTGTTTATGAGTCTATTTGTTATAATCTTGGTTAGGAGTTTGTATGGGAGGCAGAGTAGGCTTATAGGCTGGCAATTATCAATTTTTAATTTGTCACCTTTTTTTATATAATAGGATTACTTCGGCATTGCGCCATGCATCTGGTATTTGTCCTTCCATTAAACATTTATTGAGAAGTATCGTGAGTGCGTCTACAGTAGTGGTACCACCAAATTTTATCATTTCTTTTGTCATACCATCGCACATACAGGTATTTGAACGATCTATGCGACCAAAATTCAAAAAATCAAATCACAAAATATTGCCAGGTAACCGACTACCAGAGACAGAGGACCCTTCCGAGAACAAAAGACAACCGCTTCCAACCCCACCCGTGCAGTCTTACCTGTTTTATGTCAGTCGGAATTCGATCCTGTAATCTCGTGTACGTTATCAGTTCTCGGCGCTCTTAAAAATCATAATTGTGAATTTTATGTCCATAAGTTCTAAAGTAGTGAAAAAAGTGATGGATTCTCAAAGTACAGGTATGTAACTATGTTATTTCATAAAACTTTTATCATTTACTTATTTATAAGTCAACGTAAGGGACGGTAAAGAAAGGTCTTTTCCACGAGTATTATTTTGTAAAAAAAATATGTTTTACTGTCGTTTTCATACTTCCCTGTTAGATCCGGCTATAATTTTGATAATATTCTAAAGTTGGTAGTTTCAGTAAATAATAAATTACAAAACTGGCCCCGGATAAGTCCGGATAAGATATATTTTGGGACATTGAAAATTATGGTCAAAATTATGAGAAAAAATAGATTTTGATTTTATCCATTTTAACTTAACGATTCTTTGTTGTAGGTTCACTTCGTACATCGGGAATGAAGGTTGTGACCCGGAAATACTTGTTTTACCGCATGATGAAGGAAAATTTACCTTATTTGGAAGACAAACTAAATTGCTTGAAAGAAGAACTTTTGTCAACAAAAGGAATTTTTCTCATTTTAAATCTGAAGTTGAACGTAGATGGATCAAAGCCCTTAATAAGGAAGACATATTTGTTCAATACAATAGTTCATCGCTAGAAGGAACCTTTGAAATTCCAGTGGTTGACAGTCTACAAAAACGATCTGGTCGACCAAGCAAACCTTTTGAACAATTGAGCGAGAGAAGTAAAAGAAGAAAGACGGAGAAGCTTCGCTCTACCTTTGAAGAGGAGGGCATGCCGCGCAAGTTGAGTTGAGAAAAATGGGAAAGCGAGATGCTTCAAATGTACTCAAAGAAATCATCACTACACCAACTCGGGCAACGAAATATAAAAAGGTGTATTATCGCACAAAATCATCAAAAAATAAAAGTAGCCCTTTGACTGTCAAGGAAGCAATCCAAATGTACATAGACGCAGATCTAACAAGAGGACAGTATGAAATCATAAGAAGGACGAACAAACATATTTTTCCGTGTTATAGCCTCCTACAAAAGGAAAAAAAAAAAAGTGTTACCCGCCACCAGAAGCGTGCAAGATAACTAGCACTAGTGCGGAAGCCCAATTACAACCCTTGGTGGATCTGACCACTGTTACACGATTGTCCGACTACCTGGAAGAGGTATTGCAAACATTAAGTGAACAAAAATGGAATACCCTAACGATGATTCATAAATGGGGTTGCGACGGATCACAACAATCCTAATACAAACAAAAGTTTGACAGTGATGCGGATTCGGATAGCAATATATTTCCAAGTTGCTTCGTGCCTCTAAAATTAGTGTGGGGAAAAAATAATGAAAAAATCGTGTGGGAGAATCCAACTCCATCTTCTCCGCGTTTTTGTCGGCCAATAAGATTTCGTCCGCGTTTTTGTCGGTCAATAAGATTTCGTTTTATCAAAGAGAGTACTCATGTCACAGAACAAGAAATTAACTACGTGAATAAATCAGTTGATTCTCTAATTCCTACTGAGGTTGATCTGGATGAGAAAAAAAGTTTATAGTCAAACACAAATTTATCATGACAATGGTGGATGGAAAAGTGTGTAATGCCGCCACTGGAACCACAGCAACAAGCTGGTGCTATATTTGTGGTGCAACCTCAAAGGATTTTAACCGATTGGATATAACAAAAGAAGTTAATCCCGAGGCAGTACAATTCGGTCTCTCAGTATTACATGCCAGGATAGGATTATTTGAGAGTGTCCTACATCTGGCTTATATACTGCCAGTAAAAAAATATAGAGAAAGAAAAACAGAGGCTGAAAAGGAACTCGAGAAAGAGAGGAAACTTGAAATCCAGACCCGGTTTCGCAATGAAACCGGGTTATTGGTCGATATGCCAAAGGCAAATTTTGGAAACACCAATGATGGGAACACCAGTCGAACATTTTTTTGAAGACCCGAAATTGGCAGCAGAAATAACGGGCCTCAGCTATGACCTGTTATATAGGTTAAAAGTAATTTTGGAGACAATCTCAAGCGGACATAAAGTCGATCCAGAAAAATATGACAAGTATGCATCAGAAAAACTGTTCGTCTATATGTGGACCCCTACCCGTGGCATCCCATGACACCCACGATGCATAAGATACTTGTTCATGGCGCAGAGATAATAAAAAATGCTTTGTTACCAATTGGGCAGCTGTCTGAAGAAGGCGTAGAGGCAAGGAACAAGCACTTTCGGTCTTACCGACAAGATTTTGCCCGAAAGTTTTTTCACGAGAAAGCTGCAACAGGTACATTTTTAATCGTTTACTTTTAAGTTCCGATCTTTTGTTGAGCAGTATGAGGCGAATAAAGAGGATAAAGTCACATTCATTCCTACCAGAGAGGATAGAAATGCTCCTGCCTGCAGAGCCAAACCCACTGTGTTCTTCTGGAAGTGAAGATGAAAATATGTTTTGTGGACGACAAAATATGATTGTTTATAGTGTATTTTTAACCCTCGACGCAAAAGAGGGGTGTTATAAGTTTAAATTTTACATTTATTTTATAAATAAATGTTTTCATTTAAAATATTGTAACATTCATTTTTTCCTAGATTTTAAGACCATGTAATGTTACTGATTTTTCACTTCAAATTGTACTTATTTTCATTTTTGTATCGAACGGTATATTAAACAGAGATTCCAAGACGTTCGGTATATACTGTGCAGTGCGGGTTCCTGACCGAATCTACCGCTACGCCGCGATTGGTGAAATGTGTGTATCCGCAGTTTTGGTTCCGGCGTCGCCATATTACCGGCAGAGTTTGCATGGTTTATTTAAGGGTCCGAGAAACGACTGTCTAGGCTAATTTCCATCCAGCCGCCGAGTAGGGCGAATTTCCATCCAGCCGCCGAGTAGGCTTCCTTCGACTGAGCTACAAAAAAAAAGCTCATAACAACCATCATGCGAGCTAAGTAAAGCGCCAGTTTCTTAACGAAAAGCCGTAGTGGGCTCTCTAAGTGTTTGCTAGAAAAGTGTGAAATCGGTCGTATTCCATCAAAGCAGGAATAAGAACAGTAAGTTACCAAAGCATACTTCAATAGACCAGTCCCTGAGTAGTGCCTTAACAGTAATTTAAAACTGACTAAAAAGTGAAGTGAAAAGCACTATTTTTCGTCTTCGGGGGTTGTCATAGTTCAGAATTTAAATGTAATAACTACTAGTTAGGCTAGAATCTTTTTGTAGAACTGCAAAGGTTAGAACTTTTTATTTTTTTTTAAAAAACATGAATAAATTTTCTTTTTGTTGATTAAAGCTAGTGTCTCACTGAATACCTATCTTTCTTTTCAGGATAAGGACGGCTGTACTAAACTAACTTTTTATTTAATAACCATAAAACCCTTCAGTATTTTTTCATTTTTTTAGCTAAAGTTAGATCCTTTCTATTTTAAAATGAATGGTGCCCAAAAAGAAATCGTACAGCTAAAGCTTTTTAAAAATAGAAAATAAATCCAAAAAGACGTACAAAAATTATCTCTTACCCATATCTCTCTACCAAAGAAAACTGAGCTAGTGTGTGTTTAATTTCTTTAGTTCTTTTAAAATCAGGGTTCACTCGATTCATTATCAGAAATTAAAGTGGGGCGCAATTAAAAATGACGCCTCAAAAAGCGGGGTAAGTTCACACCTTACAAAATAGCGCTGTCAACGCGGGGCTTTTGGAATTTTATTTTTTTTAAAGGATTCAGTGTACTAGCTTTCGAACAAAGTAAAAGCTCTAACTTTGCAGATATTTTTATTTCATAATATTTATTAAACGAAATTACACTATAGCAATAAGACAAAAGCAGGAAATTTGTAGAATTATTTATTTCAATTTATCCGATGGTGGTTTAGATATTTGAATTTTGTTAATCGACTCTAAGATAAGAGATTCCTACTTTTTTCTTAACAGCTAGCTTTATAGTTCAGATTAGCAGATGTGCTGGTTTACTTTAATTTTTTTTTGCAGTGTTAGATTTATTTTGCGGTTAACCGAACAAAAAACTGTTCTTTCTTCTCACCGATGTTTTGCATGAATATTAAAAATACTTTGCTGATACGAAACGATATTTGGAGATTTTTTGTTGAAAATTCTTAACATATTTGGTAAAAGAATTTTAATAGAAGGCAATACTTAGAAATTTTTTTTGAAATTGTCGAAGATTTTTTAAATGTTTGATAAAGAAGTTTACATATTTTAAGTGCCTTTACGTATTTTTTATTTAGACTATTGGGAGCACAGGAGAAATATTTTTATGATTTTTTAAACAATTCTTTTAAATTTTATACATTTATCATGGAAGCCTTCAATTTTAAAGTCAATCACCTACTGGAATATGAGTTAGACTATGAACTGAAAATCCGTCGTACTTTCTCAGAAACGTCCGGTCGCGGATAAAAGAAAGATTCTAACGAGGATCTTAAGTAAAGAAATTAATGAGCCCGGAAAAAAACGATAAAAATAGGGGATGACACCCTGTCTTTTAAAGAAAGAAACAGCTGGTATCGAAAAGAGTTTAAATTCTATCCAAAACTTAATCGATAGTTATGACGGCGATCCAAATGATTCACTAGTACAACGGGTTAAGTCACGTTTATCGCATGTTGCGGGTCGCGTACAAAGAATTCCCATGCCGGATGACGAAGAGGAAGCGTCGAAGTTTTCCAAATATGTTCAGGAAACAATAGCTACGTGTGTGCTCATGGAAGCAAATCTTGCAGAAAAGATAGCTCCTGGTCATGAGTTACCACCGTTGCCTATTACAACCCCAGTCATAAACGTACCAGCTCCAATCGTGAATTGCGCAGCCAGAAATATTCCTGTCAGCGAATGGCAATTGAAATTTAATGGAGACTCAAAGAGACTCTATCCTTTTTTGGAGAGGCTGACTGAAATAGCACAAGCTAGGAAAGTATCGGAAGATGAACTTTTCAGCTCTGCTGTTGAATTTTTCACTGGCGATGCCTTCATATGGTTTAGAAGCATAAAATCAAGCGTCAACGACTGGCATTCCTTGGTAGATAGGCTAAAGAAGGACTTCTTGCACTGTGATGATGATGAAGAATTGTGGTCGGAAATAAAGAGGAGGCGACAAAAGAAGAATGAGTCCACTGTGATTTTTATTGCCCACATGGAATCTTTATTTAGTAGGTTGTCCATCAAGCCTTTGGAAAGTACCAAAGTTAAATTTATACGGAGGAATATTCTGCCTAGTTTCGTCAATCGGTTAGCTCTACTAGATATTAATTCGGTAGCCGAACTCGCCGGGTTATGTAGAAAACTTGAAGAGTCCGATTATTTGTTGGAAAAGAGCAGACCAAAAAGCGGGTAAGTTCACACCTTACAATATTTTTTTTGTAAAATTAAGTTTCGTTATTTTATTTTTTATTACAAATTAAGTAATTTTATGCAAAGTAACTGATTAATTTAACTTGGTAATATAATTTAGCATACAATAGAACCGAAAAATAATTTTGACCACGTAGATCGTTCAAATACCCCTATGTGCATCGTTTCTAGTCTCTAATAGTTGAGAAATATAAATTAAACAGTGAGATATTTAAATGAATAAAGTGCAAAAAGAGTTGAAGCCAAATGTATTTTTCCTTGTATTTTTTGCCTTTTTCCCTGTTTTTTTTTTGTAAATCTGTTTTATTAAGAACTTGATAACTAAAATGTTTCTAAAAAAAAAAACTTCTCTCGTTTTTTTCTTCCTTTCATTCACCAAAAATCATTTTTAATCTACAGAATAGGATTTTTCTTGAAAGAAGGAATTTGAATATTTCAAAAGCCTGCGAACATTATACTAACAATATATTCGGACTGTCGCTACTGTGTTTTCTGTTTACTGTGGTACTACTTTATCAAATTTTACGACATACCTGTGCATACAGAAACTTATATTTCCGCCCTATTTTTTTTTTTTTTATGGGTCTAGCACACGTGCTACAGGGAAGTCCCTAAAGCGCTACAGGAGCGACACGTGTGCGGAGGAAAGCGATTCACGTTGTTCTTGAATCGCTGTAGATTGTACTCGATGGGAAACACAGTCCTGGGTAAACCATTCCAAAGGCATGATGTTCTCCATATAAAAGACTGCTTGAAAAGCGTTGTACGAGGAGTAACAAGCTAAACCTCATACGGATGTGAAGCATTAGCGCGACGTGTACTTCTAACATGCACCGCTCTGGGAGGAATTAAACGGGCCACATCTTTCGAACACTTTCCATGAAAGTACTTGTAGAATAGGCTCAAGTCGCCAACCGTTCTTCGATGTTCCAGCGAATCAAGGCCGTCGGTCAGTTCCGGGTGTCCAATCAGACGAACAGCTCTTCTCTGGATAGAATCCAACAAATGCAGTGTATGTTGGGAGCGGAGCTCCAAACATGGGAGCAGTATTCCATAGTTGGTCGAATTTGAGCTTTGTAAAGAATTAACAGTTGTTGTGGAGTGTACAGCTTTCTGGTTCGAAACAATATTCCCAACTTTTGAGAAGCTCTTCTTGCTATGCCTGCAACATGTTCATGCCAGGACATATTTGCTCCCAAATTAACGCCTAACAGATTGAGTGACGATGTTAGAGGGATGGAGAGTGCCCCGACATAACTATGTCGGGTTCTGCAACGTTAACTTTTTTAGAAAAAACTGCCGCCTGGGTTTTTGTAGCGTTAAATTCCACTTGGTTACTGTCACCCCAAGATAGAATTTCTTCCAGGTCTTTGTTAAGTTGAATGACTTCCTGCTGTCTGCGGATATTCGTCTGAGTAGTCGACAACTAATTGATTGAGAAAGTAGAGGCATGTAAAAGTTTTAGAAAAAAGTATTGTAAACTATCTGCACCGAGAGTTTCGTGCCACATACTTATTACTACTACACCTTATTTTTACCCTTGAAGCAAGTTTTAGGACCAATGTTTGACTAAATCTGAGATTAAAAGTAAGAACGTGTTTGCGACAATTCATTTTTGGTAGGTGTGATTTTAGCGATTCAACAAAAAATCGGTAGAGGGAGCCTTTGTCTACGACGCATTTTAACAAAAGTATCAGTCGATTCCGAACTTTCATCGAAATCATATAAAATCTAAAATGAGTCACTTTTTTTGCGCGTCGGTTCGAAGCAGTCTTTCTTTGTTTTCATTCAAAGGGGCCTAGAATGACAAATTCCGCGACCACTTAATATATTAAAAAGTCGGTATCGTTTGTAAAGAAGTGGGGTAAATCGTTTTTTAACGAGACGAAAAATGTCGACGACTTGATCAAAACGTGGCTCGGTAGGCAAAATCACTTCGAAAGTCGAAAAAACGAATCGTGTCTTTGTTTTCATAGGACCCGAAATTGACGCTGCGTCAAGGAGCGGAAAAATGAAGAAAATCGGGTTTGAATGTGTCCCATGAGACCATTCGACATCTTCGTGCTCATGATGTCAAATTCTGAAGCACGTTGGAGAAACTTTTGCTGGGCGAAAATCACGTCGCGAAGCGGCTCGCTTTGGCCCACGATAAGATACTAGAGTAGCCCTCACAATTGCCGGACACCAACCCTATTAAAAATGTTTGGCCCCTTGTAAAGACTAAGTTGGGAATGTGGAATCTTTGGCACAATGATACTACTCAGTATATATCACCACTACACCAAACACTTTATTTTTGCACTCGACGCGCGTTTCGCTAACCATGTTAGCTTCATCAGGAGCGATGATTGACTAAATCATCGCTCCTGATGAAGCTAACATGGTTAGCGAAACGCGCGTCGAGTGCAAAAATAAAGTGTTTGGTGTAGTGGTGATATATACTGAGTAGTACCCTTGTAAAGAGAAAGCGCACAGGAAAGACTCTGAAGACTTTGACTCAATTGTCTCGGAAATCCGAAAAATTTAGAGATCATTGCCGTAGTATACAGAAAATCTTATCCGCACCATGCCTCGAAGATGTCAGGCGATTATTGATGCAGGAGGCAATTGGACACCTTACTAAGGTAATTACGCCGTTGTTAGCACACCAAAGAATACATTGATGGCAAAAAATGTTCTCGAAACTTTTTTTCAAGAATACAAGCGGTCACGTTCTTACTTGACAGACTGTATACTAGAAATATGATTGACTCGAGTGGAACCGACCAATGCCAGGCGAAGGTTTCGTTCCGGTCGAGTAACCAGTACAGAGAACTGTGATGAATAAGTCATCGGTTCTTATCTAGAAAAAATTTTTACATTTTAGAATTTCAATACCTCTTCGTATGCATCTAGTATCCATCAGGTACACTTTTTATTAAACATTATGAGGAAAAAACGATTCACGTTAGTCTTGAATCCGTTGGTCTTGAATCGTTGTAAACTGTTCTCGGTGGGGAACGCAGTCCTGTACAAATCATTCCAAAAGGATGATGTTCTCCATGTAAAAGATTGCTTGAAAGGGGTTGTACGAGGAGTAACAAGCTGAACTTCATACGGATGTGAAGTATTAACGCGACGTGTATTCCTAGCATGCGCCGCTCTGTGAAGAACTAATTAAATTGAGTGACGATGCTAGGGGAATCGAGTGCCCCGACATGACTATGTCGGGTTCACCAACGTTAACTATTTTAGAAACACTACCGCCTTTTTCTAGCGTTAAATGGCATTTGGTTGCTATGAATTTGTTACAAAATTGTAACTTTACCTTAAGATAATGCGAAAAAATTTATAAATACAGAAAAATATGGAGCAAGATCGAATTATATGGAAAAAATAATACAAACAATACATATGTTATATAAAAAAATATAATTTGTTTAACATACATTATTGAAAACTATATATTGTTGGCCCGATGTTGTCTTCAGACAGCGCATCATAAAGCGTATTCTAATGAAGCTAGACACCAAGAAGGCTTCTGGCACTGACGGAATACCTGCCATAGTTCTCAAAAACTGTGCAAGGGAACTAACACCAGTTGTCTGTAGACTTTTTAACCTATCCTACAGAAAGGGAATATTTCCGTCCTGCTGGAAATGTGCCACGGTTCAGCCGATACCTAAAAAAGGTAAGAAGAACTTGCCAAATAACTACCGACCAGTTGCACTGCTTTCAATAATATCGAAAGTCATGGAAAAGGGTATCAATGAGCATCTTCTAAAATATCTTGAACGATTCAATATTATTAGCGATCACCAATATGGTTTTCGTAAACATAGATCAACAGGAGATCTTCTGACTTATGTAACACATATTTGAAACAACGCAATTGAACACTTTGGAGAATCTCGAGCGGTTGCTCTTGACATATCCAAGGCATTCGACCGTGTTTGGCACGATGGACTGTTGGCTAAGTTACGCTCTTATGGTATGTCTGAAAGGTTCTGTTTGTGGCTTTCATGTTTCCTCAGAGTGCGTTCTTTACGAGTGGCGGTCGACGGATTTTTTTCTAACATCCTCACTATCAACGCCGGTGTGCCCCAGGGCTCCATACTGTCTCCTACTCTCTTTCTCATTTACATTAACGATCTGCTGGAAAAGACCGGGAATCCAATCTATAGCTTTGCAGATGACAGTACGCTGGTCTCTTCATTCACCTTGAACTCTCGGACATCGGCTGCTCAGGCGAATATCCGCAGACAGCAGGAGGTCGTTCAACTTAGCAAAGACCTGGAAGAAATTCTATCTTGGGGGTGACAGTAACCAAGTGGAATTTAACGCTACAAAAACCCAGGCGGCAGTTTTTTCTAAAAAAGTTAACGTTGCTGAACCCGACATGGTTATGTCGGGGCACTCCATTCCCCTAGCATCGTCGCTCAATTTGTTGGGCGTTAGTTTGGGAGCAAATATGTCTTGGCATGAACATGTTGCAGGCATAGCAAGGAGAGCTTCTCAAAAGTTGGGAATATTATTTAGAACCAGAAAGCTTTACACCCCACAGCAACTGTTAATTCTTTATAAAGCCCAAATTCGACCAACTATGGAATACTGCTCCCACGTTTGGGGCTCCGCTCCCAAACATACACTGCATTTGTTGGATTCTGTTCAGAGAAGAGCGGTCCGTCTGATTGGGGACCCGGAATTGACCGGCGGCCTTGATTCGCTGGAACATCGAAGAACGGTTGGCGACTTGAGTCTGTTCTACAAGTATTTTCATGGAAAGTGTTCGAAGGATGTAGCCCGCTTAATTCCTCCCAAAGCGGTGCATGTTAGAAATACACGTCGCGCTGGTGCTTCGCATCCGTATGAGGTTCAGCTTGTTACTCCGCGTACAACGCTTTTCAAGCAATCTTTTATATGGAGAACGTCATCCCTTTGGAATAATTTGCCCAGCGCTGTGTTTCCCACCGAGTACAATTTACAGCGATTCAAGAACAACGTGAATCGCTTTTTTCCGCACTCGTGCCGCTCCTGGAGCGCTTTAGGGACTTCCCTGCAGCACGTGTGCTAGACCCATAAAAAAAAAAAAAATATTCAAATTTTTACTTAAATTTTATATATGCTAGAAACTTTTTATTCCAGAAATTCTTCAAAATTCTCATCTTCTGTAATCTGTTGTTGAAAGATTTTCAAAGGCTCGGGTCCTTCGACACTTTCTGCTCCTTCCTCGGATATATCCTTAATTATTTCTATATTTGATAAATTTTGGCAGGAATCCACGGTTTAAACAAGATCCGCAAATACTGGAACATAGTAAGCCAGCTACTACAAAACTACAACTACTTTTCTTCCGCATACTTTTGTTTTACAATTACAGAAGACAGTTCTGTTATATTCGGTTCAAACATTTGTATAAAAGACGATTTTGCAGTCATCCTTAACACTTTATCAAATATTGATAGAGGGTAAGAGGCGAGTTCAAATTTAGAAAGAACAGAAGAAAATACTCGTTATTTTATATAATGTAACCACAATTAAGTACTTTCCTCTACTTTTCTCCGAGACGAAAAAAAAGTAGAGATTTAACAGCGGCGTATGTTCTACCTGAACCCCTGAAGAAGAGTCCACTACTTGGAATTGTTAGCTTAAAGCATTTACTTCCTTCTCCACCTGTACCTCGACCTCAAAAGTGTCAAATTATTGAATACCTTGTAATTACAAATAAAACAGACCAATTCAGAGATTCAAAGAAAAAAATGAAAAATCAATGTAAAAAAAATGTTATGAAATTGTACTTCTAAAGAGATTTTCTTGAAGAGAAATATTTGGTATTTAAGAAAAAACATACGTAAAGTTATGGTACTTGTTTTCAACATTTCTAAGATACTTCGAATACAAAAATTACCTAACCCTAAAAAATAGCAAAAAAAAACTTTTCTTTATTTTCAATGCATTTAAAATCAGGGTATCAGGCAGAAATGTGTATTCCTAAATGAAAAAGAAATATATAAAGAAGAAAATGACTGAAGGGTTTTTTGATTAAATTAAATTTAGCAAAGATATATAAAAATACAAGCATCCATGTTAAAAAAGTTTTCCTTTCAAATGCATTTCCTGATCTCAATTTGAAAAAAAAAGAATTTCATGAATGCATTAGAAAGGTTAAACTTTCCCCTTTAAAATCCTTTTTTTAGTACGATTAATTATTTTTAAGGAACCTCAAGAGAGAATTTCTTCTAGGTCT
The DNA here is from genome assembly GCA_019049505.1 of Pachyrhynchus sulphureomaculatus. Lineage (NCBI taxonomy): Eukaryota > Metazoa > Arthropoda > Insecta > Coleoptera > Curculionidae > Pachyrhynchus > Pachyrhynchus sulphureomaculatus. The sequence goes on from CM032449.1 coordinate 175,020,850, forward strand.
TTTTTTGATTTGCCATAACTAAAATAAGCCACATTTTCTTTGAAAATTGGTCTCCTTGTTTGCCCAATATACTTCTTGTTACTATCATTACAACTTATCTCGTATATTCTACTTCCATTCCAGGTTATTAGATTTTATCCTGCGGACTTCCTTAGATATTTTTTTAGTTGTCTGATGACTTATAGACTAACGTGAGGCCTACACTATTAAATGCCTTATTAAGTCTCCTGGTACATTTTGGATTACGTAGTATTAAAACATATCTTGTCTTATTCCCTCCACGAGTAAAAAAGGCGGAATTACGAATATTTAACTTAAACATGTGCCTACATATTAACTTGTTTATTAGGTTTTCGTCAAAATTGAAAATCTAATAAAAAAAATTAATAAATTTAATTAAGTTTAGATTAATTAGAGATAATTCCCCCTTTTCCACTCGTGAGCAGAATGACTTGTTGACTATCGACGAACCTGCTCTGGAAAGTACAGTAACAACGGATAATTAACAAAAAATATGCCTGATTGAAAATAACTAGTAATAGTACTGAAAATATATAATGTAAAAATTGTCTAAATAAAGACCTTAACAATAACTAAACCACCGTCTGTAATTAGTTCGTTCCATTCGAGCAAATTACAATCACAATCTTAGATTTAGTCAATCATCGCCTCTTGATACTAACCTAGTTAGCGAAAAAATAAAGTGTTTAGTTTAGTGGTGATAATTGTTGTGTAGTGTTATTGTAGCAAAGATTTTAAGGTCCCAACGTATCATATATTTTGCAAGTATAAAACCCTTGGTATATAAGTCCGACTTACCCTTCGTGGGCTATATTTACTTTATTTTAAGGTTCTAATAATTATACACTATAAACACAAAATATAGCACTGAAAAGCGACAATTAATATAAGAAATTAAGTTCAAAATAGGCACACCAAGCAATCAAAAATGCATTACTTTCAATTAGAGAAGTTGAGCTTTTATAACCAGCATAAACCAAATACCCAATTAATTTTATAGGATATTTAAGAGCCCCATTTCATTAAGTTTTCCATTTTATTATCGAGAGTAATTTGCTACAGAAATTAATTGTTGGATTTAATTTCTGTAGAAAAATAGAACAGGTGTTTGCTTTCTATAACAATTAAAATAGTGTATAACTATAGCTGTGAGTTAAGTTGAATTTACTGTTTAATCTTCTTAAAGAAGCTTGAAAATGTCGGTTTATCCATGGTTTTGATGGTGTTTTCCACTTGGGGGCTAGACCTAACTTAATGTTATTTTAACATTAGGGGTTTAGCAGGGCTTTGCTTCGGGATTCATTTTTTTTTTCGCTTTATGGCATAAATTTGGCAACTAAATGATCTTTCCTACATACTTTCTTAAAAATGTTACTCGTTGACTGGCAATATTGGGGAGTTCACACAAATATCTTCGGTTGCAGTTATTTTTATATTGAAATCTCAAATGTTTCATTAATTTTGACATCTTCTAAAATCTTTCTATCCCGTAAACTATCTTTTGAAGTCGTAAGAGTTATGTTCATGTTAAATTTACGCATGTCGTAAATCAAATTTCTCACATCCATTTTCACGAAATCGTTTAAATCCTTAGTTTTTGGCCTTTTCTTTTTTTCACATTTTTTCGTGGTTATACGGCTGCGGTCTTCATTAACAATCCTTTGTATGGTTCTAATACTTAAATTTAAATCTTGTTTCTAGATGGACTTAGGATTCATTAACTTACTGTCCTTAGTAGGTTTTCTTTGCTCCTTTTGAAAGTAGCTTATTAAATTAAGCGCCATTTTTTCGTCTGAAGATTTACAAAGCCAGCAAAACGCTTTTTGACCTCCATTATTACACGTATAATAAAATTTTTTGACACTATTGAAAATTTAAAAAAAAAATGGCACTGACATTGACATAATAATGCAGCATTCATTTTTAATATCCAAAAACATATAGAGACATTTACAAGAATATTTTACAAAATTAAATAAAATTAGAGGTTTTCTGCGTCGGGATTATGTATATACCTCTCGTTAAGCTCTGAATGCTCTCAGATGAGAAAGCAAAAATAATGGCAACTACTAAGTTCAATAATATTTAAATATTATGTAACATATATTATATTATAACATAAAATAATCCAGTCATTGTTCTATGGCATATGAAAAATACTATTTTTTCTTTGTCAGTGTGTTCTTTTAAATATTTTTTGAACAATTTTAAAAGTAACATTTGAAATTTGAACGTATTAATATTTTTAATATTCTGAACAAGTTTTTTTCTCAAATATTTAGATGGTTGCTTGCCACTGGAAATTATAACTTGGCTCTCTGTCTCGGACACAAACAGTCTGTTAGACTTTTGCAATTTTCCGACGTGGTATTAATTAAATTCATGCTGACTGCACATTTAATAAGGACGACAGGAGAAAAGTTTATCGCAGCTAAGATGATACACCCGACTTATTAGAATGCCGTCGACTAGTATATTCTTATTAATATATTTAAATGATTTTTTTGGTAGCATTTCGTATTTAAACTTTACACAAACATGTTTTTTTTTTTTCGAAAAAGTTATATTTATTTAAGTTACCTCATTTATTGACAACAACCAAACAAAAAAACTTGTAGAAGTAAAGTTTTACCAACAATTTCCCTTTTACCCACATTAATTTATCAAATATTGCAAACTAACTAAATTTGAAATCTACTTAGCGCTAATACGTAGCAGCGAACTAACATTAGTCTGTTTTCTGCGGCTTTTCCACAGAGGGGATCCCCTACGTCCGTCTCGAGACTGAGACCAAATAAATTACTTAGGACCTAACCAGCCATTTGTTAAAGTTTAGTGTGAAATAGTGCTCGAATAGGATACAATTTGTTGCTTATCCTAGACAGGTTGCGTACAGAAGTGGCGTGAATTTCCATTTTTCACTGGTGTACGTCTATATATATGTATATATATATATATATATATATATATATATATATATATATATATATATATATATATATATATATAATAACTCAGATTGTCGCAATGATATTATGCTTAAAATTAAAAGTTTCTTTATGTTGAAAAGAATTAAAAGACTGTTACTTTTTTTTTTCAGTTAAAAAAGCATCTGAAGCCACAGAAAATAAAACGTATTTAAAGTAAAGTCTTTTTAAAATAACGATTTATTAAAAAATATAACATACACTAACTATCCAAAGGTGAAATTTTTCGTATACACCAAGCACTAAATTTTTAAATATTGCGTCGTTTTTATTAACTGAAACATTCTGATATTGCTTTCACGCGTTTTCCTTGTGATTCGTTAAGGCCAACTGATTTATATTCCACAATAGCCTTTGCGACGGTCTGCTTAATATCCTACGCGACGATCTGCTTAATATCGTACACGTTGCCAGTCATTGGCCGCACGAATTTACTTGATAAATTGGTGGATGCACTTTTAGTTGGGGAAAACTAACCCGAAATATACAAAGGAAACATTTTGTTCAAAGTTTAATATCTTTTTATAAAAAATATTTCCAAAATACTTTTCAGGAAATATATTTTGTCACAAAGGTCTTATTTAACAACGATGTTTGGTTTTTTTTTTACTTAACCTGGTTGTCTACCGAAAATATTTTTATTCAAAGAGATAATGTAATTGTATACATATATATATATATAAATATATATATATATATATATATATATATATATATATATATATATATATATATATGTGTGTGTGTTTATATAGTATCCTCTCTCTCTAATCCGGGGTTAAATTTATTCACTTTATTGGATAAATTTGATAGCTAAATAATCTGTCCTATAGAGTAGTTTTATGAGAGGGGAGAGTGAATATAAACGGATGTCTAGATACAAGGAATGAGCGTCTTGTCTGAACTTAATTTTTTGGTTCAAATAATCATTCTTGATCGATTATTTTGTTATAGTAAACTATAAAACATTTCTATTTTACTCAGTTTGAACCATTCAATTTCTCTTATTTTAGTACGAACCCTTCCCTGTTATGTTTTCTAATTCCACTTATTATTCGCACGAAACTTCAGAGAAATAATACAAATTGTTTTTATTCGAGTAAAAGTATCTCTTTTTCTAAAAAAAATCAGTTATAGAAGAGCAAATCGATAGAAAATTTCTTTGGGATGTTTCCTGAGATTTGGAAATTTATCCACAATTATCTCCCAGAAGAGAATCATAAAAAAGTATTGCTAATGATAACACAGGGGAACAGCTGTTTTGGTGTCGAGGTTTTTTTGAGCTGATTCTATATCAATTTGATGTCCTGAATTCAAATAACGTATTCATTTGTACCTAGGAGCTCAAATTTTTAAGATATACAATTTTAGAGAAATATAAGTTACATTATTGTAACTCAAATCCGTAAGTGTAGTAAACAAAAGTAGATACGAAATTTTTATTTTAGTTATACAAAATACAATATTATGTCGTACTTACAAATAAAAAAAACATTGAAGAAATGAAATAGTCACTCAAACACTTGGAAAGCTTCTTTTCCGCGACATTCTTGAATGTTTTTTTTAAACAGTCCCTTTTTAAACTCCAGCAGTAATCTGCCATCATATGCATGTCCCATCTTCCTTGGTAGCGGTCCTTCATTACTTTAATATCTTGGTAAAATCTTTCACCTTGTTCCTCACTCATGTCTCCTAAATTTTCTGGAAAACGGTCTAAGTGGCTGTGTAAATAGTGTATTTTAATACTCATATTGCACCCTAAGGATTTGAAAACTATTAAGCATCTTGTTAACCATTTCAACATAGTTTTGAGCTTTATGTTTGCCTAGAAAATTTTCTACAACTGCAACAAATGATGTCCAAGCTTCTCGTTCAACTTGATTCATTGAATTTATGAAAGCAGGATCCTTAATTAATTGTCTTATTTGTGGGCCGTCAAATATCCCTGCTTTGAGTTTTTCTGTGCTCAACTGATGCATTTTTACTCCTATATATGCAAAACAAGACCCATTCTTATCAAGAGCCTTTACAAATTGCTTCATTAAGCCCAACTTTATATGTAACGGAGGAAGTATGATTTTTTCTCTTTCAACCAAAGCGTCGTTAATGACATTCTTCCCAACGTCCATGTTTTCTCTCTGAGGCCAATCTTTTCTAACCCAGTGGTGTGTTTTGTCCCTACTATCCCAGAGGCACAAGAAAACACGGATATTTCGTGTAACCACTTTGCTGCCCAAGAAGAAAGTTTACTATTTTTAAGTCTACACAAATCATCCATTGATGTTCGTAATACTTTATCTTCTGCAAGACCAAAGCTATGGTATTATATTCTTCTTTCAGTTTCGTTGAGTGAGCTAGTGGTATTGAACCATATTTATTCCCATTATGTAGAAGGACACATTTTAAACTTCGCTTTGAACTGTCAATAAATAGGCGCCAATCATCTGGAATATATTCAGAAAGTCCCATTTCTTTCATGAGTCCCCTAATTTCGTGACAAAATACAAGATTGTCTTCTTGAGAAAAGAATGGTAGCAGATCTTTTTCTCTTGTACGGTAAAAGGTAATTTTGGTTCCTTGTTCCAGTAAATTTTTGTCGTTCAACCTAGAAGCCAGTACTTCAGAAGCTTTTTTCGATAAATTAAGATCCCTGGTAAGATCATTTAATTCATTTTGATTGAAGCGTTGAGGAACTGATGACGTCCCCTCATAGTCATTGCTAGTTTCATTAGCATCAGAAGAGCGATCAGAGGGAAAATATTCGTCATCAGAGATATGTGGTAGCTGATGAAATGTTGGAATCGGTATTTCATCTGAGTGCGGGATAGGGCGTATTGCCGAGTCTAAATTGGGATAAGTCCACTTACTGCGGTTATTTCGATTGATTCTATTAGTATTTACTAAACAGAAATAACAATCATTGAAGTGGTTTTTTTGGTTCTCTCTAAACCATTGGTACGCCGAATTTTAGACATTGTCTTTTCCTGGTAGTCCACTGCCGTAAATGCTCTGTACGAGATGCGGGGCCCACGTTTTGTCCTGTTCACCAAGCTTAACTCCAAAGTATCCAAGATACGCTCGCTTTACAAAGTCAGTAATAGTTTGTCTGTTTTGTTGAAACATGTATTCTCCGCATATATAGCAAAACACATCAGGTTGATTTACACAACTTCTTCTTGAACTGGAACCTGAACTCATTTTAATTCTGTTCAATAACACAAAAACACTCTTTCCTTAACATAAAATAACACGCCGAATTCGATCTACTCTCATTAGTAAGAACGCACAAACTGACGAGACTTACCCGAGTTAGGTGATTAAAAGGGTCAGTTCAGGTACCTGATAGGCAATGGTTCCACTATTTATAGATTTACCTGGAATTTACTCAATTACAGACTGACAATAAAACCATTGTACCTACATTAATGAATATATAATAATTTAGAACTCTCGTAAATGAATATACTGAATAAAAACCACATTGGTAGATAAGTTGATGTATCTAAAAAAGTAGAGCTGATAGAGAAAAACGGATTGCATGTATAGATTTACCGTCCCAAATATAGTTAAAATCAGCTCTAAAATCCCAGGCACCAAAACAAAAATATTTTTTTGTTGCTCTGCGTAATAGAAAATCATTTAGAAAACTTGAGTAATAACTTTTTTTTGCAGGAGAAAAAATTAAATTGTGTGAATGTGGTTATAAATCCTTTTTCTTCAAGTAGTGTAGAAAAAATCAAAATTTGCCTTAAAGTTGTTACCAAATTACTAGAATGGGCAGACTGGTAACTATTCTCTTGTAAAATCGTTTCGGAAACTATTACTTTTTCCTACTACTTATGTTTGAGAAGCTGGTTTTTCTACTGTGGCTGCTTTAAAGATTAAATATGGGACCAAACTACAAATAGAAATGGAGCTTAGGATGTTACTCTCAAACATAAAACCTAAGTTTGAATGGCTGTGTTCTTTAGAGCAGACCCACAGAAGTCATTACCTTTACGTTTAAGTATATATATATATATATATATATATATATATATATATATATATATATATATATATAATATATATATATATATATATATATATATATATATATATATATATATATATATATACATATATATATATATATATATATATATATATATATATATATATATATATATATACATATATATATATATATATATATATATATATATATATATATATATATATATACATATATATATATATATATATATATATATATATATATATATATATATATATATATATATATATATACATATATATATATATATATACATATATATATATATATATATATATATATATATATATATATATATATATATATACATATACATATATATATATATATATATATATATATATATATATATATATATATATATATTCTCTGATCCAGGGTTCATTTTATTCACGTTATTGGATAAACTTAATAGCTAAATGATCTGTTCTAAAGAGGAGTTTTACGAGATGAAGCGGCGATTATAAAATACATATACAAGGAATGAGCATCTTGTCTGAACTTAATTTTTCGGTTTAAATAATTATAGTTTTTTCTTGATCGATTACACAGGGCAACAAAAAAATATTTTTGTTTTGGTGCCTGGGATTTTAGAGCTGATTTTAACTATATTTGCCTGCAATCCGTTTTTTCTCTATCAGCTCTACTTTTTTAGATACATCAACTTATCTACCAATGTGGTTTTTATTCAGTATATTCATTTATGAGAGTTCTAAAATTATTATATATTCATTAATGTAGGTACAATGGTTTTATTGTCAGTCTGTAATTGAGTAAATTCCAGGTAAATCTATAAATAGTGGAACCATTGCCTATCAGGTACCTGAACTGACCCTTTTAATCACCTAACTCGGGTAAGTCTCGTCAGTTTGTGCGTTCTTACTAATGAGAGTAGATCGAATTCGGCGTGTTATTTTATGTTAAGAAAAGAGTGTTTTTGTGTTATTGAACAGAATTAAAATGAGTTCAGGTTCCAGTTCAAGAAGTTGTGTAAATCAACCTGATGTGTTTTGCTATATATGCGGAGAATACATGTTTCAACAAAACAGACAAACTATTACTGACTTTGTAAAGCGAGCGTATCTTGGATACTTTGGAGTTAAGCTTGGTGAACAGGACAAAACGTGGGCCCCGCATCTCGTATGTAAAAACTTGTACAGAGCATTTACGGCAGTGGACTACCGGGAAAAGAAAATGTCTAAAAATCGGCGTACGAATGGTTTGGAGAGAACCAAAAAACCACTTCAATGATTTTTATTTCTGTTTAGTAAATACTAATGGAATCAATCGAAATATCCGCAGTAAGTGGACTTATCCCAATTTAGACTCGGCAATACGCCCTATCCCGCACTCAGATGAAATACCGATTCCAACATTTCATCAGCTACCACATATTTCTGATGACGAATATTTCCCTCTGATCGCTCTTCTGATGCTAATAAAAGTTCTGATGCTAATGAAACTAACAGTGACTATGAGGGGACGTCATCAGTTCCTCAACGCTTCAATCAAAATGAATTAAATGAGCTCACCAGGGATCTCAATTTATTGAAAAAAGCTTCTGAAGTACTGGCTTCTAGGTTGAACGACAAAAATTTACTAAAACAAGGAACCAAAATTACCTTTTACCGTACAAGAGAAAAATATCTGCTACCATTCTTTTCTCAAGAAGACAATCTTGTATTTTATCACGAAATTAGGGGACTCATGAAAGAAATGGGACTTTCTGAATATATTCCAGATGATTGGCGCCTATTTATTGACAGTTCAAAGCGAAGTTTAAAATGTGTCCATCTACATAATGGGAATAAATATGGTTCAATACCACTAGCTCACTCAACGAAACTGAAAGAAGAATATAATACCATAGCTTTGGTCTTGCAGAAGATAAAGTATTACGAATATCAATGGATGATTTGTGTAGACTTAAAAATGGTAAACTTTCTTCTTGGGCAGCAAAGTGGTTACACGAAATATCCGTGTTTCTTGTGCCTCTGGGATAGTAGGGACAAAACACACCACTGGGTTAGAAAAGATTGGCCTCAGAGAGAAAACATGGACGTTGGGGAAAAGAATGTCATTAACGACGCTTTGGTTGAAAGAGAAAAAAATCATACTTCCTCCGTTACATATAAAGTTGGGCTTAATGAAGCAATTTGTAAAGGCTCTTGATAAGAATGGGTCTTGTTTTGCATATATAGGGGTAAAAATGCATCAGTTGAGCACAGAAAAACTCAAAGCAGGGATATTTGAAGGCCCACAAATAAGACAATTAATTAAGGATCCTGCCTTCATAAATTCAATGAATCAAGTTGAACGAGAAGCTTGGACATCATTTGTTGCAGTTGTAGAAAATTTTCTAGGCAAACATGAAGCTCAAAACTATGTTGAAATGGTTAACAAGTTGCTTAATAGTTTCAAATCCTTAGGGTGCAATATGAGTATTAAAATACACTATTTACACAGCCACTTAGACTGTTTTCCAGAAAATTTAGGAGACATGAGTGAGGAACAAGGTGAAAGATTTCACCAAGATATTAAAGTTATGGAGGACCGCTACCAAGGAAGATGGGACATGCACATGATGGCAGATTACTGCTGGAGTTTAAAAAGGGACTGTTTAAAAAAACATTCAAGAATGTCGCGGAAAAGAAGCTTTCCAAGTGTTGAGTGACTATTTCATTTCTTCAATGTTTTTTTTTTTGTTTGTAAGTACGACATAATATTGTATTTTGTATAACTAAAATAAAAATTTCGTATCTACTTTTGTTTACTACACTTACGGATTTGAGTTACAATAATAAACAACAGTAAACTATAAACCGTTTCTATTTTTCTCATGTTAAACCAGTCAGTTTCTCTCATTTTAGTAGTAACCCTTACCTGTCATATTTTCTAATTCCTGTTATTCGCACTAAGCTGCAGAAAAATAATACAAATATATTTGATTCAAGTGTCAATATTAACGCGATTTCTAAAAAAATTAATTGTAGTATAGCAAATCGAAAAAAATTGCTTTGAGATGTTTCCTGAAATTTGTCCATTTATCCAAAGTTATCTGGAGAATCATAAAAAGGTACTACTAACGATAAAAGAGAGTCGTTTAGAAAACTTGAGTAATAACTTCCGGAAATACTTTTTTACAGAAGAAGAAATTAAATTCTGTGTCTGGAATTGGGTTATAAATCCTTTAGAATATACATCTATTAAGTTATCACTGCAAGAAGAGAATGATTGATAGGTTTTTCGTCAATAGCGTAGAAAAATCAAAATTTGCCTTAAAATTGTTAACAAAATGTTAGAATAAGCAGTCTGGTAAATATATTGTAGTAAAATATATATCTATCTATCTATAAAATATATGTATATATGTATATATATATATATATATATATATATATATATATATATATATATATATATATATATATATATATATATATATATATATATTTTACTACTTACTTACACTACTTACTATAACTTTAAGGCAAATTTTGATTTGTCTACACTACTTGAAGAAAAATCTATCAGACGCTCTCTTCTTACAGTGATAAGCCAAAGGATTTATAACCCCATTCACACAATTTAATTTTTTCTTCTGCAAAAAAAGTATTTCCGGAAGTTACTACTCAAATTTTCTAAATGACTTTCTATTATGATTAGCAATACTTTTTTATGATTCTCTTCTGGGAGATAACTCTGGATAAATTCACAAATCTCAGGAAACATCCCAAAGAAATTTTCTATCGATTTGCTCTATATCTGATTTTTTTAGAAAAAGCGATACTTTTACTCGAATAAAATATATTTTTTTTATTTCTCTGAAGTTTCATGTTAGAAAACATAGCAGGAAAGGGTTCGTACTAAAATAAGAGAAATTGACTAGTTTAACATGAGTAAAATAGAAATGTTTTATAGTTTACTATAACAAAATAATCGATCAAGAATTATTATTTAAACTAAAAAATTAAATTCAGACAAGACGATCATTCTTTGTATCTAGACATCCATTTATAATCACTCCTCCTATCAAGTTTATCCAAGAAAGCGAATAAAATGAACCCCGGATCAGATATAAATATATATATATATATATATATATATATATATATATATATATATATATATATATATATATATATATATCTCTTTGATTTAAAATATTTTCGGTAGACAATCAGGTTAAGCAGAAAAAAAACACATACACTGTTGTTAAAGAAGACCTTTGTGACAAAATATACTTCCTGATAAGTATTTTGGAAATATCTTTTATAAAAAAGATATTAAACTTTGAACAAAATGTTTCCCTTGTATATTTCGGAGTAGTTTTCCTAACTAAAATTGCATCCACCAATTTATCAAGTAAATTCGTGCGGCCAATGACTGGCAACGTGTAGGAGATTAAGCAGATCCTCGCGTAGGATATTAAGCAGAACGTCGCGAAGGCTATTGTGGAATATAAATCAGTTGGCGTTAACGAATCACAAGGAAAACGCGTGAAAGCAATATCAGAATGTTTCAGTTAATAAAATGACGCAATATTTAAAAATTTAGTGCTTGGTGTATACGAAAAATTTCACCTTTGGATAGTTAGTGTATGTTATATTTTTTAATAAATCGTTATTTTAAAAACACTTTACTTCAAATACGTTTTATTTCTGTGGCTTTTTTTAACTGAAAAGAAGAAACTTTTAATTTTAAGCATAATATCATTGCGACAATCTGAGTTATTATCACAATATGAGTCTATTATATTTGACGTATCTCTTTATTACAATCATTGCCGTGCATGTTGAAAAAACTATAAACCATTGGGATTCTTGTTCTCAGTAGTTATTGAGAAAAGCCATTTGTTATTATTTTTCTGCATATATATATATATATATATATATATATATATATATATATATATATATATATATATATATATATATATGTATATATATGCGAACATGAAAACAAAAATTTTACTATGAAAACAATGAAGTTAAAAATTAGGAAAGCATGTCTTTTCTTGACTTCACAATTGGCGGACAGCTAGACTGGGAGGCGGCGCATGTTGGGGTTATAGCAGTGAGCGTGCCTGAAGACTGCTATGCTCTAAAAGTAGTAGCACAACATGTTGGCATTGACGCAGCCATATCGGCCTATGATGCTTTTGTTCAGTCTAGGCTGAGACATGGTTTAATTTTTTGGGGTAATTCATCAGAAATCAAAAAACTGTTAGTACTTCAAAAGAAATGTTTACGAAGTATATTTCCGATGAACTACCGAGGGAGCTGTAAATCGTTGTTTATAGACTATAAGACTCTGACACTTATCAGTATGTATAAAATAAGATTCGTTTATATTCATACAAAAAAAGTAAAGATCTGTTTGAGAATGCCGTTCACAGCCACACTTATAAGATGAAGGCTGAAAAGTTTTTGGTCTGACACATATATGTCGCCGTTTTCAAAAAATCCATACGATTTTTAGGAAGTACCAATCTTCAAACGATACGGGTCAAAATTTCATGCCATTTCGACGATTAGTTTACAAGTTACAGTGGTTTTAGTGACGCTACTTTTGATATTTTTAAAACAATGGAAAAAATCGAATTTCGTGTGTTGATTAAACACGGAAAAAAATACTGTTCAAGCAAAGCAAGCTTGATAAGTGTTATGGGGACTCTGCCCTTGGAAAATCACTCATCATTTACAAATACAAATAATGCTGAACGCTCTGGATGCCCAAATGAGGTGGTTACACCGGAACACATCAAAAAAATCCACAAGATTGTTTTAAATGATAAAGTGAAATAGCGTAAGATAGCTGACACCCTAAAGATATCAAAAGAACGTATTGGTCATATTCTGATCGAAAATTGTTCGGTAAATGGGTTTGCTCACAGTGCACCAAAAACAACAAGTTGTTGATGGTTCTGAGCGCTGTTTGGATCAGATCTCTTTAACCGCAATAAAAAGGATTTTTTCATGCGATACATGACAATAGATGAAACATGAATCCACCAGTACACACCTGAATCAAATCGGCAGTCAGCTAATTGGACAGCAGCCGGTGAAAGCCGCCCGAAGCGACCAAAGACAGTCAGCTGGGAGGGTTTTTTGCCTCTGTATTTTGGGATGCGTATGGAATAATTTTCATCGACTGTGCTGAGAAGGGAAAAATCATCAATAGCGAATATTATATAAAGTAACTGGTGCGTTTGAAGGCAGAAATCGCAATGAAACAGCCCCAAAAGAACAAGAAAAAAAGTGCTTTTTCATCAAGACAATGCACCTTGTCACAAGTCAATGGTTACGATGGCAAAATTGGATGAATTGAAGTTCGAATTGCTTCCTCATCCACGGTATTCTCCAGATTTGGCCCCCCAGCGACTATTATCTATTCTCAAACTTCAAAAAAAAAAAAACGCTTGCGGGAAAGAGATTTGGCTCTAATGAAGAAGTTATCGCCGACACCGAGACCTATTTCGAAGGCAAAGACAAATCCTTCTACAAGAGAGGTATAGAAAAGTGTTAGACTGATTGTATCGCTTTTGAAGGAGACTATATTGATAAATAAAGTCAAATTTTGCAAAAAAAAAATGTGTTTTAAGTAGTTAGATCAAAAATTGTTCAGCCTACCTGTTATAATCAGACATAAGGCGAACCCAGTGCCTGAGAAATAGTTTTAGGTACACACAAAAACAATGTACATAAATATTTATAATAGTTTTCCGTTAACAATTTAAAATCTATCTTAGGCTAAAGCAAAAAAATTATAAAGAATTATTTGTTAAATAAAGCATTTTACACACTGGGTGAATTCTTCAATGCTTCTGATAGGAATGAGATGGGATAAGAAATGATTATTGTTTGTTTTTTGTAATATTGGGGAGGCTGTGTTTGGGTACTTGGTTGTAATTTTAGTTTTGTTATAATTTTGGTTTTGGTTTTAACTCATATGTGTCATAATGCAATTAAGAAACTTACTAACAAATGTACCTCAGGAAATGATAAAATTCCAAGTTTTCTGATTAAGGATTGCGCTCGTGTGTAACCACAGCCATTACTTCCGATTTTTAATTTGATTTTAAAAACCAGTGCGTTTCCAAAAATAAGGAAAGTTGGTAAAGTCTGCCCAATCTTAAAAAGTGAGGACAAGGCAAACATTGCAAATTATTGTGCAATAACCATTTTAAACAATTTGCAAAGGTATTGGAGATCTCGGTATTTGACTCTATTTCAGTTGAAGTTAGTCAACTGATTATACCTGCACAACATGGATTCATGAAGTGTCGTTCAACAACTTCAAATTTGGTCAACATAGGCGAATTTATAGCGAAAGCTATTGACAGCAGAAGACAGGTTGATGTTATATACACCGACATCTCCAAGGCCTTTAACAGGATCGATTATTCAACTTTGCTGCCTAAACTAGATCTAAGGGGTTAGTAATTCTCTACTGGAGCTTTTTAAATGGCATTTCACCAATAGAAAACAATATGTATCCTATAATGAGGTTGATTCCGAGTTTTACACTACTTCGTCTGGCGTACCATAAGGGTCCAATCTTGGCCTTCTGTTATTCATAGTGTTTATTAATAACCTTACAGCTTCTTTAAAGTGCTGCTATTTGCAGATGATTTAAAAATTTATACCACTGTTGATACTACTAATGATTGTACTTTCTTGCAAGCCCAGCTTGATAATGTTCGTTCGTGGGTTGCGCGAAAACAATAAGTAATATTTAAATGTAAAAAAATGCAAAGTATGTTCGTACACGAGAAAGCTGGAACCTATTCACGTTGATTATCACAAAATAATGGTAGTTTGGAAAGAGTGTGTGAAATGAGGGATCTTGGAGTTCTGTTTGATAGTAATTTCGATTTAGTTTCTCATATTGCATAGATAGTGTCTGCAGCTAATAAAATGCTGGGGTTCATAGTGAGAAACTGTAGCACATTTAGTAATACAACTGCCCTAAAAACCTTATATTTTACATTGGTCTGCTCAAAACTTGAACATGCTGCAGTTGTTTGGAATCCGTACTATGAGGTTCATATCAGTGCCTTGGAGGCAGTTCAAAGGTTTTTAAAATTTTTGGCATTTAAACTGGATGGCCAATATTCGCGCAGAGGCATAGACCAGTCAACATTACTACATCGATTTGACATTCAGTCGTTACAATTAGGAAGGGTGAACAATAGTTTGACTTTTTTTTATAAATTATTTAATAATTTTATTGACTGTCCCCAATTCCTCGATAAGGTTGATTTTCTTGTGCCTCAACAATATTTTCGCAGACATTATGCGTTATACTCATAATCTCTCAAGAACTAATGTCTTTTTAACTCACCACTTCATACCATGTGTCATAATTTTAATAACATATCTAACGACTGTGATATTCATTTTGACAGATTATCAACTATTTTAGAGAAGTCTAGAGCAAATTACTTGACCCCGGGATAGACTTGCAAACGTCGATAATGTCAAAATAAAGTTTAGTTGCTTTAGTAAGCTTTTTATTTGGCGAAATTAAAAAGATATTGGTTGGGTTTGCTCTCAGTAGTTTTATTTTATTTAAAAATTCTACTATGTCAACATATCTCTATTATACAATGACATCTCTGTCAATGTTTGTAATTGCTCTGATATACGTTGTAAATACTTTTGTTTGTATTTTAAGCAAAAAGCTCTCATAAATTTGTTCGTTTATTTTTTCGAATTTTGTCCTGTAACTGGATTATTTCTGTCTGGCAATAAAGTATTATTATTATTATAATACTTACCTGTTTGTTTAATTTTATATTATATTTTATTTAATTTTAAGAACGTTCCATAGTAATAGGCAGTCACTGTAACTGAATATTGTTACTGGGAACGAATAAACAAATATCTATTTTATCTATCTATCTATATACATTCATAAAGAACACTTACAGTACATTTTAAATTAAGTATAAAATACGATGTTTAAAGTCGTAGAGCAAAACTAATTTAATCAGAGAAAGCCGACTTAGTTCATGCTGGAAGTTCATAAAATAAAATCAACACTTTTGAGTGCACGCGAACTTTACAATGTGACAGAACACGAGAGCTTGGTTTAATTTTTCTCGATAGAAAATAATTATATTCAAGATTCAAGTAGTTTTTTCTAATTTATGTGACGCAACAAAACTTAATTTTTATGCTGTACTGTCTTAAATTTTAGTGTAGCTGCGTTGGGAGTTTACAATAATTGACACTATACAACACTTAGTGCACTACGCCAGACCCGTCATTTTTGCAGTCGACACGCGTTTACTTAACCATCTTAGCATAATTAGAAGCGATGAAAGAGTAAATCTAAGATTAAAAATAATCGCAAGTCAGACTTGCGCAATTAGTGTTCTGTACGTTGACTGCTTTTAACATAAAAATTTTCGTTACGGAGGTATAAAATGATCAATGACTTCACAAAACACACCCCAAATGAGTTTTCACCAAAGTTTTTTTTATCTTTAATAATCTTTACTCGTAAAACTGATGACCTTGAAATTATTGTTTTTTTATATACCAGATAAATTATGAAAAGTAATACAGTCGTGATATTTTTTGTTCAATCTACACCCTGTTCAATTTTCTTTTCATTTCTGATTTCACCTCCCAAAACTAACCCCTAAGTCAAAATTTAACTTTCAAAATAACAGGGCTTTAATGAGGCCATCAATTCCTATATTAGTGCCAAATTTTAACTTTCTATGTCAAATAGTTTCGGAGAAAATCGGGTGTGACAAATAGACAGACACCGAACTGACCTTATAATTGTTACGTACGGAACACTAACTAGACAATTTATACTAAATAGTGAACAAGCCCTCTGTCCTATTTTTATATTTTCTACTTTCAACACTTCGGTATGCATCTAATAATCTCCTCTCATATACATTAGCCTTTAATTATCTATTGTTATTATATGACCAGCAAGCGCCCATAACTTCGTTGGCGTGAAAATGCTATTTTTTCAAAGGTTTTTTTTTTAATTTAGGTACCTATGTTTTTTAGAGATTCTCTGTATACTATGTTTGATGTTTTATTATTTTCTGGTAGCAAAATATGTAGGATTTCTGGAGTTCCGGCTCTTGATAACCCGACATATAATTGGCCTTGAGAAAAACATTCTTGTCTTAAATCGATTCCCACGAGTTTAAAAGTTTATTCCTGGGACTTCTCTATTGGGAGAGCAAATCTTTTCATCTTCAAAAACACAACATTAAGAAATAAGAAACGAGATAATAATTATTTACAAATAAAACATTATGTATCAAACCAACAAATTATATCTTATTTTTGCCTAACTCATGCAAGAGGAATCGCTATTAAGACTAAAAAAAAATTACGTATCCGGACCTACTATCAAAAAAAAAAAACCATTCCTCATAGCGAAGAATCGCCTGTACCAGAAGCAACTCAAAGCTCCGACCTAAGTGTTGAATCCATTTAAGTAGACAACGTTGCGGTTGATCCTGACTTTCGAGTAACTTACTCATCAAATGAACCACATTTACTAATACAAGGAGATCTCAATGATTTAGTAAGTGATTTAAATTTGTCAAAACAACAGACAGAACTTCTATTATCTCGATTGAAGGGTTAAAATTTGTTGCAACCAAATACAAGAATATGATACTTTCGACATCGTGATGAAGAGCTAAAGTTTCGTCTCACAGGATGATCTAGTATTTTATAATGACATTAATGCTATAATGAATATATTGGGTCTCGAGCACAATCCGGATAACTGGCATAACGGAAATAAACTTCCCTTCTCCACATGCTGCCAACATGAAAGAGTCATATGAAAACACAATTTTTTTTTTTTTGACAAAATTCAATGTGATGAATATAAATGAAAGATGTGTAGAGATTTAAAGGTTGTTGCCCTTCTCTTAGGGTTACCAAATACTGACGTTTTATTTACGAATGGGAGAGTAGAGAGAGGAAAAATCATTATGTTAGGAAAGGTCGGCCCAAAAGAGAATCCCTTATTCCAGGGCAGAAGAATGCCAAAAATACTCCCTTAGTGTAACCTAATGATGTATTCTTACCACATCAAACTTGGACTTATAAACATTTTGTGAAGGCAATAGATTTTTACTGTTCCGTACGGAACACTTATAAGATGACTTCGGTGTCTGTTTGTCCGTCTGTCACATGCGATTTTCTCCGAAACTACTTGTCAAAAAAAGTTGAAATTTGGTAATAATATAGGAATTGATGGCCTCATCGGAGCCACGTAGTTTTGAAAGTTAAATTTTGACTTAAGGGGTTAGTTTTGGGGGGTGAAATCGGAAGTGAAAAAAAAAATTTTTATTAGGTCATCGAGTGTGGTGTCAAATGAAAGCTTGTGAAAACACGGGTAAAATATATATATATATATATATATATATATATATATATATATATATATATATATATATATATATATATATATATATATATATATATAATGTAATACTTGCGCACAATTTTCCTTGTATTATTTTTAAAAAATAGCGAAAAATCGCTGTCTCCCTCTTATCTCGACAAGTACTGATGAAAAAATACTGGAATATTCTCCACGGGGTGGGGAAAATTATCACGAGTGCATTACCTTTAATAGTTTACCTGGTATATAAAAAACAAAAATTTCAAGGTCATCAGTTTTGAGTAAAGATTGTTAACAAACTTTGTTGAAAAAATCATTTGGGGTGTATTTTGTGAAGTCACTGATTATTTTATATCTCCGTAACAAAATTTTTTATTTTAAATCAACGTACGGAACACTAATTGCGCAAGATCAACTTGCACTTGACCGGTTATTATATTTAAAAGAAAAAATTCCGATAACTAGTGGCCCTAATATCAAAGAAGGCATATTTGTATGTCTTCAAATGGGACAATTAATGAGAGACGAAATATTTAATGAAAAACTAAACCGTCTTGAACAATCTGCTTGGACATCTTTCAAAAATGTGACCTCAAATTTTATTGGGAAATCATCGATCAGAAAACTATAAAATCTTAGTCGAAGAGCTTTTAATTGTTTATAAGGCTTTGGGATGTAATATGTCCTTGAAATACATTCCCATTTGGACTTTTTTCCTGCAAATTTGGGAGCCGTCAGCTATGAGCATGGAAAAAGGTTCCACCAGGACATTTTAGCAATTGAAAAACTAGGACCAGTGGAGACCAAGTATGTTAGCGGATTATTACTGGATACTAAGACGGGCTGAAGCAAAATATAGAAAAAAACCTTAAAACGTGGCTGTCTAAAAAGTTCTCGTAATGTCGAGAATTTGCAAATGCAACATGACCAACAAATAAAGATCCCATGAATGCTATATTCCATGTTCAATGTTAAAGAACAAAAATTTTAAATATTAATAACTTTTTTTTTTTCACTTCCGGTCGACAGTTCGTGGCATGCGGACGCATTTACCTGGTTGGGGCTTCTGAAGGCGAAATTCGGGCGTTTTTGGGGCTTCGGATTGTGGATCGGTGGTCAATACCGCTTGTTAGGGTGCGAATCGCATAGGGTTGCTAAGCGCTGTGAGGAGTGATTCCTAAATCGTCGGTTAAGGTTATGTGACTGGTGCAGTAGGTGAACACGTGTGGCCGTGTTTTTTTTTTGTGCTAACTACGTAATCGGACGGGCGGGCTGACAGAAAAGGTTATATCCAAAACCAGTAGCAGTTTCCCCGAGGAGTTCCTTTAACAATGCCTTTACAATAGATGCAATTTTTTGAACAATTAGGAGATCTGGTAGAGCGCTGAAGCTCGTCAATACTGGATTTCCATCGGGTCCCGAAAAGGGGAGATCCAAACTAGAGAACGTGTAAAGCATCGCCGAGGGTCGCCGGCGCCCTGCCTAAGCGCGAGACGGATCTTGTGCTGGCAAATTGCCTTAGTGAGCAGTGTCATTAATATATCAATACAATAACTTCTTTCTGATTCTCTGTAGCCCTTTAAAAATTTAACTGGTACATTATCTTATTATAATCTACCACTATGCCAAGTTTCATTGAGTTCTGAACGGTAATTCTACGACCGACAGTACTACCTTAAATAACCTTGTTGAGAACGGGGAATCTTTGGCACAATGACACTATTCAGTATAGTAACACCACTATATTTTTTTGCACCACTACCATGTTAGCAAACACTTTATTTTTGCTGAAAAGTCCCGGGCCTCGAGGAGCGTTTCGCTAAGCGCCGCTCCATGTTAGATTCATCAGTACAAAAACGCGGCACCCACTTTGAATAAAATGTTTGGTGTAGTGGTGATATATACTGAGTAGTTAAATCAACATTTTGTCTCTAACAGAATCAGGTATAAGTTTTTATGTTCCAAAAAAAAGTTCGATTTTGTTGACCAGTGTTATCAGGAACTTATATTCTAGGCGCTTCCATTTCACTATTGAATATTTTGTCTCTTTTAGACCCCTCGAATATCACTCAGTATCCAAGAATATCTTTTATTTAATATCCTCTCGACGTAGCGTCACAGTAAAATATTAATGTTTCTTCTTTATACTCGCTCGAAAAAGAACCTTTTTTAATTGTACTTTCTGAAGTTTTAAATAAGTTATTGTGAACTTGAAAGTTGACAAAATATCGCATCAAGAGTAAGTCCGGAAATATATTGATAAATGGAGATTTTCTATACTTAATGGAAATGGTCCACGAAGATTTATGGTTTCTCGACGTGTACGTCAAACGTTGCAGTAAACGGAGGTGACAAAACCAGTTGACTTGGATTCGGTCACTTATAATGTCGTCGTGCTTACAAATTTTGTTTCATTGTGTTGTAATGCAACAAATTAAAAGAATTTTATCACGTTGGAACTAAAAATAGCGTCTGATGGTGCAGAAGCCAATTACATTTAAATATATGTTAAAAAAACTCACTAAACAGCTTTTTAACGAAAACTGAAAATTTACAACAAAACCGGCCAAGTGCAAGTCGGACTTGGCGCAATTAGTGTTCCGTATGATGATCGGAAATCTTTGTTGAAAATTTATGACTTTGAAATTTTTGTTTTTTTCTATACCAGAGAAAGAGAAAGGGTAGTGCACTCGTGATAATTTTCGTTCAATCTACACCTTGTGGATAATATTTCAAAGTTTTTTCAAAATTTTTTGATCGGTACCTTTTGGGATAAGGAGGAGACAGCGATTTATCCCAAGTTTTTAAAAATAATACAGAGAAGTGTGTGCGCAAGTATTACAATATATATATATTTTTTACTAGTGTTTTCACAAGCTTTCATTTGACACCACACTCGACCTAGCAAAAAATTTTTTTATTTCACTTTCGATTTCACCCCTCAAAACTAACCTTAAGTCAAAAGTTAACTTTCAAAACTACACGGCTCTGATGAGGCTATCAATTCCTATATTAGTACCAAATTTCAACTTTCTATGTCAAATAGTTTCGGAGAAAATCGGGTGTGACAGACAGACACCGAAGTGATCTTATAAGTGTTCCGTACGGAACACTAAAAACAACCCCGTAAGTTACGGTAAAAAAAGACAATCCAAAGGTACATGCATAGTTATAGATCACTTTTAACACTCAACGATATTTCTGAAACAAGTCCATACAATATCTTTCTAAAAGGTCTATAATCCATGCGTTCGT
This sequence comes from Pachyrhynchus sulphureomaculatus, assembly GCA_019049505.1. Classification (NCBI taxonomy): domain Eukaryota; kingdom Metazoa; phylum Arthropoda; class Insecta; order Coleoptera; family Curculionidae; genus Pachyrhynchus; species Pachyrhynchus sulphureomaculatus. Next base: position 175,042,570 of record CM032449.1, read on the forward strand.
TGACGTTCTCCAACCTCCTAAATTTATTTATAACTCCAAAGTTAAATTTAATCCCGGATTAGGGAACGCTCCGGCTAAGTCCAGCCAGTTACAACAAGCGGCTATTCGGGACACCGGCGGAATATCTAATGAAAATACGAGGTCTTTGGATTTAGGAAAGCTTAAAAAGAATCGAACGCCCTTATAAGTCAGGGTTAGTTGTATAATAGAGGATGTAGGTGGAGATATCCAGGCTAAAAATAAGTTTATTCTTTCGGTTCTTACTTAAATTGTACAATTTATATGGGTAAAATGAGACATACATTTCCGGTTTCAGTGTTTATTAGGCAGCCATGAAGAATGGGACTATTTTTCAAGTAAAAAGTGGTACGGGGCTGTAAATGCGTGAGACATAAACAGATATATTCTCAATATTAAAATCTAAAAAAAAAATACAAGAGGTACTTGCTGCAGGGAAATCCCTAAAACGCTAGAGAACCGACAAGTGTGCGGAAAAAGCGATTCACGTTTGTCTTGAATCACTGTAAATTGTGCTTTGTGGGAAACACAGTCCTGGGTAAATTATTCCAAAGGGATCCGGTTTTCGATATAAAAAAACTGCTTGAAAAGGGTTGTACGAGAAGTGACAAGCTAAACTTCAAACGGACGTGAAGTTGTAGCGCGACGTGTACTCTAGCATGCAACGCTTTGGAAGGAATTAAGCAGCCTACATCCACACTTTCCATGACAATACTTGTCAGTTCTGAGTCTGCTCTGTTGGGAGCCTGTTGAGAGTCTGTCTGTTAGGAGCCTGTTGGAATGTATCTTTTGGGAGCCTGTTGGGAGTCTGTCTGTTGGGAGCCTGTTGGGAATCTGTTTGTTGAAAGTCTGTTGGGAGTCTGTCTGTTGAGAGCCTGTTGGGAGTCTGTCTGTTGGGAGTATGTTAGGAGTCTGTCTGTTGGGAGCTCGTTGGGAATCTGTCTATTGAGAGCCCATTGGGAGTCTGTCTGCTTGGACCAGGTAAAAATTGTTATTTTCACTTCCGATTTCACCCTAAAAACTAACCCCTTAAGTCAAAATCTAACTTTTAAAACTACACTGCTCTGATGGGGTCATTAACTCCTATATTTTTAACTTTCTATGTCAAAAAGTTTTGCAGAAAATTGAGTGTGACAGACGGATAGACATCGAAGTGATCTTATACCATAAGTGTTCCGTACGGAAAACTAACAACGATAATTACCACATTTTTAGTAAAAAAATTGCCTATTTTTATTATAGTTTTTTTAACGACACAGGTTAAAAAGGTGCAGGATATATATCACTGACTATTATAACTGGGGTTAAGAACTTCGAAAAATACTCTGCCCAACACACAAACAACGCATATAAATAATAAAAACATTTTTCATCATTTTAAAAATAAGTATTACGGAGTCTGTATCTGGGGGCACGGCAGCGCCCCGCCAAGTCGAGCAGAAAGCACAGCCGTACCATCCTTTTCTCGAAGCCACTAACGGTACTTTCGACTCCCCTGTAACTTCGTTGTGGATAAAGCTAAAAGCTTGAATTTTCAGTGACCAAGAGGACATACCGTACTGGCTATATTTCTAAATTATCTACTATTTATACGTTATAGTTTACGAACTATCACCAGTCGAAGTTCTTTAATTTTGTCACTGACACACTCACCGATCATCAAAATTCTAAGGTACTTCTAGCAGACACACTAACTTCAAATTTTGAATTTAGTTAGGGTTTAGCCTATAAAGGAAGGAAAAACTGAAACATCCCGAAATTTGAGTCCCGTTTTCTAAATTAGACAGTCACTTAAGCCAAAAAAAGAGGGTCAACCTCGGAATGAGAGATAATATACTGTAAACTTGTATTAACCTTTATTTTGGCATTCTAAAAGTTGTCTCAAAAGTCTCATAAAATCTCGTGTCCGCGTCTTAAGATATTCAAGGTCAAAGGTCACAAAATTCGGTTTTTCGCAAATATCTCGCTTCCTATGGTTTCAATGATATTTGCATCTATGATAAAAATTGTAGAGCATAAAATTCTCTACAAATTTTGTTCTAAACATTTTTTTTATGCGCTTAACCGTTTTTTGAGATAGACCGCGGAGAGCGCGCAGCGCTCAGCCATACATAGCATAATGCAAGGTCAACCGTGAGTCTCGTTAAATAATACGTCGTATAACGTTAATTAATCACTAAAAAATCCATAATTATGAATAATTTGTATTATTTATTAATTAATATATTATATTTAATAATATTTTTCATTTATCAAATATATTCGTTTAATAATACTTACCTACTTCGTGTAATTAAAAAATTGTTAAGTAAAATACTTTAAGTATATTTTAATTATAAAAAAGTATGAAGATGATGCTTCCATGACAGCAGGGCTACAAGAGAATAAAGTTATTAAAATAGGAGCAAAAGTCATGTTAAGACGAAATATTGACGTGAGTCTTGGCTTAGTCAACGGTTCTATCGGTATAGTACAAGGAGTAAAGGTTGATCCTGAAAATACAAATAAAATAATTAAAAAAAATATTACATTTAATAATAAACATCTTTACGAGCTTGGTCCAGTCAAAACTAAATTTGAAATTATTAATAGAGCTTATGTTCATCGCGAACAGTTTCCGATATGTACAGCCTATGCTATTACCATACACAAAAGTCAGGGGCTAAGTCTAAACAGTGCACTCATGAACATCGGTTCTTCAGCGTTCACATGTGGTCAAGCATACGTAGCACTTTTGAGAGTGACAAATCTGGGCGGATTATGTCTAATTAATGTCGACTTCGGTAGTATCAAAGCTCAGGAGTCCGCAATCGTTGAATATAATAGACTTAGAAGCACTTATCGTCCAGACTTGTCAAAAATTGTTACATCATAGCCTTTGAGAAAAACCAATAGAGACAGGGAGTGGGCTTTAAGAAAATCCATAACTGACGTACAAGAAATATTACCAGTGAAGAAAAAAAAAAGAGGAATACCTAAAAAAAGAAATGACATCCCATCAAAAATATAAAATGTAAAAAAATGACAAGTCTCGCAATGCAGTCCTTCCACCACAAAAACTTGTGAGATCTCATGTAAAACTAAGTCAGTTATTTTAGTTAGTATCTATGGAGGCACCTGTTCAACAACTTTGTCATAAATTGTTATCTAATTAGTTACCTACCAACATTTATAGTGACCGTATCAATATTAGACATCTTTACTTCTATAATAAATATAATGACTTAACAATCGCACGGCAGCATAATCACATAAGAATAATCTACTAAACAGTGCACTTAAGAATAAAGTATTTTAAATAGCAGATTATTCTTATGTGATTGTGTGGGTAAATAATTTTGGTGAAATTGTGTCGCCTTGCCTAAAACTTTCCTTGAATTTTATGGATTCTATTTTTCGATCTTCATCTAATTTAACCGTTAATGTCGATTTTTATATATGAATTTCAGGAGTTTGGTACATCTTGAATCTATTCTGGCATGAGCTAAGGGCTATATAATTGCCCAATGTTCCAGGGAGTCGAAAGCCTGCTTATAATCAATGAAAGCTAGGTGCAGCTTAATATTATATTCGGTAGCTTTTTCTATTAAACCCTGGATATGATCTGTTGTTCCAAATTCCTTGCGAATGCCCGCCTGTTCGACTGCTTGGTAGTCATCGAGCTTATTTGTTAGACTGTTTGTGACAATTTTAGTAAGAAGTTTGTAGAAATGCAATCACATGTGCATGCCAAGACATATTTGCTTCCAAGTTAACGCGAAGCAAACTGAGTGATGATAATGGAAGACTGGAGTGTTCCGACATAACTACGGTGGGTTCGATAACTTCTTTAGCCAAAAAATTATAAGCAACATATATCTGAACCAGTTAAAATCGACACCTTATGTTGTTTGGAAATTACAGCGAAAGAAAAACCCAAAAATTTCTTGTGATCCTGGAACTACAAAGCATTTCTTTAACAATTAAGCCGCTAAACTGAAAATATTTATCCCCTTAATAATACTTGCAATATTTTGCTAAATATTTTAACTATTCAATAAGACCCGACATGAACATTAATAATTCAAAACGTTATCCTTTATCCACAAAGCGAATGGACAATGTCTATACATATTTTATATTTTCCGGACGTAAATAGCTCAAATAAGGTCTTTCCAGCGTGAAAAAAGCATTTGCCTGTTGAAACTTCCATTTTTTTTTTTTAATTTTTAATTTAAAATATGGCAAAAGCAGAAATGTGGAATAAATCTGACGTCAACTTCTTTACATTTATTGTTATTAGGATGAGTTTACAATTACCAAATATTACGTTAGTTAAATCAATTCTCAAAAGTGTGATATACCCCAAGGGGTTACATAATACGTAGGTTGAAAAGTTTTTGGTCTAGCTACATAAAAACACACCTTTTTTTGCAAAAATCGACATTATTTATCAATATAGTCTTCGTCAAGAGCAATACAATTAGTCCAACACTTTTCTAACATTTCTGTAACCTTTCTTGTAGAAGGATTTGTCTTTGCCTTCAAAATAGGCCTCAGTTTCGGCGATAACTTCTTCAATGGAGCCAAATCTGTTTCCCGCGAGCATTTTTTTGAGGTCTGCGAATAGATAATAATCGCTGGAGGCCAAATCTGGAGAATACGGTAGATGAGGAAGCAATTCGAACTTCAATTCATCCAATTTTGCCATCGTAACCATTGACTTGAGCCACGGTGCATTGTCTTGATGAAAGAGCATTTTTTCCTTGTTCATTTGGAGCCGTTTCTTTGCGATTTCTGCCCTCAAACGCACCAATAATTTTATATAATATTTGCTATTGATAGTCGATGAAAATTATTCGATGTGCATCCCAAAATGCACAAGCCAAAACCTTCCCAATCGACTGCTGTGTCTTGGGTCGCTTCGGGCGGCTTTCACCGGCTGCTGTCCAGTTAGCTGACTGTCGATTTGATTCCAGTGTGTAGTGGTGGATCCATCACATATCGCATGAAAAAATTCTTTTTATTGCGCTTAAAACAGGTCCAAACAGCGCTCAGAATCATAAACACGTTGCTGTTTTTGGTCCCCTGTAAGCAAACGCGGTACCTACCCATTTCGAACAGTGCTTTTTCATGCCCACATGCTCATGCAAAATATGACCAACATGTTCTTTTGATATTTTTAGGGTGTGAGCTATCTCACACAATTTCATTTTAGGGTCATCCAAAACAATTTTGTGGATTTTTTTGATGTTTTCTGGTGTAACCAGCTCATTTCGGCGTCCAGAGCGTTCAGCATCATTTGTATCTGTACGACCGCGTTTAAATTCAGCTTACTAGTAATTGATGAGTGATTTTTCAGGAGCAGAGTCCCCGTAAGACTTATCAAGCCATTGCTTTGCTTAAACGGAATTTTTTCCCATCAAAACACTAAATTTGAATTTTTCCATTGTTTTGAAAATATCAAAAGTAGTGTAACTAAAACCACTGTAACTTGTAAACTAATCGTCGAAATGTCATGAAATTTTGACTCGTATTCTTTGAAGGTTGGTACTTCCTAAAAAATCGTATGTTTTTTTTTTTATTGTATTTATTTATTTATTTTTTAAATATGTTTTAAATGTTAACGTTATTTTTTATCGGGTTAAATGGACTATGGCGCCTCCTTTTTCTGCAGGATTACTTCACAAAAAATAAGCCAATCTGCAAAAATAAAAATTATTCTTGTAAAATAATGTAGTAGTTAAAAATTGTCGAAAGTTTCTTTTTTCAAAAATAAAAAATTTACGGTGTTTCAAACTTCAGTATGCAATTTTCGACCAAAAAATATTTGTTTAATTAATAAAAAATTGTCTATTAGAAAAATTTCTCTTGACATTTTGTAGAAAAAGTAATTATTAGGATTTAAAAAGAAAAAGTTAAAAAAATATTATAAATTGACTAAGTATAATTGCAGACAGTGTCTGAAACAAACGAAGCTGCCGAGAGGCGCGGCATTAAGACAGGTAACGGTCCCAATCCGACGCTAGATCACATTTAACGCTACAACTTTGTAATGAAATGGAATTTTCTGAAAAAAAAATTTTGAATAATTTTTAGAAGTATAGAGAATAGAAATCCGTAAAAAAAAATTGAATTTTTTAAAAATTCGAGGTATATGTAACCCCCTAAGACGCTGTTTTACTTTATTCGCAGTAAAAACGCATAGAGATTTACAGCTTTTAATGTTGAAAAACCTCTTGACATTTTGTAGAAAAAGTAATTATTAGGATTTAAAAGAAAAAGTTAAAAAAATATTATAAATTGACTGAGTATAATTGCAGACAGTGTGTCTGCTGCCGCTGCCGAGAGGCGCGGCATTGAGACAGGTCCCAATCCGACGCTAGATCACATTTAACGCTACAATTTGTAATGAAATGGAATTTTCTTAAAAATTTTTTTTTTGAATAATTTTTAGAAGTATAGAGAATAAAAATCCGTAAAAAAAAATTGAATTTTTGAAAATTCGAGGTATATGTAACCCCCTAAGGACGCTATTTTACTGTATTCGAAGTAAAACGCACAGAGATTTACAGCTTTTAAGGTTGAAATAAAAATAAATAGAAAAGAAATAAAGCTTTTTTCTCTTTATTTTAATTACTATGACGATCGTTACGACAGCCCCGTGTCTTCTCGAGATAACTACAAATACAACGATTGTCATAATAAGAACATGAACCAGAAATCTTAACAAAAGGCCTTGCTTCATTTCTATTAATTTAGAATGGATTTCCAACAACTATTGGCTAATTCTATGAATTATTTATTAAAAGATAAAGACAGAAAAATAATAATTGTAAAAACACATGCATACAAAAAGTTTTTTATTTGTGCTCCAAGAAACAATGCCGCAGTGACTTTTAACTAATCATCTGAGGAAAACTTTCGTTACTTGAGATCCGCTTCAAATATATCAACAAAACTAACCGTGCCCGCGGCTCCGCTCGCGTGGTCCTGATTCACTATTACCGCCACTGAATATTTCTTATGTTACCTTATGTAATAAAAATACATCCTATAACTTGGCTAGAGAACATATGTATTTTATAAAAAAACACGTAAATCGGATAAGGGGTTCTTGAGTGCTACACGCACTAACGGACAGACAGGCGTTGCGTTTTATATATATTATACATTTTTTTTTGATAAATATTAAGTTAAGAATTGAACAAAACACGTAAATCGGATAAGTGGTTCTCGAATGATAAGCACCCTAATGGACAGACAGTGATTCCTTGCGTTTTATATATATTATTATATAGATTGTTATTAACATTATATAACCTGGCTAGAAAACATATATATGAATTTAAAAAAAAAAAACACGTAAATCGGATAGGTGGTTCTCGAGTGATAAGCGCTCTAACGGCCAGACAGATAGACAGAGAGACGTTCCATTTTATATATATTGTATTGTTCCATATTTAACGGTTTAGGCAGCTTATGGCAAGAGAGTGCGCTAGCGGCAAACTTTTTTCCAACTTGATTCGCTGTTATCGTCACTGCTTATTTCTTATATCACCTAACGTAGTAAAATATATCGTATAACCTGGCCAGAGAATATATGTATGAATCTAAAAAAAAAACGTAAATCGGATAAGTTGTTCTCGAGTGATAAGCGCACTAACGGACAGACAGACAGACGGACGGAGAGACGTTGCATTTTGTATATTATAGATTATTATTATTATATTCACGTAACCTGGAAAGAGAATATATATGAATTAAAAAAAAAAAACACATATAAATCTGATAAGTAGTTCTCGAGTGATAGCGCACTAACGGACAGACAGACAGATAGACACTGCGTTTTATATATATTATAGAAGATTATAGATAACCTGGTCAGAGAACAAATGTAAAAATCTTGTAAATCGGATAAGTGGTTCTCAAGTCATAAGCGCACTAACGGACAGACAGTTGCATTTCATATATATTATATTTTTTGCTTCATGATATTCCATATTTAATGGTTTAGGCAGTGTATTGCAAGAGAACGCGTTAGTGGCAAACTTTTTTTTCCAACTTGATTTACTATTATCGTCACTGTTTATTCCTTATGTTACCTAACGTAATAAAATATATCCTATAACCTGGCCAGAGAACACATTTATGTTTAAAAAGAAAAGTAAATCGGATAAGTGGTTCTAGGGTGATAAGTGCACTAACGAACAGACAGACAGATAGACAGACAGAAAAACGTATTTTATATATATTAGAGATAACCTGCCCAGAAAACATATGTATGTTTAAAAAAAAGCACGTAAATAGGATAAGTGGTTCTCGAGTGATAGGCGCAATAACGGACAGACAGACACAGACAGAAAGACGATGCATTTTATTTTATATACTAGATAGAAGATTTTAGATAACCTGGCCAGAGAACAAATGTATGAATTAAAAAAAAAAAAAACATGTAAATCGGATATGTGGTTCTCAATTCATAAGCGAACTAATGGACAGACAGACAGACAGAGAGACGTGGCATATTATATATATTATATTCTTTGCTACATGATATTGTTCCATATTTAATGGTTTAGGTAGTGTATTGCAAGAGAACGCGCAAGCGGCAAACTTTTTTCCGACTTCATTCACTATTATCGTCACTGCTCGTTCCTTATGCTACCTATCGTAATAAAATATAGCCTATAACCTGGCCAGAGAACATATATGTATATTAAAAAAAAAAGTACGTAAATCGGATAAGTGGTTCTCCAGTGATAAGCGCACTAACGGACAGACAGACAGACAGACGTTGCATTTTATACATATTATAGAAGAAGCAGAAGAACGCGAAATTATGACTATAAAATAATGTTCTAACTAGGTGAAAATGAACAGGTCTCATGAAAAATTCAGGACGCTGGGCAACAAGCCCGTCATATTCAGTGTGTGATTGGTATATAACAACTGGACGACCATTTACACGTCCAAGGTAAGGAAAATAACACAGAAACTTCGTCATACCTATCAAACACTTTCTAAAGACTCATTGAACACTATCAAATAGTATTGTTTAGAACGAAAACAATCTCTAGTGTTGGTGAAGAAACGCCCAGTAAAGCGAATAAAACCTATTGTCGGTTTTTTTTTTGTACAACCGTCTCAACTAAGAGACACTCAAAGTTGAAACATATCCATAGCACAACTAACCATATTCTGGACTGCTTCGGGACTTCTGCTTAGACTTTCAACAGCAGAATGAAGTTAATCATGCGAGAACAAAGGAAGAGGTTTCAAATGTTATTAAAGGCACGAAGAGCTTTGCCGCCCCAGAACCAGATGCTATCAACATTTTTTGGTAGAAAATATTCTCTAGAACCGACGAACTTCTCACTAGAATATTTAATACATGGTTAAATGAGGGACATGGGTAAATCTTCATAAGCAATCTTGACGTACTGTAGTTTCGGATTCTCTACAGGCTGTCAAGTAAGAACGTATCCACGAAAATTCACTTTTGGTAGATGTGATTCTAACGATTCAACAAAAAATCAGAAGAGGGAACTTTGTCTCCGGCGCATTTTAGTAAAAGCATCAGTCGATTCCGAACTTTCGTTGAAATCACATAAAATCCAAAATGAGTTACTTGTTTGTGTGTCGGTTCGAGGCAGTCTTTCTTCTTTTTCCAGTTAAAAGAACCTAAAATGACACATTCCGCGGCCGCTAAATATATTAAAAAGTCGGTATCGTTTGAGAAGAAGTTGATAAATAATGACAAAAATTATCGACGACTTGCCACAACGTGGCTCGGTATGCAAAGCCACTCCGAAAATCGAAAAAAAATCGTGTTTTATTTTCATGGGACCCGAAATTAATGCTGAGTTAAGGACCAGCAAAATTAAGAAAATGGGGTTTAAATGCGTCCCGTGAGACCATTCGACAACATTTCGAAACACGTTGAAGAAACTTTTGCTGGGCGGAAATCACGTGGCGAAACGACTCGCTTGGGCCCACAATAAGGTACTAGAGTGTACCTCACAATCGCCGTACGCCAATTGAAAACGTTTGGTCTTTTGTAAAGAGAAAGCTCAGAGGAAAGACTCAGTTGTTCGCGCAATTTGCAAAGTATGCAGAAAATCTCGTCGACAGCATGTCTTGAAGATGCCAGGCGATTATTGATGCAGGAGGCGATTGGACAACATACTAAAGTAATTGTGCCGTTGATAGATACCCAACAAACATTGATGCCAAAAAATGTTCTCGAAACACATTTTTTCAAGAATACGGGCGATCACGTTCTTACTTGACAGACTGTAGCTTCTTGAACAAGCTCTGAGATCTTCATTGGCATATCTGACAGTAACGAACTTTGTCACCAGAAAACCTCGTCAAGAGGTGTATCCATTCGTGAAAATATGTTAACAAGTGAGTATTTGTTAACAAGTTATACTCGTTAATTGTGTGACCTTATTTGATTTTAAAACAGTTTAAGAACCTTTCTGTTATAAAAAACCACTGTGTATAAACTTTATGAACACATTATATTCAAAAGCAATTCACAAAAGAAACACCAAAGCCTATAACTATTTTATATTCTCAGGGTACAAATACTTAGAAAAATGTTGTCCCAAAGTGAAAAAACATTTTCCATTGGAAAACCTCTCGTTTCTCCTTCTATAATTTAAGAAGTATTAAAAGCAAAAAAATCGTTCCCACATCCTGTCGGTAATTCTATTTATTGATAGACTTTTGTTGGCTCTTAGATCGCCATTTTGTGACCGGCAGTATCGAGGGCTCGGATTTTTATTACTTTAAAAAATATCCCGGCTGCATTGTAAGTCTATTGAAAATTATAGCTTTTTGATATGTTTCTTTTGAGTTAAATTGGATTTGTGAGAGAATTGAGGCTCGGTGACCTGAATAGAAATTTTGTTGTAGTTTTCAAATAAAATATACGCTTAATAAAAACTTTTTATAGTTGATTTCATTTTCCGAGGAAAAATAAACTAGTGTTTTTACTTTTGTAACTTGCATTTTTTTTTATTATATTATACTGATATGGGGCGACAGGTCACAGCACAAACAAAAAAAAAAACATACAATCTTCAGTTAGTGTCAACTCTCAGAATATTCACGTAAAATTTTCATGATTATTAGTTTGAGAGTTACAGTCTGTCAAGTAAGAACGTGACCGTTCGTATTCTTGAAAAAATGTATTTCGAGAACATTTTTTTGCCATTAATGCAGCGTTTCTCAACCTGTGGGACGCCCCACGAGGGAGGCCTGATAACACTATTGGGGGGGGGGGGAGCGAGCGTATCGAAAATAAATTATTATTAAAAACATTCATTAAAAACATTTAATCTAGTTTACTGAAAGGAAAGCAAAACAAAATACATTCTGATATAATAAAAAATAAAATACATATTTACACTGATATAATACACCTATAAATAGGATTGTATTAGTACTGCAACATGTATTTACCTAATAATTAACATATCAATACTAAATTAAAAAAACAAGTTTAATAATTATTAGTAACTCCCTTGGGCGTGTTTTGCAGAGCAAAGATTTTCGAAGGATGGTTTAATATTAGAAACAGACACTCTGAGTTCTTTTTCTATATTTAGTTGAGATCTATATTTTATTTTCAAAGCGGCCACCGCAGAAAATCGGGTTTCGCAAAGGTAGGGTGTGGAAAATGGTAATAGTATACGAAATGCTCTTGTTTTCAGTGCAAAAACTCATCATTCACCCCTGCCCAAAATTCAAACAGTGATTTATTATTAAATTGTCTTTTGATTTCGCCACTTGCCGTGAAGTCTATGAAGATTTCTTTTTTGGAAGTTGAGGGCCCTTCGGGAGTATTTTGAAATGGATCCCTAACCCACTTGTAACTTGCTACCAAGTTGTCGTCAGTAAGAAAATACTTTTTAAAATTCTTTGTCAAGATGGCTAGATGATTTTTAATGGTTACTAAAACAACTTTCACACGTTGTTCTTCAGCCTTGTATGTTTTAACACATTCATCCGCATTTGCAAACATTTCTAGGTTTTTTTGCTTTACATTTCTACTCCAAAATTCCAATTTTCTACAAAAACCATTAATTTTATCACCTGTATCGAATATATGTGTATTTGTGACTTGGAGTTGAAGATTTAAGGTATTTAGTTTCTCGAATATATCGACTAAGTAGCTCAATTTCATCACAAATAAACTATTTCGAAACTTCTCAACTTCCGGTCGGTTTTCCTCTTCTAGAAAAATGGCTAAATTAAAAGCACGTTTAATAATTATTAGTGACTCCCCTGGGCCTGTTTGGCAGAGCAAAGATTTTCGAAGGATAGTTTAATATTAGAAATAGACACTCTGAGTTCTTTTTCTATATTTAGTTGAGATCTATACTTTGTTTTCAAAGCAGCCACCGCAGAAATTCTGGTTTCGCAAAGGTAGGATGTTGAAAATGGTGATAGTATCGAAACGCTCTTGTTTTCAGTGCAGAAAAACTCATCATGCACCCCTGCTCAAAATTCAAAGAGTGATTTTATTATTAAATTGTCTTTTGATTTTCGTCACTTGCCATGAAGTCTATGAAGATTTCTTCTTCGGAAGTTGAGAGCCCTTCGGGAGTATTTTGAAATGGATTCACTAACCCACTCGTAACTTGCTACCAAGTTGTCGTCAGTAAGAAAAATACTTTTTGAAATTCTTTGTCAACATGGCTAGATGAGTTTCAATGGTTACTAAAACAACTTTCACACGTTGTTCTTCAGCCTCGTGTGTTTTAACACATTCGCCCACATTTGCTAACATTTCTAAGTTTTTTTGCTTTACATTTCTGCTCCACAATCCCAATTTTCTACAAAAACCATTAATTTTATCACTTGTATCGAATATATGTGTAGTTGTTACTTGGAGTTGAAGATTTAAGGTATTTAGTTTCTCGAATATATCGACCAAGTAGCTCAATTTCATCACAAATAAACTATTTCGAAACTTCTCAACTTCCGGTCGGTTTTCCTCTTCTAGAAAAATGGCGATATCATTTCTTAATTCATAAACACGTTGCAAACATTTCCCACGTGATAACCATCTTGCCTCGCAATAAAATAGTAACGCTGAATGTTCGGCACCGATGTCTTTACTAAGTGCAGAAAAAATTCTAGATTTTAGGAGTCTCATTTATATAAATATAATTTACTACGATTACAACTGAATCGTTCATTTCAAAAACCACATAAGTCAAAAAAGTAAAATTTTTCAGTAGGCGAAAAAAAAAAACTTTATTAAACTAAAACTATCCTTTATAAGAGGAAAAAATTTAATTTAATTCAAATTATTTAAGTAGTTACATAGTTTATCACATAATACATGTAGTTTATTTTCGTTGTTATTAAGAAAAAAATTTTTTTTTTCTTGAGACTTAGGTGGTTTTTGCACTGAATATAATTTTGAAGTTATCATTTTCCTTCTTTAAAAGAAAACAAGTCAACAAACTGTCAAAAGGGTTTATTAAAAATGCTTCAAAATACAAACAAACAATAATATTCCTGATTTTAATAATTAATTAAGGCACATAATCAAACTCGTGGTCATTTTCGACATAATATTCTTCCTGGTTCTGTCCTTCCGCGGTAGGCCAATGGAAAATCCCGTCATAAAATGGAATATGCTGTTCAAGGATACTATTTCTAACTTGCTTAATATTTTCTATTTTTTTTGGGGTTTATAGGAACATTGCCACTGGGATAAGCCTTTACGGTCGGTAGGGATATATCGATAGCTCTATTTCGAGCTAGATTAAATGTGTGGCAAGTTAAACCGTCAATATATTCTTCAGTAACTACAACTCCTTTTTTATTGTGGTCATAGTGGAATGCCATATAAGAACATGGTGAGAATGATATTTTGCGTTCCTTAGGTATATTTTTTCCAAAACTTTCATTGGATAAAACATGTTCTTTTATAATATATGGTCCACCATTTTGAGAACTCCATAATCTGACTTGTTGACAACATAAAGACGGTAAACTTTGGACTTGCTTCCGACATAATGGTATAATATTCCTGAGGAACATATATGCGGTCACACTTTTGTCATTGGGTAAAAATGAGTGGCCTCTTACAGGGAAGTAATGTTTAATTTTTGAAAAACGCTTGGTATCTGTCAGAGCCAATAAAAATCTAATCACCGTATGGTTCTTATTTTGACCAGGACAATTATCTGAAAATAGATACAACTCAGAAATATTTTTGTCCAAAAAATTGTCCAGGTAATGTAGAATCATAGAGCAGACTTCGTTAGCACCTTTGCGAGCCAAGCTTCATGATAAACATAAAAAAAACTGATTCGTTGGTTTTCAGGTTCTTGATTCCAAAGCAGTTGACCCATAGTTGTCTTAAATAAAATAGTTCCTGTATTGGTAGGTTTGGTAAAGGCAAATTCTGCATAAAGTCGATTGTTAAAGCGGCCACGTCGTTACGAGATTTGCAGATTTCTTTTACGGCAGATATTTTATTGTAAAATTTTTTGGCCCTTCTTTTATGAACCATAAAGTTCTGCCTCAGTTGCTTTTTTTGCATTCTGTCCTAAAGTAAGGCTTCGTATTTTTACCGACAACTCTTCACAAGTTACGCATGTATCGACTTGCGGTCTTCCAAATCTTAAAGAGAATGTACTTTTAAAATAATTGGCGTAAAATGCATACTTTACATTTAACTCTGGGTGTTTCCTCCTAAACAAGTCATACATATTTTTTCACATTTAAACGGGCATCTAAATATTCTATATCCCTGCCTGAGTAGTGGGTCCGCTTTCTAGGAAAAGCAAGAATATGATCATGGATAACTTTTAAAACTTCTGGGGGAGTGGTGTTCGGCTTTTGATGCTGTCCTCGTTTATCATGGGGAACTTGGGATCGTTGAAGTAAAGTTGAAAGGCGTCTAACACGACTTTCCGTTACACCATTAGCAGAGCAAAAAGCTTTTTTACAAACGAGTACTTTTTTACTTTCTGTAATAATAGAATATTTACAAGAAAATTGCCTTGGTACTGCTCCTTCTTTACGTGGTCTGTGACATTTTACATTTTTTTTTTCTATGAGCTGTTGCAAATAAATATCCTGCTCATTTTTATTATGAAATGTATTCATCTTATTGATACAGAAATCCAAATCATCTTGAGTTAATTGTTCGAAACAAGCCATTTTACATCTTAAAACAAAACAATATCGCATTAATAATATTTGCCTACAGTATTTATGTAAAATTATTACCTGCAATTGGCTCCAGTAACACGTGCCGGCAAGACTTTTCCCTTCCAATTTTTGTGTTCCAGTCCCTTGACTTTTGCATTTTTGATAAAAAAACCTTTTATATTTCTGTAGATGTAGTTGTCTCTTTTTTAAAGGTTGTAAGTCCTCTCCGTCACTAGATAAATTCGATTGATCACACATATTTTGTTTTTTAGACGGCAACTAACTTGTCACGCTGAAAATCGTACACACTTCTTACTGTAGCCGAAAGTAACTGTTAACGAAAACAGTAAGAAACGGTTTTAAAACCGTTGCAAATCGTCCGAAACACGTGCTTTTTCCTAAATGTCCCGATATCAAAGTGCGCATGAGTTGGATAGTTTGGGATAGGTTTGCCATCAATTTGACTGGTATCTGAACAGAGATAACACTTTTTATCTCCCACTCAACTCAAACCCTCGCTAGAAAATCCGTGCAAAAACAACATAAGTCTGTGACTAATGTGGTTTTTGCAACAAACGGTGGAAGTGGATAGGCGGCAATTCGTTAACCGTAAATACGACTTACGTGGCTTTTGCATATAATATGTAGGTACCCTTGAGGAGACGTTTCCTAGCAAAAACTCAATTTTGCTAAATTTTGACTTATGTGGTTTTTGAAATGAACGATTCAACTGTAGTGAGCACAATATTCAGAGCAGGACTCATTTCTTTGGAAGTCAGAGCTTCTCTGTGGATCATACAATGTGTCCACACACACAGTGGAGATTTTTGTTTCACAATTGCTTGTACACTTTGAAATCTTCCAGACATTGAATGAGCACAATCGGTACATATTCCGACGCAATTTTTCCACTCCATATTTGCCTCGTTTATAAAATCATTTAAGATAGCAAATATTGCGAGTGATGTTGCTTTGAGATTGCATAGTGAGTTGCAGAAAAACAGTTCCTCTACAGCTGACATACCATCACAAAATCGAACATAGGCAATGAAATGAGCATCTTTATTGCTATCTCTTGCCTCGTCAAGCTGAATTGAAAACAATTTGTTACGCACTTCCCAAAAAGCTGATGCTGTACATCTTCAGCTATATCACCAATTCGACGGGCAACAGTATCATTTGATATAGGTATGGATAGCAATTGCTTGGCAAAATTATCTCCAAACATAGTTTCTACAATCTCAATTGCTGCTGGCAAAACAATCTCTTCACCAATGGCGTGAGGCTTTTTACATCTCGCTATTTCATATGAAACTTTGTAAGAGGCAAGTAAAGCTTTTTCAGTCACAAAGTTTTTTTTAAAAAATGATTTCTGCTTTACATATGATTTTAATTTTAATTCGAAGAATTCTCGGGGTTTGTTAAAGTACTCACTATGAAGCGTTTCCAAATGTCGTTTAAGTTTATTTGGTTTCATGCTGTCTGCTGCCAAGATTTTTGAGCAAATAACACACAGGAGCCTTTCTTCTTCATTTACTTCAGTACTGGCAAACCCTAATTTAAGTATTTTTGAGAATATTTTCTTGATTTTATTTTCGGAACCACGCTCGTCTGTGCACTTTTTGATGCTTCACTATCGTTTAATGCTCGCTTACGCACACTTAAAAATTTATCCATGATTCTGTATAAATTTACTGCCGTGAATACTTAATATCTTGAATTTCAATTAACACGTAAATTACAATATACACATTCACGATAAATCGGATAGCAGTAGAAGGATCAACTCGACTGAGACGGGTTGTAATTGAACGAGGTGCAGCATTTATACACTTTTCGGCAGAATTTCCGAATGTTCAAGACAACTTGGAACTTCTCGCGAAGCCACTACCGATATGGTAGACGTGACAGAGAGCAATAGAGATGCATCGATTCTAGTGTTGTCAACGCAGCAGATATGTGTTGCCAAATATGAATAAATTTACTTATTCTTGGTAGTCTGTAAGGTTTGTAATTAAGGTCTCATAGTGTAGCTTTAGCATCAAAATACTGAAAATACATTATTATTGCATGCATGTATTGTATGAGAGGGGGAGAGACGCTATGAAAATTGTGTTTGAAAATTGAGTTGCAACTACTGAAAGGTTGAGAAACGCTGCATTAATGTATTCTTTGGTATGCTAACAACGACGCAATTACCTTACTAAGTTGTCCAATCGCCTCCTGCATCAATAATCGCCTGGCATTTTCGAGACATGCTGTTGACGAGATGTTCTGCATACTCGGCAAATTTTTCGAATTTTGCGAGTCAAAATCCTCAGAGTCTTTTCTCTGAGCTTTCTTTTTACAAGGAATCAAACGTTTTCAATATGGCGGACGTCCGGCGATTGTGGGGGCTTAGTGAGTGACTCTGGCCAAGAAAAGGTTTCTTTAACGTGTTTCGAAGTTTGACATTATGAGCACGAAGATGTTGTCAAATGGTCTCATGGGACACATTTAAACTTGATTTTCTTAATTTTGCCGCTCCTTGACGCAGCATCAATTTCGGATCCCGTGAAAACAAAGACACGATTCGTCTTTCGATTTTCGGAATGACTTTTTAATATATCATAAATCTAACGGCCGCGGAATGTGTCATTTAGGCCCCTTTGGATGAGAACAAAGAAAATGACTCAATTGGGATTTTAAGTGATTTTGGCGAAAGTTATGGAATCGACTCATACTTTTACTAAAATGCGTCGTAGACAAAGGTTCCCTCAACCGATTTAACAAACCTATATATTTGTTTCGCCGACATGACTCAAGCCTTGGATAGAATGCAATTAACTGAAATTATAAATATATTGCAAGAGAAGCAGACAAACCAGACGCAAATAAAAACATACATGACATTAACACAGAATGCAAAATAAATACCAAGGAAGTAACAGGGTGAGTCAACGATAGAGTAAAGTTCAATATCTCATTTCGGGAATGACGAAAAAATGTTAAATACAATAGTTTTAGGGAATGTTAAGGTGCACAGTTTAAAATTATTTTTGAGTATAAAGGGTACTCCAAAAAAGTATGGCCGATATAACATATATTTTTTTAAATGAAACATCCTATTTTCTAATTTATTTTTAAATTCTGCGTAATATTTTATAACTTTTTTATTAATAATGTTATATACCTAAAGCTAGTAGTTTTCCTAATATTTCAATTTTTTTTTTAAAAAATATTAGTTTTCAGTTTCGTAAAAAATTGCCAGTAACGCCATTGTTTCTGAAGGTTGAATACTCATAATTGGTCCGAGCCTTCTATAAAGATGAAAAAAAAATATATGTAAAGAAATTTGAGTTAGATGCTACAGGGTGTTCAAAATAAATTTATGCATTTCGACTATTTTAAATTGAAAAATCTCAATTTTTTTAAATGGCACACCCTATATATTATTTTTTCTGACAGTTATTACAAAACCCTCCAACTTTTATTAAGTATGTCATATACCTATTTCTAATAGTTTTCGATTTATTTTGAATTTTTCAATTTTTACCCTTGTTTTTAATACACGAAGGTTCCCGCTACCGATTTGAATCGCTAGAGTCGCATCTACCAGCAAAAAAATTTAACAAACCTGCATATATTTGTTTTGCCGACATGACTCAAGCCTTCGATAGAATGCAATTAACCGATATTACAAAAATATTACAAGAGAAGCAGACAAACAAGACGCAAATAAAAATCAAACATGACATTAACAAAGAATGCAAAATAAATAGCAAAGAAGTACAGGGTGAGTCAACCATAGAGTAAAGTTCATTATCTCATTTCGGGAATGACGAAAAAATGTTAAATACAATAGTTTTTAGGGAATGTTAAGGTGCACAGTTTAAAATTATTTTTCAGTATAAAGGGTACTTCAAAAAAGTGTGGCCGATATAACATATATTTTTTTAAATGGAACATAATATTTTCTAATTTATTTTTAAATTCTGTGTAAAATTTTATAACTTTTTTATTAATAATGTTATATACCTAAAGCTAGTAGTTTTTCTAATATTTAAATTTTTTTTTTTTTAAATACTAGTTTTCAGTTTCGTAAAAAATTGCCAGTAGCGCAATGGTTTCTGAAGGTGGAATACTCATAATTGGTCCGGGCAACCAAAAAAAAAAAGATATATATGTAAGGAAATTTCAGTTAGGTGCTACAGAGTGTTCAAAATAAATTTATGCATTTCGAATATTTTAAATTGAAAAATCTCAATCTCAATCTCTCTAATTATGAGTATTCCATCTGCAGAAATAATGGCGCTACTGGCAATTTTTTACAAAACTGAAAACCAGTGTTTTTTTTAAAAAAAAAAAAATTGAAAAATCAGAAAAACTACTAGGTTTAGGTATATAACATTATTGACAAAAAAATTTAAAAATAAATTAGAAAATAGGATGTTCCATTTAAAAAAAAACATATTATATCAGCCACACTTTTTTTGAAGTACCCTGTATACCCAAAAATAATTTTAAACTGTGCACCTTAACATCTTCTAAAACTATTGTATTTCACATTTTTTCGTCATTCCCGAAACGCACAGGTTGTAATATATTTAATTTTATTTTAAACAACTAAATAACTCTTCAGTATTTTTTCATTTTTTGAGCTGAACTTAGGGTCCTTTTATTCTAAAATGAATGGTGAAACTCGCATTAAAGAACATAAACATAGCTATTTAAAAAACAGGAACAATTCACATTACGCAACCCAAAATATAAACGAATCACATAATTTTAATGATGCATTCAAAATACTACATATAGAAAATATATCTAAAAAATTAAATATGCTTGAATGTATTGAAATTAACAAACGGAAAAACTTCAAACTATTATTAAATGAACAGGTAGACTTAAACCACAGATTTGTATCTTTAAAATAACTTTGTCAGTAAATAAATAATAAAAAATTAACATAATCTTATGTAATTAGGATAGTTTTAAGCACTATATAACCAGTATTATTACCAAACATTTTTCTTTCTAAAATCACTTCTGAAGAAGCCATTGTATGGTGAAACAATTGTCAAGTCATTTTAAATATATTGGAAATTTAAAACATAGTGTCGTTTCTATATTATTTTTAAATGTTGGTATTTTGTCAGTATCTAAACAGATGTTAAAAAGTTGCCAGGATTCCACACCGCGATAATACAGTATATCTATAGGAGGTTCAGCTTGTCACTTCTCGTACCACCCTTTTTAAAAGTTGTTTTATATTGTGTGAAAAGATTTGTTCAGGACCTTGTTTCCCACCGAGTACAATTTATAGCGATTCGAGACCAACGTGAATCGCTTTTTCCGCACATATATCGCTCCTGTAGTGCTTTAGGAATTTCCCTGCTATACCCATAAAAAAAAGTAATAAAAAAATAGAGAAATGTTGGAAAAATGGTTGGTATCGGGGGAATTTATTATGATTTTATATTGTTTTTATATCTGAAAATAAGAAAGGGCAAATGTTGATGGAATTGGAAGAAAAGTGAGAATAAATCAGACTTAAAATGAAATTAGGAAAAACAAATGTAATGTGTAAAGCAGACCCACATATAACAATAAAAAGCCAATTAACAGAAACAGTATCAAATTATGTTTATTTATGACATATAATATCGCTGGGAAAAGAAAACCAAACATAAGAGATAATTAGAAGGAAAAGCTGAAGAACACAGTGAAAAGTAAAAATATCTCAATATGTCTCCGTTGTCATCTGTTCAGGAAAAATTGTTTATAAAAAAAAATTAACAAAAAACCAGCAAACAAAATTTGTAAAAAATAATGTTTTTGAAACACCCATAAAATACCTCTAAAATTCTTATCTTACTCTGCTTTAATTTGACCATTTAGTTATTAATTCCGTATATACAAATTCTACAAATGTTAAAAACAGCTATTATTTAATATTATTATTTCTTTACAAAAAGATAACTTTTGAAGTCGCAGCCAATTTTTTGTGTCATTGTCAATTTTTTAAACTGGCACAAAAAACTATACCAGCGTTTCTCAACCTTTCAGTATTTGTGACCCAATTTTCAAAGATAATTTTCATCGTGCTTCCCCCTAACATACAATAACAATGATGCTAAAGCTAGACTATGGCCTTAATTACAAACCTTACAAACCACCAAGAATAAGTAAATTTATTTATATTTCGCAACACATATCAGCTGCGTTGACAAAACTGGAATCGATGTCTCTCTATTGCTCTCTGTCACGTCCACCATATCGGTAGCGGTTTCGCGAGAAGTTCCGAGTTGTCTCGAACATTCGGAAAGTCTGCCCAAAAGTGTATAAATGCTGCATCTCGTTCAGTTACAGCCTGTCTCAGTCGAGTTGATCCTTCTACTGCTATCGGATTTATTGTGAATGTGTATATTGTAATTTACGTGTTAATTGAAATTCAAGGTATTAAATATTCACGGCAGTAAATTTATACAGAATCATGGATAAATTTTTAAGTGGGCGTAAGTGAGCATTAGACGATAGTAAAGCAACAACAAGTGCACAGACGAGCGTGGTTCCGAAAATAAAATCAAGAAAATATTCTCAAGAATACTGAAAATTAGGGTTTACCACTACTGAAGTGAATGAAGAAAAAAGGCCCCTGTGTGTTATTTGCTCAAAAATCTTGGCATCAGACAGCATGAAACCAAATAAACTTAAACGACATTTGGAGACGCTTCACAGTGGGTACCTTAACAAACTCACGAGAATTCTTAGAATTAAAATTCAAATCATATGTAAAGCAGAAATCATTTTTTAAAAAAACTTTGTGAATGAAAAAGCTTTACTTGCCTCTTACAAAGTTTGATATAAAATAGCCAGATGTAAAAAGCCTCACACCATTGGTGAAGAGCTTATTTTGAGCAGCAATTGAGATTGTAGAAACTATGTTTGGAGATAATTTTGCCAAACAATTGCTATCCATATCTATATCAAATGATACTGTTGCCCGTCGAATTGGTGATATAACTGAAGATGTACAGCATCAGTTTTTTCGGGAAGTTGCGTTTTCAATTCAGCTTGATGAGGCAACAGATAGCAATAAAGATGCTCATTTCATTGCCTATGTTCGATTTTATGATGGTATGGCAGCAGTAGAAGAACTATTTTTCTGCAAACCAATAGAACTCAAAGCAACATCACTTGCATTATTTGCTATCTTAAATGATTTTATAAACGAGGCAAATATGGAGTGGAAAAATTGCGTCGGAATATGTACCGATGGTGATCATTCAATGTTTGGAAGATTTCAAAGTGACCACGCACTTGTGAAACAAAAATCTCCACCGTATATGATCCACAGAAAAGCTCTGGCTTCCAAAGAAATGAGTCCTGCTCTGAATATTGTGCGCACTACAGTTGTAATCGTAGTAAATTATATTTATATAAATGAGACCCCTAAAATCTTGAATCTCTTCTGCACTTTGTAAAGACATGGGTGTCGAACATTCAGCGTTACTATTTTATTGCGAGGCAAGATGGTTATTACGTGGGAAATGTTTGCAACGTGTTTATGAATTAAGAAATGAAATCGTTATTTTTCTAGAGGAGGAAAACTGTCCGAAAGCCGAGAAGTTTCGAGATGTTTATTTGTGATAAAATTGAGCACTTGGTCGATATATTCGAGAAACTAAATACCTTAAATCTTCAACACCAAGGAACAAATACACATATAGTCGATATAAGTGATAAAATTAATGCTTTTTGTAAAAAATTGGAATTGCGGAGCAGAAATGTAAAGCAAAAAAAACTTAGAAATGTTAGCAAATGCGGGTGACTGTGTTAAAACACACAAGGCTGAAGAACAACGTGTGAAAGTTGTTTTAGTAACCACTGAAACTCATCTAACCATGTTGACAAAGAATTATAAAAAGTATTTTTCTTACTGACGACAACTTGGTAGCAAGTTACGAGTGGGTTAGTGATCCATTTCAAAATACTCCCGAAGGGCTCTCAACTTTCGAAGAAGAAGTCTTCATAAACTTCACGGCAAGTGGCGAAATCAAAAGACAATTTAATAATAAATCACTCTTTGAATTTTGGGCAGGGGTGCATGATGAGTTTTCTGCACTGAAAACAAGAGCGTTTCGATACTATGATCATTTTCAACATTCTACCTTTGCGAAACCGGATTTTCTGCGGTGGCTGCTTTGAAAACAAAATATAGATCTCAACTAAATATAGAAAAATAACTCAGAGTGTCTATTTCTAATATTAAACAATCCTTCGAAAATCTTTCCTCTGCAAAACAGGCCCATTATTAAACTTGCGTTTAATTTAGCATTGATATGTTAATTATTAGGTAAATACATTGTGCAGTACTAATACAATCCTATTTATAGGTGAATTATATGAGCGTAAACGTGAATTTTAATTTTTATTATGTCAGAATGTATTTTATTTTGCTTTCCTTTCAATAAATTATATTAAATATTTTTAATAATAATTTCTTTTCGATACGCCCCCCCCGCCCCCCAAATAGTGTAATCACGCCTCCCTAGTGGGGTGTGCCCCACAGGTTGAGAAACGCTGATATATATATATATATATATATATATATATATATATATATATATATATATATATATATATGTATATATATATATATATATATATATATATATATGTATATGTATATGTATATATATATATATATATATATATATATATATATATATATATATATATATATATATATATATATATATATGTATATATGTATATATATATATATATATATATATATATATATATATATATATATATATATAGGTCTTATGGAAATCACCGCATATGTTGAAACTGGCACCTCCTTGTATACAGAAACTTCACCTTAAATAGCGAACCTCAGTAATAAAGTAAAAAATCGACCCTCAAGAATGAAATGAAGATACTGTTTTCGCTCCGCTACTGGTAAAGAAAACAACTAAACAATATGTCGAGTGTTAACAAAAAACTACCATTTACAGTGTTGTGGGGGATTTAACTCAGTGCAGGTGTATTGTACGAACCGCAACAATTTTGCAAAATTTTCGAAATTGAAAATAAAAGTATGGAATATGCTTCTACATGATCCCACATTTCAATATATGCAGTGATATCCTAATAGCCTACATATATATATATATATATATATATATATATATATATATATATATATATATATATATATATATATATATATATATATATATATATATATATATATATGGTAAGATATAACGTCTACCTCGTAGATGGCACTCCATCGGAGGCTGACTCGTTGCAGCTATACATTCCAACAGAGTGGTTAGCAAACTGCAGGTGGCGTGATCGTTCGAGGGATCCCCTAAGGCATATGTAGTTTTAATGTAAGAACAACTGAAAACGGACGAAAGTCCGTATCTCAGCAGTCTACCCACTGTTCTCTTATTTGTCGAATCTATTCCGAGACGCGTTTCGCCGTATCAGGGTTCATCAGTCGGGCTAGGATCGACAAAAAAGAGAACAGGATTTTCTGGTACTCAAGTCAGTACTGACGGCCAATAATGGTAAGATATAACGCCTACCTCCTCCGATGAAGTGCCACCTACGACTTAGGCGTTATGTCTGAGATACGGACTTTCGTCCGTTTTCAGTTGTTCTTACATTAAAACCATATATATATATATATATATATATATATATATATATATATATATATATATATATATAGCAACTGTAGAAAAATACTAATAAAGTTCCAAGTAAAAGTACATTTTTAAGGAGGCATTTTATAACTTAATTTTAAAAAAAAATCAGCTTTATTACACTTTTTTTTATTTAACCCTCTTAAGAGAATTTAAAGAACAGACCATTAACCTCAATTGCTTTAAAATTAACTTTTTAATAATGGCTTATTACTCTGCCTTATTTTAAATTCCTAACGGTATTTGCATTTGTTTGAAATCGTTTCTTTTTTAATTATTCAAATTGTAGTCCATTTCGTAACGATATATTTATTCAATAGAATATTTTCAGGGATTCTCTTTCTCTATTTATAATGTTACTTACTCCCGTTTTAATTTTCAAAAGCCTTTTCAATGCAAATAAAATACTTGTTGGTATTCCATAATATTTGTCTACATTTTACGTTCACTCATTTCTTGGATTAAAAAAAAAAATAGGTAAGCGATTTATTGTAAAAAAAACTGAAAATAGGTATAGCCCGTATTTTAGCAGTCTACCCACTGTTCTCTTATTCATCCATCCATCCCAAGACGCGTTTTGCCGTAACACGGCTCATCAGTCGGGCTAGAATTTCTAGTACTTATTCCGGTACTTACGGAACACAATGGTAAGATACAACGAATTGCACTAAATGCGCATACCTAGTACTCAATCGCAGGCTGACTCAGCAGCCACAAGCCGACAGAGTGGTTGACTTAAAAAGATAAAAAAATATTTTTGTATACTTAAATGTTTGTCTAATAAAATACTTCAAATAAATTTTCGACTGCTTTTATTATACTTTTGGAAAAAATTTCCTAAATTAGCCTTTTTTTCTGGGACCTGGAGTGGCCTTACCCCTTAACATTGTTTTAGGTCACTCTGTAACCAGATCTTTGCACTCTAGATACTTTTTCTGTAAAAATGGAAATAATGAAAAACTACACCGAAATAGACGTATATTATGCTCTTCTAACCCCCTACTCCATTCCTTTCACTTCATATAGTTTTTACTATAAATAATTAGCTAAAATTTTATAAAAGTATGACAACCAAAAACCAAAGAAAAATTCTCATAATAATATTTAATGTTGCCCACCCCATTTACCCTCTTCTACTGCTAACATTAAGGGTGAACACCACTGTAGGGGTAAAAAAAAAGTGAATTTTAGGAATTTTTTACGAAGAACTAAACAAGATGTCGACTTGCAATTAAAAATTTTTTGTTATACAAACATCATAGAAGATTTTTTTCAGAATTTTTTAATACAGAATGACGGCTATAGCCCTCGGTGAACAAAAACCCATTTTTTGCACTACCGGGAAGATTTCTCACAAAGGGATGAACCCAGAATGAAAAAACAAAAATATTCTTGTTTTATAAGTGAAAATCTAGGGAATGACATAGAGAAATGAAAAAAATATTGATTTTTGTTAATTTGACAGACAAAGGAACAAAATAAAAGAAAATGACGAATAATTTTGCATTAAATTGTTAATAAAAAAAAATTGCATTAATCGTAAAATTCGTACGTCATTCCCTGAGGTATGACCTCTTAATGCAGTGTACAAAATTTTTAGTCGGTTGATTGAAAACTTTTTGAGTTATGTTTCCGGTAAGATGAGAAAACGTGGTCTCAGTGAGTCACTGTAGGTACACTTGTCGCGCGCAGCAGGCGGTCCGTTTCTAAGTCGGAAAAAACGAGATACAGATTTTTTTTGCTATAAACCTTTTTTCTCACATTCTAGACAACATAAAAAAATCATTTAAGCCAAGAAAAGAAATCGATTTTTTTTAAAATTTTACAGTGATGTTCACCCTTAAAAATAACGAAAAAATAATGCAGTTTTTCGACAGCTTGACTCAAAAAAACCTTGAAAACACCCATAACACGATAAATACAAAATCTCCCTTACCCACCACTTAAACGTTGCATAACTATTTATAGTAAATAAATAATTATGTTTTAAAATGCGTTCATTATCTCAATCAAAAATCCGGAAAAAATCTCCGGTATTATTTAAACTATACCATATTTGACCACACCACTTCTCTCACACCCTCCCCCCGTTAGAATTGAAAGTAATGTAAAAATAACTTAATTTTCAGATTCCTTCACTCCAGAAATTTAGAAGAAGACCCATAATGCTTTATATAAGAAGCATTTACTATGAATAACATGCTGAAAATTTGTCCAAAAAACTTTCAAAATGTTGTTTATACAATATTAAATAACATCTGCCTCTGTCAAACCTTGCCTTGGAATTCTCGCCTTCAAAAACCCTAGAAAAGACATATTAAAGAATATATACCAATCAACTCCTCTAAGCTCCGCCCCCACCTCTTTCATTCCATTCATGTTTGAACAAAAAACTGGAAAAGTTACCACATTACTAATAAAACATATAGAATTTATCGAGTTCCAGCCCTTTCACCCCCTTAGCTTGAAACGGTATCGTTCGAAAACTACAGACTCCATCCTCTTTAGATAATAGCTTGAAATTGATCTTCGAATCCTTCAAAAGGTATTGTGCTAACAGACAGATTAAGTTTTTCGTGATCTAAAACATGAAGAAAAGCAATCGTACGAACCAAGCATTTTTTGTATGACGTCGTTTTAATGGCTAAGCAGATAACTTAAAAAAAACAACCCCGTAAGGTACGGTAAAAAAACACATCCAAGGGTACATGTATAGTTATAGATTACTTTTAAAACTCAACGATATTTTTGAAACAAGTCCATACAATATCTTTCTAAAAGGTCTATAATCCATGCGTTCGTTGGCGTTCTCCAACCTTCCAAAATTTATTTATAACTCCCAAAGTTAAATTTAATCCCGGATTAGGGAACGCTCCGGCTAAGTCCAGCCAGTTACAACAAGCGGCTATTCGGGACACCGGCGGAATATCTAATGAAAATACGAGGTCTTTGGATTTAGGAAGGCTTAAAAAAGAATCGAACGCCCTTATAAGTCAGGGTTAGTTGTATAATAGAGGATGTAGGTGGAGATATCCGGGCTAAAAATAAGTTTATTCTTTCGGTTCTTACTTAAATTGTACAATTTATATGGGTAAAATGGGACATACATTTCCGGTTTCAGTCTTTATTAGGCAGGCATGAAGAATGGGACTATTTTTCAAGTAAAAAGTTGTACGGGGCTGTAAATGCGTGAGACATAAACAGATATATTCTCAATATTAAAACCTAAAAAAGGTACTTGCTGCAGGGAAATCCCTAAAACGCTAGAGGAGCAACAAGTGTGCGGCAAAAGCGATTTACGTTTGTCTTGAATCACTGTAAATTGAACTTTGTGAGAAACACAGTCCTGGGTAAATCATTCCAAAGGGATCCGGTTCTCGATATAAAAAACTGCTTGAAAAGTGTTGTAGGAGAAGTGACAAGCTAAACTTCAAACGGATGTGAAGTTGTAGCGCGACGTGTACTCTAGCATGCAACGCTTTGGAAGGAATTAAGCAGCCTACATCCACACTTTCCATGACAATACTTGTCAGTACCGGGTCTGTCTGTTGGGAGCCTGTTGAAAGTCTGTCTGTTAGGAGCCTGTTGGGAATGTATCTTTTGGGAGCCTGTTGGGAGTCTGTCTGTTGGGAGCCTGTTGGGAATCTGTTTGTTGAAAGTCTGTTGGGAGTCTGTCTTTGAGAGCCCGTTGGGAGCATGTTAGGAGTCTGTCTGTTGGGAGTCTGCCCATTAAGAGCCCGTTGGGAGTCTGTCTGTTTGGAACCCGATGGAAATCTGTTGGGAGTTTGTCTGTTGGGAGTATGTCAGTTTAAAGCCCATTGGGAGTCTGTCTGTTGGGAGCCTATTGCTCACAAACCAATAAAGGACTGGTATACTTCAGCGAACAGGCAATAAAGCCTGCACATAGTGACTTTAGTAACGTCTGGGAACGTTGCGAGGTGTTAAAAATTCATCCTGAGCTTGCAACGTATTTATTAAAAGCTTAGTATAAGTACAATAGCTTGCACATGCAAATGCAAGAAAAAACTTTTCAGCTGGTTTTATTTTTCAAAAGATACTATTTCAAAAAAAATCAAATTCAAAAAAAAATCAAATTCAGTGTATTTGCCAATATCTATAAATTCATAAAGTGGCAGAAATTAAATTTGCTCGAAATACGACAAAAAGGATGGCACAGCGACTATAAATAGCCGATACCACAAGCCCTTCACTATTGGGCATGTGTAGTGCCACCCTGTAACGAACATATACATTAAAAAAAAAATAAAAAACTGATTGTTAAAGTTCTAAGAATAAAAAATTCTAAAAATAGCAGAGCGGAAAGCGCACGCAGCGAAACTAGCGGCGGAGACGCGGGGAGATGTACGAGTATATGGATAAACAAAGTAAATTTTACATAATATGACAGGTAGGCAAGTGGTACTACCTCTAGACGGATCTCAAATTATATACAAAGAAGTAGGTAAATATTACGTTAAATTAGAATTCTTTTGCTGATTAATCAGTTGCTGTTTTACATAGGAAGACAACTTGTCCGGTGATAATTGTTTAACCTCTTGTGACAAAGAATTCCACAAATGCACAGCAACCAAAATGAAGGACTTTTGAAAGGCAGCCTTCCTGTGTTGAGGAACTCTAAAAGAATTAATGTTCCTCGTATCGTGCGGATGCAGAAAAACACTAAATTGTTCTCTGAGGTATTGGGGTTGTCCAAATTTAAAAATTCGATAGACAAAATTATACAAGTGATACCTTCTACGATTTTCCATATTTAAAATGTAGCTGTTATCTAAATAGGAGTGATTCGATTTCTGAATGGAATGTTAAAAGAAAAGCGCATACAATAGTTTTGTATTTTTTGGATTAATCTAACATACTGGGCTGACAAAGAGTCGCCATAGACAACATCAACGTAATCAAATAAAGATAAGATCAAGCTGTTGCACAAATAATATTTGGTTTTTGATGGCAGAAGATTCCTTAGATTATACAGTTTTTTTAAACGAATATAAGCAGCCTTTAATTTAATATTAATATGTGATTGGAATGAAAGAGATTTGTCAAAAATTACTCCTAATACTTTGGCCTCATGAACTAAAGGCAAAAAAGTATTATCAATAGAAGGTCTAAAGGTATCAAAAAGTATACCCTCTGTATTTTTATTACCGTTAAACAGCATAAAACAAGACTTCTGTGCATTAAGCTTCAGGCTATGATCATTACAAAAATTATATATGTTATTTAGGTCTCTATTAAAATATACTAAAGTGCGTAATTTATTTAAAGGAAATGGCATATATATTTGAGAGTCATCGGCATACTGTTGCATTTTTGAATATTCTATCGCCACATAAAGAGAAAACAATAGTGGACCCAAGATGGAGCCCTGGGGCACTCCTTTAGTAAGCGGTATGTATTAGATTTAAAATCTTTTCTAATTTCTACACAGTGTAATCGATTTTTTAGAAAATGTTCCATAAAAATAACTGACTGGCCTGAGAAGCCAAAATAGTAAAGCTTTGCCAAGAGCAGGTCATGATTTAGGGTGTCAAACGCCTTACTAAAATCCAAAAGGGCTAAACAGGTGGTTTCATTCTTATCTTCATTGAAACGAATATCGTTCAGTAAATTAACCAAGCTGGTAGTAGTACTGAAATAAGGTCGAAATCCCGGCTGACAATTGGGTATTATTTGTTTACTATTTAGATATATAAAAACATTTGCTGATATACATGTCGCTCCAGAATTTTTGATAAAGTTGGGAGTATAGTAATTGGTCGTAGGTCCTTTGGTTCCATGGGGTTTGCCACTTTGGCACATGGTTTAATAATAGACTTTTTCCAGATATTCGGAAAGTACCCTTCCAATATACAACAATTGATTATATTTATTAGCGGACGCGTGCAGTATTGAGTCTAAGATCTTTAACTGAAATACCATCCTCTCCTATGGCATTAGTAGAGATTTTATTTATGATGGCTAACAACTCTCCCTCGGTAATTAGATTAAAGGTAAATTTCATTTCATTTGTTACCTTTGGATGAGTATTAGATTTATAATAAATCATTTCATTTGCTGATACGTTATTCAATCCTCCAGTACACGAAGAAAAATAATTATTTAATAAGACAGGATCGCACAAATCATCCGGAATATGACTCAACTTGTTACGTGTCAAGTTTAACCGAGCTGCTTCTGTCCAGAAGGCTTGATCATTTTTTCGAGAAAAGTGATTAAAGTACGAAATTTTTTCCCTTATAATAGCGTGCTTGGCAAAATTTCTAAGCTCCCGGTAATATTGGAGACGCTCTGGTGATCTATTCTTTAGATATTTGGAATGAGCTTTACCTCTTAACCGCATTAAAAGCTTTATATTATCAGTAATCCAAGAAGCACTATTCCTTTCTTTGACCTTTCTATGCCTGTAGGGCACATGCCTATTTATTAAGTATAATATGAAAGAGTTAAGCACTTCCAATTTGTTTTCAATATTATCAATATAAAAAATTGAATCCCAATCCAGCCGAAGTCCATCATTATGAAATTCGTTTAAATCAATATTTATTATTTAATTAATTTAAATATTTTTTTTTTATTCTTCAAACATATATAGAGTGTAGTTTATAGTACCTACGTATAATTTATAGATAATATTATCAATACTTAAATAATATACATTTCAAAATTATTACTTTTTGTTACCATAAATATAAAATTAAATTTTACTTTTGGATATAAATGATATACATTATTCTATTTATTTACTATGGTATAAATGTACATGTACCTTTACATGATTGATAACAATATATTTATTCTTTTCACATATTCTTTTTTTTTATTTCAAAATAAAGCATCAATTAACTTGCGAGCCTAAGAAAATAAAGCAGTGATTATTAAGCTTGCCCGCGGGAGTTGGTGAGTGTTGACTATTGATATTATACTTTTTCAGCCGATAATAACGTACGTATTAATACAAACGATTATAGTCGTGGTTTGCTTATTTTTGCTTTGATCTGAGATGTGGCTCTTACTTACTTTTTGGTTGGTAGCTCTGATTGTTGACTGATTTTCATAAAAAAGAAAACTTGAAATTTTTTCCTGGTTTTTATTTCAAAGTTTAATGTCTAATTTAATTTTCTCCATAAAAAAAATTAAACATAATATAACTCATACGCAATTGAATTTAAAAATTGTATCAAGAAATTATCGCGACATTTTTGCGATTTTCTTATAATATTTTTAATTTAAATTGCGTATGGGTGAAACAATATTTAATAAAAAAAAAATCATTAAAGTTTACATCAGACAGAATAAAGTCTAAGAAGCGGGGCCAGTTTTTATACTCTCACGTTGGAGCGCTATTTTATAATGTCCTGCACGTTGAGGCGCAATTTTATAACCTCTCGTTGCAGCGTTATTTTGTATAGCTCTAACTAAATATTTTATTTATTAAACATAAGCCGTTATTTGCCCCTCATGTATATCTTAATTTTGAGAATAGATTGAGTGGATATTAATACTGACAGAGGAAAGAATTAAGATATCAGGTAGCTCGTTTTGTTTGGAGAGAACATGGAGATCGAGGTAACTTTTGTACGCCTTTTGAAAATAGTCTCTATTGCTGTTCAAAATTTGGTGGTACTATTTTTGGTTACCATTCATTTTAGAATAAGAAGATTCTAAGTTCAGCTCTAAAAATTAAAAAATACTGAAGAGTTAATTAGTTGTTGAAATAAAATTGAATTGGATACATCCGTTGCGTCCTGAAAGATAAAGCGAGTGGTTCAGTAAAACACTACCCATTTAAATAAAGAAGGGTATATTATTAACAAAATAAAAATTCCTAACTTTATTACACTCTCAAAAATTACTTCTATTAAATAAAAACCCCTTAAGCTAAAAGTGTGTACAATATTACATAGAGTCTTTAAATGTGGATTACTAAGTTTTTAATAAAAGGCTTGGTAAAACACGATATTAAAAATTTGTGAAATTAACTGCGCGAGTTACATGTGTTGAGTAGTCACTGGAAACGCACTTGTAGACAGGAAGTGAGATTTTTAGACTTGTGTGCTTATGACTTACGGATTGGTTTCTCCTCGTGGGTTTTCCATAAGTTACTTGGCCTCTCCTGGTGAGATTCTCATAAAAATATTGTCTTAGCCATTACCATCCTAGTTTCGTTTGAGTTGCTAAACACTTTTTGACCCGAAATGCCTGAGGGTGAGCAGGATATTTCAAGAAAGGAAAAAGGCCTTAAACTTGAGAGCTAGAAACTGTTACTGCACTACTACATTACTGAGAAAAAAAAACACTCTGGCGTGCTGGAGAAGGCCTACTGGCGGATCAAAGCCGTTACTGCTTCATGGTGGAAAAAGCCCTTAAAAATTCGAAATGGCTGGTTAAATGTCTTTGTTCCTTCTCCTTGGGTCAATAAGTCAAGTCGGCAACGCACGTTACACACTGCCGGTTTAATTTAAACTGCTCAAAAATTTAAAACACTGTTTTAAGCTACACTGCTCAAAAATTAAAATCACTGTAATAAATATAAAAATGTAATAAAATATAAATTATAGGGAGAAAAACAGTGTCGTAACATGATCTTAAAATCTAGGAAAAAATGAATGTTACAACATGATAATTTTGAATATAAGCTGAGAAAAACAACTTCGGGTTTGTTTTAATACAAAAATCATATAACCTAGCTTCGGCGGAATTTATTCATTTTTTTTTTAACTAGTAAAATTTTTTTTTTGTGTCTATAATGGCTTAATATGTTCTGAATACCTGCTAGAATCAAAATCCATCAACATTTTGGAACCACCCCATATTTTTATTTGATTCGGCTCCAAGACACTGTGCATGATAGTGATTTGACATGACATCATCTCAACTATTCATGAAAATAAATAAGAATCCTTGCTAACTCATTGTCGCTACTTGTTTTGTTCGTCTTGCCAGTCTCCAACTTACAACTTTCTTTTAACTGACTCGTTTTCGTATTTTACTTATTTAGCCCTTTACATCGAATGACACAATCATTTATTACTGAAAACTTAAACAATCTTCTTCAACTCTCTATGCAAAGAAGTGATTGCTTTCTGAAGTATTTATTGTCACAGAAACTTCCAACTTTAACATTTACCGACTTAATGCAGAATGTATCGCATTAAAAGGACGAACTCCAAACTCCTTAATGTCGACATTGCCGTTTGTTTCTGAAAGTTGTAACTTCCTTATAAATTCGCTTAAATTTGATGAAGAAAAGTGAATCCGACGGAAAACGCGCGCGATCTTTGCTAAGGGCAAATCCCATTTCCGGAAAGTTTTCAGACAGTGGAGGAGGTGAAAAATAAAATACTCCATAGTGTATTCAATATATGTTTGATATTAATTCAAGATTAAAAATATAATACAAGCTTTATATTCATTGATCAACAAAAGAAACAAGTTACCTATCAAAATAAAAGCTAATTTAAATATAGTCCAATCAATTAAGCATTCAATCGTGCATTTTGGGTAGGGTGCGATTTTTTTTATCATTTAGGGGATCCAACGTAAGGACAAATTTGAGTTTTTGCGGTCAAGGGTGCACTCATTTGGCGCCATATTGCAAATAAGGGTGTAAATGGTTGTTTTCATATATCTCGGTAACCGAAAGTCCGAGAAAAATTTTGTAAAGAGCTCTTTTGTAGATTCTACAATACTATACAACTTTCCTTAACTTTAATAATTAAGAAGTTATAAACAAAAATAATAAAAATTTAGAGGACAAAAAATTATCATTTTTAATATCATTTTATCTATATCTATTGTATAAAAAAATGCATCAGAGCTTTTATAGAGAATTTGTTTAAAAAAATTGACCTACTATTCCTTATAATCTTGATTATTTTTAAGGGTTTCTTAGTGCTCCAAAGGGAGGAAGATCAAGGGAAGGTGAGGTAAATAGGTAGAAAAAAAAAAAATTGTTCCTTTATTTTAACATTCATATCATTTATATTATTATAGTTTATGTTTTGTTATTAATTTATTAATATATTTTTTAATAATATCATTTTATTTGAAATTAATATATCTATGTTAAGAATGTGGAGTCTTTGGCACAATGACACTACTCAGTATATATCACCACTACACCAAACACTTTTTTTTTGTACTCGACGCACGTTTTGCTAACCATGTTAGCTTCATCAGGAGCGATGACTGACGCACGTCAAGTGCAAAAAAAAGGGTATAGTGGTGATATATACTGAGTAGAGCAATTAATATATATTTAAATTTGTATTAATTTATAATTTTTTCTGTAATTGTTATATTTTATTTTTGTTATTTTATATTATAATTTATATTAATATATAATAATATATATTAATATTTAGTAATTCAATAATATATATTTAATGATTATATTTTGGCGGTCAACCAGTTTTTTGTTTTGTACCAGATAAAGTACCAAACGTAATGCATTCGTAATAATTTTTGCTCAACCTACACTTTATGGAGACTATTCCAGAATCTTTTTAAAATATTTTGATCAGTACTTCTCGAGATGGGGTGGGTAGACAGGGCTTTTTGGCAATTTTTTTTAAAATAATATAAAGAAAAGTGTGCGCAAGTATTATATCATATACATTTTTAACCTCGCTTTTTCACAAGCTTTCATTTGACACTACACTCAAAATTTTTTTTCACATTCGATTTCACCCCCTCAAGACTCCTTAAGTCAGAATTGAACTACCAAAACTACATGGCTCCGATTGGGCTAGCAATTCGTATACTTGTGCCAAGTTTAAACTTTCTATGTCAAGTAGTTGCGGAGAAAATCGGATGTAACAAACGGACGGACAGACAGACACCGAAGTGATCCCATAAGTGTTCCATACAGAATACTAACCATATATTAATAAATTAATAAAAAAAGAATATAAAATATAATAATATAAATAATACGTAATAATTTTTTTTTTGTTCCTATATACCTCACCTACTTTTGACCTTCCGGCAAAAAACCCTTAAAAATAATCAAAATCATAAAGAATAGTAGGTCAAATTTGTTGTTATAAAATTCTCTATAAAAAAGCTTTGATGCATTTTTTTTTATAAAATTAATATAAAAAAAGTTATTGACAATAATAGGTTTTCATCCTCTAAATTTTCATTATTTTTTGCAACAACAAAAAGTTATAAAAAAAAGTTGTAGTTTATTATATAGTCTACAAAAAAGTTCTTTACAAAATTTACGGTTACCGAGATATATGAAAAAAATCATTTACTCCACTTTTTTCAATATAGCAGCCCAATGGGTGCACTCCCGATCCCGAAAACTCAAATTTTACCTAACTTTGGACCCCCCACATGATAAAAAAAATAAAATCGCACCCTACCCAAAATAACTTCTTTTTAACGACCAATTCATTGGACTACTAACATTTTTATAAGATCGGTTTCAACTTTTGGCGCCCTCTTAAGGGCCGCTAAAAGTTGAAACCGATGAACCAAAGTTAGAGGTTTCAAATATTACACAATTAAGTCCTAAAATTGATTCTTGATGTTCCAAGATTTATGTAATACTGGATCATTAATGGTAGACGCAATCTTCTCGCTGATTACACTCATCTCAATTCCCATGAAAACAGTAGATAAAAATTACTTACAGGTTTTTTATTTAGGAATGTTTAAGAAAATTTCAGCATGTTAACTAGCACTTTAATCATCAAAATTCTGAAAGTTCATTGTCACGTACTAATGCCAAAAAGGTGTCTATAGGTATTAAACCTGACAAAACCACAGAAGACTAATACTTTTTTGTTAATTTCATACTACTTCCCTACTACTAATGTGTGAGCTGGTACCTACTATCCGAATAATGCAAAGAACTGACCAATTAAATTCCAAAATTATTAAAAATAAGATCACCAAGATGCAATTATTTGCACACAGAGTACTTATAACAACTGAAATATTGAAAAATTTTACTGAGAATATTCCTGCTATTTATTATATAATACTACATAAAAATTGTATGCATGCCATATGAAATTGTGATTATCATCCATAAAAAGATTATGTGCTTGAAGGTTTAGTATACAAACTAAACAACATGATTCCGAAGCAATATGACGAAATTTTAACATCATATATCTCAGACAGACTTTTTCGAGTTAAGCAGGAGGAAGAGTATGCATATATAAATTAGAACTGGACTGGCAAAGATTTTTGCAGTTTGTCCGAATTTTCCAACTTTCCTTTGTAATAGTCCCAAATTTTCCAGTACCATAACGAACAAAACAAAAAAAGAATTATGCATACCCATTGTTCGAATCGTGAGTTATGGTCTTGAGTTTCTACCAATAGAAAAAGCACTTTCAGTTTTTTTTTCCCGAATTTTCCAGGCAACTTTTCCAATTTCTTTTCCCTAAAAACCTTATTCGGACTATTACGAAAATTTTTTTAAAAAATTAGCCAAATCGGTCCAGCCGTTCTCAAGTGATGCGCTTACCAACGAACAACATTTAATTTTTCTTTATATATATATATATATATATATATATATATATATATATATATATATATATATATATATATATATATATATATATATATATATATGTTCTTGGACCCATACTTACATATACAAGTAACTTGCCAATGCCGGCAGATATGACTATAGCTACATCTGCTGATGATACTGCTCTTCTGGTAGCTGATCAAAATCAAGAAAGATCAGTGAGGATACTCCAAACGGCAAGCAATGCTGTAGTTAATTGGGCCAAATAAGAATGATTAAGCTTAAAGAACTGAAATCAAAGCATGCGAACTTAACTAATAAACAATAAAACAAGCACTATTTTTGATTATTAATACAAGCATTGTAACTCATGAGCTGAATGCAAAACATCTTAGTATGATGAACTAAAAGATCTGAATTAGGTTTAAAATATAAACAGCGCTACTGGCTCATTGGCAGAAACTTTAAACTATCAATACATAGCAAATTATTAATTTACAATAAGATTCTGGCTTTACGGTATCCAGCTATGGGGATGCGCTAGGGATGATAACATTAGGTCTATTCAAATATTCCAAAATAAAGTATTGCGCAACGTAGTAAACGCTCCTTGGTATATGCGTAATGCAGACCTCCATCGAGACGTTGGTGTACTAACAGTGATGGAAGAGATCAAAAGGTTCGCCGGCAAGAATGAAGCCAAGCTTCATGAAAACGTAGGAGCTCTCCAGCTACTGGACAGTCAGCAGCATGTCCGCCGAATGAAGAGCAGAAAGGCATTGACTCTCGTGTAGTGTGTTGTACGCGAACGGGGGCATAGTATACGAGTGATGTGACTATAAAAAACAAAACGATCTAAAGGATATCAATGGTTTGACTTTAATAATTCGGTTCTTAACTGCTATGTGTAAATTTGTTAATATTTGACCCTCTGTGCGAACGTTTTCTTAGTCTGCTCTATCCTACCATTTACATTGCGCTTAATCCGATTAAGCAGGCACGCCACTGTTAAAAAGAAAGTCTATAGACGCAAGGTGAGCGAAACATCGCGCCTTAAAATATTTAAATTTGATTTGATACCCCGATATCAGGACAAATTCGACTATTGTACGTGTTTACAACCGGAGTTTTATCGTGTTTCGTAAAACCGGCTTTTTTTCGCATTAACAAGTGTTTTATGGGATTGTAAAAATAAAATTGTATTACGGAACTCTCATTTTGAATTTAGCACGTTTTTATTATTATTATAGGTGTGACGTGACATGATATACTGAGGCTTCTTGTTACCAATTTTTTTGCATTTTCAGAGTCATGTTAACTGTTTTCTTTTTTAGATTGTCATGATGTTGTATGCAAAGAATTCTTTCCAACTGCTCAAACAGTGAATAATACGTAATATTTAAACTTTATGCATCGTTTACGTGAGGCAATTTGTAAAAAAAGTTAGAACTGTGGTAAAAAAAACTGGCATTTCATTTACATCATGATAAAATGAAACGATGAGCGTTCCATAAGCTCTGTATCCACCCGATATAACTCTGTGCGACTGTTACCCAAGCTTACTACTCCATGGACGCCGTTTTAACCCTACAGAAGCTATAAAAGGAAATTTTGCTGGTCGTCTTGAAAGCAAGACATAATGTACAAAGATATAAAAAATAAATTTTTAGCACTAACCACTAAAACGGAACACCAATACTTTAAAAATACAGCTGAACATAAAAACGGATTAAACTCCAGAAAATGGAAACATTTTACCCCACGAATAAGTACCACAAAGTACAGCATTCATTAGTAAGTGTACAAAATAGTAAAAATAGTAGTTATCTAAATCAATAAAGAAAAATTCATCGTCGGGCGCAAGTCGGGCTCGCTTTTAAATCACAATCTGAGATTATTACTTCTCCTCGTTTTCCTAGATTACGAAAAACATCACTCATTTCTGTCGGCCTGTGTGTCTGCCTGTCTGTTGGCACCGTAACTCTCGAACGAAAAGAGATATCAATTTGAAACTTGGTATACATATGTATAATACTTAATAAGTGGATGAAGCCTATAGTTTAATGCAATATGGTAATTTTTCCTGGTTTTTGATTGGAATATTAAACAAACCTTAAGGGGCTTCCAATTATAAGTCCTTCTGGGATATTGTATATTTAATTATTAAATATAAAATAATTTAGTAGGTAGAGAATATCTTGTTAGTATTCCGTACGGAACACTTATAAGATGATATCGGTATCTGTCCGTCTGTCTGTCTGTCACACCCGAACTATTTGTCATAGAAAGTTGAAATTTGGTAATATTATAGGAATTGGTGACCTCATCATAGCCATGTAGTTTTTGAAGTTAAATTTTGACTTAAGGGGTTAGTTTTGGGGGGTGAAATCGGAAGTGAAAAAAAAATTTTTTACTAGGTCGTCGAGTGTGGTGTCAAATGATAGCTTATGAAAACACGAGTAAAAAATATATATAGAATGTAATACTTGCACGTACTTTTCTTTGTATTATTTTTAAAAAATCGCGAAAAATCGCTGTTCACCCGCCTTATCTCGAAAAGTACTTATCAAAAAATTTTGAAAAAATTCTGGAATATTCTCCACGGGGTGTAGATTGAACGAAAATTATCACGAGCGGATTACCTTCAATAATTTAGCTGGTATATAAAAAAAAAAAAAAATCTCGAAGTCATCAGTTTTCAGTAAAGATTGGAAACAAACTTTGTTGAAAACTCATTTGGGGTGTGTTTTGTGAAGTTATTGATCATTTTATACCTCCGTAACAAAATTTTTTATTTTAAAAGCAATCAACATACGGAACACTAATTGCGCAAGTTCAACGGTTTTT
Source organism: Pachyrhynchus sulphureomaculatus (assembly GCA_019049505.1). Classification (NCBI taxonomy): domain Eukaryota; kingdom Metazoa; phylum Arthropoda; class Insecta; order Coleoptera; family Curculionidae; genus Pachyrhynchus; species Pachyrhynchus sulphureomaculatus. Next base: position 175,082,818 of record CM032449.1, read on the forward strand.
TTTTTATAATAATATTGACGTTGTTTTTATTTAATAGATGTTCTACCATAACAATTGTTTCGTTTGGAGGTATGCTGGGGAATAAATTTTGTACATCAAATGTTACTAATTTGGCTCTTGAATGAAGATTTATATTTGAAATTTTCTGAATTAACTCTAGAGAGTTTTTTACAGAAAAAGTGGGTTGAAAATGTGTATGATTTTTAATCGTGTCTATAAGAAACTTTGAGAGTCTGTATGCTGGTGTTGCCATGTAGGAGACCACTGGCCTAATCGGATAATCTTGTTTCGGTAGTTTATTTTTCTTATTTAATTCGAAGAAAAGCGCTGCTGAAAACATGTGAGTACTGGTTTTCACGCTTTAAAAGTGGTGAATTCGACATGGAAGAGAAAGAACGTCCAGGTCAGCCGCAAAAGTTTAAAGATGAAGAATTGGAGGCATTACTCAACGATGATCAGTGCCAAATGGAAAACGAACCTGCAGAATCATTAGGAGTTGATCGTACAACCATTTGCAAGCGCTTACATGTACTGGGAATGGTTCAAAAGCAAGGAATTTGGATGCCGCGCTTCCATTCTTATGACGATACCAAAAAATGGATCGATTCATGGATAGCCTTAAAAGATGAGTAGTTCTTTCAACGTGGTATTCATATGCTGCCACAAAGATGGGAGAAAGTAGTGGCTAGGGAAGACAATACTTTAAATAATCAATTTGTGACAATTTTTTTACAATAAAGCAATATTTCCTCAAAATTAGTTCACATACTCAATATTATATAAGGAACACACTGTATAAAGAACATATATCATGTAAGCCAAAAGGTTACAGCAAAAAAAGGAATACAAAAGCAATCTTTTCGACTATTTCAAAAATCCCGTCTGGAATAGTTGGCTTTCCCGGCCATAATCTCCTCCAACTTTAACCACTTTTAAAAAAGTTTTAAAAAGTATTACTTTCAGTCCTAATCCAGAAAAGTCCCTGAGTGTACTTTTATATTGTTTTTAACTGTTAAAGCATTATCCTCTTTCTCGAAAAGTTTGACAATTGAAAGTTCGGATTGTTTCAGTATGGACGCAGACGTCGGCATCGAAGAATTTTTTTGTTGTCACAATGAAAAATAAAAGGAAAAAACAAATTAGGAAGTGGGAATGGTGCGTTGTAAAAACTGGATTTCATTTTCCATCTAATTTAACATTACTTATCGAGTATTAGTCGGATACTTTAAGGCAACATACGCTTACATTTTTTTCCTGGAGTGAAATTAATTGTGGAGAAAATTTTGCAAGTTCATTTCTGTTGGGCGGTAGTAAATTCGCCTTCCTTTCGGACTATCGCAACGGTTTTATTTATAGTCGGTCAAGTAAATACATGCTGTCTATAATTTGCAGTCGGCAAAAGAAATTCCTTCCTTCTGAGGTTATTGTTGGCACCCCCCCCGGCAAACAAGGCTTTATGGAAAGAAATTCATTTCTAATCTTATTTATGGTTAAAATAGTAACACGTAGGGTAAAAAGAATTTGGTCTAGTTACTTAACACATTTTTTTGCAAAATTCGACTTTATTCGTCAACATTTTCTTGGAGAAGGATTTGTCTTTGCCTTCAAAATAGAACTGAGTTTCGGCGATAACTTCATTGGAGCCAAATCTTTTTCCCGCGAGCATTTTCTTGAGGTCTGCAAATACATAGTAGTCGTTGAGGAACAAATCTGGAGAATACGGTGGATGAGGAAGCAATTCGGACTTCAATTCATGAAATTTTGCCATCGTAACCATTGAAATCCACTTAAAGTTGCCAGAAAACTATTAAATTGAAAAAAATACATTTTAATAATGTAACACTGTATAATCATTAAAATTATGGAACAGAACTATTTTTTTTTTTACATGTGTTTTATGGCTTTGGCGTATAACCAATTTGCCAGCATCTCGCTTTTTTAGACACACAAATTTACACATTCACACAAGGGACAAAACACCCAGCCCAGACATGGCATCGAACCGCGGACCTCTCGGACAACAGTGGGCAAGGCTAACGCCTTAACCCACTGCGCCAATCGGCCGGGCAAACAGAACTATTATTTCGGATATTTTTACATGTTCTAATCTGCATTTATCACAAAAACTTAAAAATATAGGTTTTAGGGTTCACGTTTAAGGGGTAACACCACCTCGAGATTTTCAAAAAATCGAATTATTTTTTTTTGGCTAGATAAATTGTTTATAATAACAATAAAATTACTTAATTACTTTGTTATTTTAGCCGTGAGAACTTGGGATATTTTATCCGAGATGGGATCAAAATATGTCAGAGGTATGAATGTTTTCTTTTCTCGGTATTCTTTTACAGGGTAGATTAAGCTGAAAGAGATTTGTTTTCGTTTACGGCTTATTAAGGTATTAATTATTTTCCGTTGCAGTGTCTTGATGAAAGAGCACTTTTTTCTTGTTCACTTGGCCGTTTCTTTGCGATTTCTGCCTTCAAACGCACCAAACTTTATATAATATTCGCTATTGATGGTTTTTTCCCTTCTCGGCATAGTCGATGAAAATTTTTCTATGCGCATTCCTAAATATAGAGTCCAAAACCTTCCCATCTTTCACCGGCTGTTGTCTACTCAGCTGATTGTCGATTTGATTCCGGCGTGTAGTGGTGAATCCATGTTTCATCCATTGTCACATATCGCATGAAAAAATTCTTTTTATTGGGCTTAAACAGGTTTAAAACAGGGCTCGAAATCATCAACCCGTTGTTGTTTTTGGTTCACTGTGAGTAAGCACGGTACCCATTTCGAACAAAACTTGCTCAAGCCCAAATATTCATGCAAAATATGACCAACACGTTATTTTGATATCTTTAGGGTGTCAGCTATCTTACGCAATTTCACTTTACGGTCATCCAAAACAATTTTGCGGATTTTTTTGATGTTTTCCGATGTAACCACCTCATTTGGGCGTTCAGAGTGTTCAGCATCATTTGTATCTGTACAACCGCGTTTAAATTCAGCATACCAGTAAATGATGAGTGATTTTCCAGAGGCAGAGTTCCCGTAACACTTATCAAGCCATTGCTTTGCTTGAACGGGATGTTTTCCCATCATCAAAAACAGTATTTAATCGACACACGAAATTCCATTTTTTCCATTGTTTTTGAAAATATCAAAAGTAGCGTCACTAAAACCACTGTAACTTCTAAACTAATCGTCGAAATGTTATGAAATTTTGACAAATATCGTTTGAAGGTTGGTAATTCCTAAAAATCATATGGATTCTTTGAAAAGGGCGACATCTATGTGTCAGACCAAAACCTTTTCAGCCTACGTGTTTACATTATCGAAAAATGAGTGTTGCGTATGTCTCGCGCTTCGAGGCTGTGCTCTTACGTAATAATCCAAAAGGTCCGAAAATGACGTATACAACAGCTGCTAAGAATATGGGTAAATCGACGGCATTCGTTAGTAAGTCGCTGAAACAATAATAAAAATGTTGATCTACCAGAACGTGGTTCGAGAGAAGTGTCGAATAATGATGAAAAAATGAATATTAACATTTTTTTCGAAATCTTCAACTAACTCTGCGCCAAGAGGAGCAAAAATTACAGTAGAAAGGTTTGGATATATCGTATTGTATATATCTCCGGGCTAACGATTTTTTGTTAAAGGCGTAGGAAGAACGTTATTCCTTCAGTATATAACTCTTGATTCGATTTAAGTAAACTCACAATTTTTTTTCGATCGTATTCTCAAAAACTGACTCTAAATGGCGTTATACTGCGAAAATAATCCCAAAAAGATGCGGTTTCTTCATACAAAAGATTGCTTGAAATGGGTTGTACGAGGTGTGAGAAGCTGAAACTCATATGGATGTGAAGTATTAGAGTGATGTGTATTCCTAGCATGCACCGCTCTGGGAAGAATTAAGCGGGCTACATCCATGAAAATACTTGTAAAATAGATTTAAATCGCCAACCGTTCTTCGATGTTCCAAGGAATCAAGGTTCCTGGTCAGTTCTGGGTCTCCAGTCCGGTGAACAGCGGTCTTTTGAATAGAACTGAAGAAAACGCAGTGCATGTTTGGGAGCAAAGCCTCAAAAATGGGAGCAGTATTCCAACGTTGGTCAAATTTGAGATTTGTATAGACTCAACAGTTGTTGTGGAGCATCAAGCTTTCTATTAATAAGTGATTGCAAAAGTTCGTACTGATGTTTCTTTTATAATCATATTATTAACTGACAGTTATCTAAACGCGTCGTGAGTTAACATAACCTATGAATTTAAGGTAGTTCACTCGTGACAATCGGAGCCAAAAGTATAGTCTGATAATAAATACAAAAAGTTTAAAATATTCAATGGTAGAGTATTTTATTTTTGTCGGAGATTGTATTCGATATATAGAAACTTTCATAGGCAGACACACACACTTTTAAATGAAAATAAATGTGCAACGATGCCAATGCGTATACCGAAATGCTCTATAGAATGACATTTATATAGGTTATTTAGATATATATATATATATATATATATATATATATATATATATATATATATATATATAATAATATATATACATATATATATATAATATAATATATATATATATATACATATACATATATATATATATATATATACATATATATATATATATATATATATATATATATATATATATATATATATATATATATATATATATATATATATAATTTAAATAAAAAATATCTTTTGGCAAATTTGCGAAGGAAAGCTCATCAATAAACCCCCTGGGAAACATACAAGATCTCATACGGCAAGAAAAGATGAAATAAGAAAACAAAGAGCATCAAGAGCTAATTTGCCTGCAACGCAAAAGTTAGACATTTATTGGTTAAAAATAAAGAGGCCACGAGAAAAAATAAAGAAAAACATGAAGGGGTACAGTATCAATCAAATTGTGGATTGCAGATGGACTAATATATCTTCCAGGTTTATGTTAAGTCTTCCAGGACTGTATTTCCCACTGAGTACAATTTACAGCGAATTAAGATCAACGTGAATCGCTGTTTCCGCACACGCGTCGCTCCTGTGCCACTTTAGGCATTTCCCTACAACACGGGTGTTACGCCCTTAAAAATAAATTACCCTATAGGCCTGATTCAGTGCCCTGGGACTTCTTTTTGTTCAAGCATCTGAAGAAAGACCTCAGGTCCGGAAAATTTTCGTCAGATGGTGAGCTAATAGCCACTGTAGGTCCTTTTTGAAGGTCAAATAAAAAAAAATTGGCTGGTATCAAATAGCTCAAGAAATGTTGGACTAAATGTGTAGGTGGTACTTAGGCTGTACGGGTATTCCTTTATAGTTAAAAAACTGACTCGAACAAAGGCCTGTGTGCCATATGTGACTTCCATGATAATATTGGATCCAGTTTCGCAACTCCGAGGATGATTTGGCCTATTTGTGTTACGGAGATTCTATCTGGGAACCGAACGTACGCACTATCACATCGAGAAACAGATTTTGGAATAAACTGTCTGAATATTGTTTTGATAAACCTTAAGGGGTTTTATCTACCTGCAATTTTTGAAAAAATTTACTTTTTTTACTTAAATGACATACCCCTTATTTTAGACTGAAAATATTTTTTTAACTTCTAGTAATTCATTTTTGAAAGAAGCCGTAGCGTACGAAAAGGCGTTTACTTTGCGCAAAATCTGTTGGAGTGATTTGGCTTAGTCGGTACATTTAATCTATCATTAACGACACGGTACCATCCAGGCAACTGGAGAGGCTGACTCGCGATGTATAATGCAAAACAAAGGATAATGATAAACAAATGCCGGGACACACGAAGGGACCGGTACGGCGGTGTAGTTTAAAACAAAAAGTTGAACGCCGGTCCGTAAAGACGTGTTTGCTACGTTGCGTTGCTGCATTTTTCGATTACGATCGTCCAAGAAAGAGGCTGAGGACTAAAATTTGGACTGGGAAAGGTTACTTTATAGTCTCGGGATTGCAGAATAAAGGTAAGAAAATTGGAATCCTAAAATGTTTAAAATTTCATAGAGAAAATATTGTGAAATTTTAAACGCGTTTTTCTCGAAACTACGTTTTTTGAATCGACCGGCAGCATAACTCCAACAATTTACATCCGATTAACTTGAGCTTTTAACTATAGCTTTTTAGTAAGATTATTATTAGGATTAATCAATTATTTTTTTTTTTTATAAATGAAAATTGTTTTCAAACTTCCACAATTTTTTTGAAAAATTTTTTGTTTGCTTAGATGGAGAATTAAAATTGTTCTACTGCCGGCCGCGGAAACACCTCCTGCCTCTGTTCTGCGTGTTAGTACGCTGCCATTTTGTCCAATACCATAAAATAAAAAATTATTTTGTATATATTTTAATATGCAATAAACAAATAGAAAATGGACACTGGATTACAGATGGCAAGCATTAAAAAGAAATTTTAAAATAGCACGGTAAGGGAAGTTTGTGGATATAGGATAATAATAATTGGAAGGAAAAGAACAAGATGGTGGATAAAAGGAACTTAAACTGGCAGTACAAGACAAAAAAAACAAGCATGGAAAAAATATATACTTACCAAAGAGCTAAAAGACAAGGAAATATATGACAAGAAACGAAAAAGAAACAAAAGAATTAGTGAAGAAAGCCAAACAACAAACATGTGGATTTTGGAAAGGAATTAAATGAAGGTTACAAAGATTACAATCGAAAATTGGAGCCTGGAGCACAATCAAGGTTTACGAGGGAAAAGAAAGAAAGTGAATTCTGGCGTAAGGGATGACAATAACATAATCAGAACAAATTCTGCTGGAAAAATGGAAGTCTGGAGAAGACATTATGAACAAAAATTTAATCTAGGTGGACAACAAGAAGGTGAAATGCACCAAAATAAAATTGATATTAACGAGCTGGAAGAGGCACATCAAAATTGCTAAAGCAAGTGGCGAAGATGAGGTAGACCCAGAAATGAACAAATAGGAAAGAAAGGGATAAATTTGCTGTATAGAATATTGTCGGAGGCGTGGGAAATGAATAAGATACCTGAGGAGTGGAAAAATAACATATAAATGTCCATATTCAAAAAAGGGAACAGAACCCGGTGCGATAACGATAGACCAATTTGCCTATCACCGGTAGTATCCAAAGTCTACACAAAAAATAATACAAAACAAACTAAAAATAAACGTAGAAAACAAACTAGAAGATGAGCAAACAGCATTCAGGGAGAAGAGGCAAACCTCAAATAATTTTTATATTAAGACAACTTATAGGAAGGAGGGAGAACTCATACTCGCATTTATAGGCCTAACGGCGGATTTTGAATCAGTACAAAGATAAGCGGTAGAAAAACTGTTTGAAATTAATAAAGACGTCTAAGAAACTAATACAAATCATAAAGTCAACACAAGAAGGCACACGAATAAAAGTGCAAGTAAATGGAAATAGATTAGAAACATTTACAATCAAAAAGGGAATAAAGCAAGGAGACAGTTTGAGCCCGTCCATTTTTATAATAGTAATGGATAGACTACTCAAAAATACGAGACAAAGAACGTCCAAACTATAAACTACAGTGGGATATAGAAATATGATGCCAATCAGAATGGATACCTTATTATTTGCTGATGACCTAGTGCTTAGAGCGGGACGGAGACACCAAAATGCAAAAATTGATAGATGTATGGATAGAAGAAATAGAAAAGCTGAAAATGGAGGTAAATGTAGATAAAAGCCAAATAATTTATATAAATAAAAGGGAAGTGCAAGGACAAAAATAATATTACATATAAAAACTAAGCTCTGCAGGAAGTAACCACCATGGAATATCTAGGAAGTACAACAGAACATGATGGAAGAATAGAACTTGAAATAGCCAATAAAATTTAGAAAGCAAACAATATCTATTATTCGCTAAACAGGAAAGAAAAAAAGGAAAAAAGCGAAAGAATAAAATTAAGAGTATATAATTTAATAGTGAACTCAATGATATTATATGGATGTAAACTTGGACAATACAACAAAAACATAGGTCTAAATTGATTGCAGCAGAAATGAAATATCTCCGGAAGATAGCAGAAAAGACTAAGCTGAACCACATCAAAAACCAAGAAATTAGAGGGAAAGTAGTGCAAGAGTCAATAATACAAAAAATTGAGAAAACGCAATTGCAATGGTATGGGGCTTGTACTTAGACTGGACAGCGACAGAATACCATAAGGAATATTGGAAATGAAAACAGCAAAAAAGCGAAAAAAAGAGGAAGGCCAAGACTAACTTGGATGAGGAGCACTGAAGAAATAGGAAAAGCAAAGGGGAAAACGATAGAAAAGTGAACAAAATTTTGATGGACAGGAATAACTGGAAGGACTGGATAAGAAGGATGGAACCTACAATTGCAGATATATAGACAAATTATTATCCGACACCCGGCAGGATTAAAAGGATATAAGAGAAAGAAAGAAAGAATATGCATATATTAAAACTTCAAAACAGATTTTTTGTTGTTTGTATAGTAGAGTATAAAAAAATTCCTAAAAAGAGCTATTTTTCCTGCCTGTTACGTATATGTAACCTCTTTTTTAGATCGTTATCAATTGACCATTAACAGACTTCGTCAACAACTCTTTGTGGAGTACATTGAACCTTAACATATTTCAATACTTAATAACAAATCAGATTGTTATTTTAAGTACGATTATTATCTCCCTTTAAGTAAACAACACACTGTATTAAAAAATTAACAAATGACCTAATTACGATTTCAAATTAAACAATATTCTTAATTGATTGCTACATTTATAACCATTTCCCGAGCCATGTTTCACCAAAAACAAAAGCCCATTGTTCCATTAATAAACCGAAAGCATCTTTCTCGATTTTAATTTAACCCGATGTCCCCGAACTCCCACAAAACAATTAATCTTTATTTAAAATGTACCCCACAAAAGATTTAACTACTTTTTGTCGACAAATTTTAAATCGGGCTAATCCCTTTTACACTAAAATTAATTGGCTCCTCTTTTAAATTTAACTTCAAAGTTTTCCAATTGTGTTGTGATGAAATTTGCATGAAAACTTTGGCAACACCCGCTTATCCTATAGCCTAGAAACTTTTAACAAATAGAAATTTATTAGTGGACTTTTAAAACTAAATCTTTTTAGTGTGGATAAAATGCTAACGTTTACACAATCGTTCTCAGAGATATAGCCCAGTCGCCAGAGGCATATTTTGACGAAAAGGTCTCATTAAATGTTAACAGGCTGCATTTTGGCATACAGCTTTTTGGACGTAAAATACGATAAAAAAAAAAGTTTGCTGCTCTAAAGTGTATGCTAAGTCTACAAAATCGAAAATAAAATGAGAAATTCGTTTTTTCGCAAATATCTCGAAAATAAATAAGACAAACCGGTCAAGGGCAAGTTGCACTTCCGCAATTAGTGTTCCGTACGTTGATTGCTTTTAAAATAAAAAATTTTGTTACGGAGGTATAAAATGATCAGTGACTTCACAAAACACACCCTAAATGAGTTTTCAACAAAGTTTGTTGCCAATCTTTATTGAAAATTGATGAACTTGAAATTTTTGTTTTTTTATATACCAGAAAAAATTATTAAAGGTAATGCACTCGTGATAATTTTCGTTTAATCTATCAGTCTTACACCCCGTGGAGAATATTCCAGAATTTTTTCAAAATTTTTTGATAAGTACTTTTCGAGATAAGGCAGGTTTACAGCGATTTTTCGCGATTTTTTAAAAATAATACAAAGAAAAGTGCGCGCAAGTATTACATTACATATATATTTTTTACTCGTGTTTTCACAACCTTTCATTTGACACCACACTCGATGACAAGTCAAAATTTAACTTTCAAAACTACATGACTTTGATGAGGCCATCAATTCCTATATAATTACCAAATTTCAACTTTCTATGGCAAATAGTTTCGGAGAAAATCGGATGTGACAGACAGACAGACAGACACCGAAGTGATCTTATAAGTGTTCCGTACGGAACACTAAAAAGATATCGAAAAACTAATAGCACCAAGTGAAAGAATGGGAAATTTTACAAAAAAATAGTATATAGATTATTTTTTTTTAGTTTTACCGTTATTTAAAATAAAATGGCTGGTTTAACTCCTTTAGGTGTAGTGGGAATCATGTTTCCAACCTCATTTATGATTAAATTAACGTTTCTGTATACAGCTAAATATTTTGAAATTGGCTACTAGGGGTTTCAGGGGGGATGCTGATTAAGAATCCGTTCGCAGATTTGAAAAATTCAAAATGGCTAATCCAATCTGACGTATTCATTCAATACTTGATACTTAAAGCTTAATTTTAAGTTTAAGTTATATGATTAAAAAATATGAAAAATACATTTATCATAAACACTTTTTTAAGAGCAAAATGACAAAAAAAGAGAAAGTTTTTTAAGTTTTTAATGATTTTCTAATATCAAGTATGATTTTAACTGTAACTAAAAAAAAAATTGTCCGACTTTTTTGACCATTTCGTACTACTTTGAACGTAAAATTGCCGGCGGCGTACTACAGCAGGCAAATTTTCATATTTCAAAACTCAATTTTTTTAATAACACAGACAATGTGGGTATTTTTAGATATTCTTATATTGAAACTTAAGGTATAATAATGATATATGCACAAGAATTTTTTTCCAATACTGCATTTTATTAAATATTAGTAATTTACTATATGCCCGTTAATATCATGCAAACAAAAAATTCGTTTTGATTTTTACAAATTATAAAGCAACAAAAATAAAAACTATTAATATCATGGGGAAGCTGAAAATCTCCTCTCTAAAAAGTTATTTTTTATTTTTTATTTTTTTCACTCTGAAAATAAGTAATATCGATTTACCTTCGAGCAGTGCGTGTAGACTTCCAAAGTAACCTGTTTGGCGCGCTACACTTTTTGAGTCAACTATCCGAATTTTTTAATAAATTCTCACGGTAATAAAAAAAAAATCTGGAAAAAAAAATCTATATGCTTTTTTTTTGTAAAATTTCTCACTCTTTTACATGGTGCCATTAGATTTTCGATATCTTTTTAATTTTTCGAGATATTACTGAAAAACCGAATTTTTGATTTTATATTGGATTTTGTGGGTTCAGCGTAAATCAAACTTTAGCAAACTTTTTTTTCTCGTATTCTACGTCAAAAGAACTATCTGTGTGCCAAAATGCAGCCGGTTAACATTTAATGAGAGCTTAAAACCCCTGGCTACTGGGCTAAAAGTTAAAACAAGTAATGTTGCTGTTTCATAAATTAGTTCTAAATTATTTGGTTCATTGAGCGAGTGCAACCGAACGAGTAGCAAAAAAATTGGTTGCCGTGTAGAGCGTTTTTTTCGAAGCAGAGCGTGAGCTTACAAAAAAAAAATATCTTCTACCAGAGACTATATAGAGGCAGTGGCCAGTAGCCGGGTCAAAATAGCGGGGGGACATATGGATTTTAAATGTGTTTATTTGCTACAACTATTGGCGTACATACCGAGAAACCATAAATCTTCAGAATCTCTGTCTCTTTAGCTACAGCGAAGCGCAATTTATCACTTTTTTTCTACCGTTCCTCTATATACCAAAATTTATCGCTTAAAATATGTATATTGTACGTATAAATGAAGCTCCAACTATTTAACTGATTTTAATAAATTGTTGTAGACATTTCAAGAAACTGATTTGACTTTGAATAAACTTTTAGCATGGAGATCAGGGTTAATAGGAGAAGATGCTAACGTGGATTGCGTTCGAATGTTAGCTCGTAGTAAACCCGACCTCTCAATATGGAAATGGTTAGGTGCCGAAAATGTGTCAAGTAGTTCTTTACAGCACATTCTTAGTAAATACTTGTACAAGAATTAGAGCCAACTAATACAGCTCAGAAGCACAACTTTGCTAATCAACTGAATGAATAACTTTCAACATTTACCAATGTCATATTCTTGGATGATGAACATTTCTATTTTAACGAACGCGTTAATAAACAGAACTGCCATTATAGCCCAGTCATCAGAGGCAAATTTTGACGAAAAGCTCTCATTAAATGTTAACAGACTGCATTTTGGCACACAGGTAGTTTTTTGATGTGGAATACAATAAAAAAAAATTGCTGTTTTAAAGCCGACAAAATCGAAAATAAAATGAAATATAAATGCTTTATACTTAAAGCTTAAACATTTTACACACACACTTTTTTAAGAGCAAAATTACAAAAAAATAGAAATTTTTTGTGTACTGGTTTTTAAACGTAAAATTGCCGGCGGCGCACTACAGCAGGCAAATTTTCATATTTTAAAACTCAAATTTTAAATAACAGACAAAATGGGTATTTTTATATATATATATATTTGGGTTTAACTGTACATATACACAAGTAATAAATAACAATTATACCACTAAGTGTTCCCATTCGCCTTCTCCAAACCGCTCTATCGTCCGCCATCTCTTCGTCCATTCCTCGTGACTTCATGGCCTGGCTCATATCTTCATTCCAGGATCTACGTGGTCGTCCTTTTTTATTTCTTCCCGGTGGTTTCCATGTCAAGAGTCTTTTGGGCCATCTTGTATCGTTCATTCTGAGTAGGTGTCCAAACCATTTTAATCCTATATTTTTCTATTCTTTGAATAATTGTTTCTGTTGCTGCTGTTCTGTTGCGTATTTATTAGTTTGTTATGTGTTGGAATTTGGGACACTCCGGCGCTTCTTCTCAGGTAATCCATCTCTATCGTCGTTATTTTTCTTTTATCCTCTCTTTTCATTACCCACAGTTCACTACCATAGCTTTAAAACCGATTCTACCATTGTTCTTTCCAATTCTCTTTTTGTTTTGTGTAGTTATGTTTTGATCCCACCATATTGAGTTAAGAGCTCCTATGATCCTTCTAGCTTTTTGTATTTTATTCTGCATTTCCTTTTTACCTATACCATTTTTGTTGTCAATCAGTACTCCTAGATATTTAAATTCCTGACTTGTTTGACATGTGTATCGTTGTTAATTAAGACATCAAATTCTGTTTCCGAGTTCACAACCATATACTCCGTCTTTTCAAGACTCACCTCCAGTCCCCATTCCTTGTAGTCTGTGTATAATCTCTTCAATACATATTGCATATCAAATGCATCTTGTGTCATTATTACTTGATCATCTGCAAAGTTTAACGATCATAGGCGTTTATCACTAGTGCGGTTCCATTTCTTTAGAGCGTTGTCTACAAATACATTAAATAAGATTGGCGAAAGGCAACACCCTTGTCTTAGACCTTTTGTAATGTGGATAGCTTCCGAGAGATAGCGCCCTTGTTTCATATATCCTATATTTTCATTATATGACTCTTTTATTGTGGTAATCATCCCTTCTTTCATCCCTACTGTTCTCAAGACATACCAAAGTTTATTTCTCGGTACACTATCGTATGCCTTCTTAAGATCTATAAAGGTCATATGTATTTCGTCATCTTTTTGGATTTTCTTTTCTATCAATTGTTGTAAAGTAAACAAGTTGTCTATACACGACCGGCCCGGAGTAAAGCAGCTTTGGTTTTCGGATATCTTTCCTTTAATTGTTTCTCTTATTATATTCTGCAAAGTGGGTATTTCTAATTATTCTTATATTGAAACTTAAGGTCTAATAATAATATATGAACAAAGATTTTTTCCAATACTATATTTTATTAAATATTTGTAATGTAGTGTATGTCCGTTAAAATCGTGCAAACCAAAATTTCGTTTTAAGTTTCACAAATTACAAAACAACAAAAATAAAAACCATTAGTATCATTGGAAAGCTGAAAGTCTCCTCTTCAAAAACCTATCTTATAATTTTTTTTACACTCTGAAACCAAGTAATATCGATTAACCTTCGAGCGGTGCGCGTAGACTTTCAAAACTAATCTGTTTGGCGCGCTACACTTTTTGAGTCACCTATCCGAATTTTTAGTAAATTTTCATGGTTAAAACAAAAATCTGCAAAAAAATCGTTATACTGATTTTTCGGAAAATTTTTCGTTTTTTCACGTGGTGCTATTAATTTTTCGATATCTTTTTTATTTTTCGAGATATCACCGAAAAAAATCGAATTTTTGATTTTATTTTGGATTTTGTGGGCTTAACGTACAACAAACTTTAGCAAACTTTTTTTTATCGTATTCTACGTCTAAAAAATTACTCATGTGCCACAATGCAGCCTGTTAACATTTAATGAGAGCTTCAAAACCCCTGGCGACTGAGCTATATTGAAGTCTGACAAATCTAAAACTAAACCATTAAAAATCTTTAAGTTCCCCTAAAGTCTTGAACCGCCTTGTCGACCCGTAGAATAATCAGCCTATATTTTATCCGAGAATGAAAGATGCATAAAAACTATTATTTCGGAGCGATATATGGTGACAATTGATAATTTCTTTTGAAAATTGCGATGGTTATATCAGAAGAACCTGGTTTCAGCAGAACGAGACGACTTACTCTTTAAACAAAATGCACTACTGGAAAAGTACCAACGAAAAATAAGATAGAATTTATTGTAACATCTCATAATCATTTAGGTACAAATGTAATGGTAAGTAACAAATTACCAACAATTAGTGATTATAGAATTACAAGATGGACTACGAAGGATACCTTTTAAATTTTTACAAATCAAAGAAAAAAAAAAATTATTGATACAAATCGTTTTATTGTTTCTCAAAATATTCGCCTTTAAGATTTATATACTTTTGCATGCGTTCGAACCAATTCTCGAAATATTTTTTCCACTCTGAAGTTGATACCTCAAAAATATGGTTTTGAAAGGATTCAACAGCTTCTTGACGTGATGAAAATCACTGTCCACGCATTTTTTTTTACATTCGGGAACAAGCTGCATATGTGGCATTAGGAACTAAAACTGTCCATAAAAATAAAAACCGGTCAAGTGCAAGTTGAACTTGCGCATTGGGGGGGGGGGGGGGGGGGGATTAGTGTTCCGTACGTTGACTTCGCAAAACACACCCCAAATGAGTTTTCAACGAAGTTTGTTTTAAATCTTTACTGAAAATTGATAACCCTGAAATTTTTGTTTTTTTATATACCAGATAAATTATCAAAGGTAATGCACTCGTGATAATTTTCGTTCAATCTACACCCCGTGGAGAATATTCCAGAATTTTTTCAAAATTTTTTGATAAGTACTTTTCGAGATAAGGCGGGTGGACAGCGATTTTTCGCGATTTTTTAAAAATAATACAAAGAAAAGTGCGCGCAAGTATTACATTATATATATATATTTTTTACTCGTGTTTTCACAAGCTTTCATTTGACACCACACTCGATTACCTAGTAAAAAATTTTTTTTTTTCACTTCCGATTTCACCCCCCAAAACTAACCCCTTAAAATAAAATTCTATAAAAAACAACACTACGTTTTAATTTCCAATATATTTAAAGTCACTTGACAATTGTTTTACTATACAATGGCTTCTTCAGAAGTAAATAATAATTATAAATTCTTATTTACTTCTGAAGAAGCCATTGTATGGTGAAATAATTTGAAATATATTGGAAATTAAAACGTAACATTTTATTGGCTACTTCATGTTTATAAATATAAAGAATCTTTTTCATTTTATCAGTATTATACGGAAATAGTGTGTATTATAAAGCTCAGTAGTGTCTTAAAATATCCGAAGCCCATCAGAAGCCGTAAATGTTTGTCCGTTGAGGCAAAAGTGATAGTTAAAAATGTTTATTTAAAGTTAGTGGAGCCAGGCCCGAACGAAAACTATTTTTCATTGATGAAGACATCAGCTTTAACAAGCATTCCTGAAAGTACAGTTTGGAAAATTGTAAATAATTCGATAGGGCCTAAAAAAACACGAAAATACAAAGGTGTGTCGAAACGTATTGATTTCTGTCAAGAAGACTTAATCCGCCGCAAAATTTATGAAATGTATGCAGAACAAAAACTTCCTATTTTCACGGAGGCTGTCCAAGGATAGTTGTGACATAAAATGTTCCACTACAACTTTATGGCGTATTCTACATAGTAAATAGACAAAAGGCAAGTTATAATGGAATCACGGCGCTTACAACAACTCAGAATGGAATATCTTGTTTTTTATAGAATTTTATTATGAATTTCCAACAAGTATCGGCTAACACAATCAAAGATCTAACCCCTTAAGTCAAAATTTAACTTTCAAAACTACATGGCTCTGATGAGGCCATCAATTCCTATATTATTACCAAATTTCAACTTTCTATGATAAATAGTTTCGGAGAAAATCGGGTGTGACAGACAGACGGACAGACAGACACCGAAGTCATCTTATAAGTGTTCCGTACGGAACACTAAAAATTGAGAATAAAAACACCATGGTTCAGTGCAGAAACCAAAGATAAATGCCGTGAAAAGAAAAAAAGCTATCTAAACTATAGGTTAGGACAAATGAAGCCTACCCAAGATATAAAAGAATACGAACAGACACCCACGAATTAGTAAGAAGAACAAAAACGAAATACTGGGAGAGCTACACAAAAAAATTAGAATCCGACTTCTATGGTCAACAAAAACAAATTTGGAGATTCATACGACAGCAGAGAACTGAGATGAAAGAACTAATAGAGTATACACACGTGAAGAAAGGAACGTGGATAACATATCTTACACAATTATATAAAAGGGAACAGAGTATTACACTGCCACAAACACCAGAGATAACAATAAACGAAGAAACATATATAACGGAAGAAGACGTAATAGAAGCACTGGAAAAATTAAAAAAGCCGTAAATCTCTCGGAGAAGATCAAATAGCTAATGAACTACTAAAATATGGGGGACAGTCTCTGGTTAAGCAACTCCAGACACTTATACAGAGGATTATAAGACCGAATAGAATCCCAGATGAATGGAGAATAGCGACAGTTATACTAATGAACAAGAAGGGAGAAAAAGAGGATATAGAGGCATAAACCTACTTGTACGTATCTATTTGATTGTATCAAATAACGGTAGACAGTGGTCTACTAAAACAAACGTTGCAAAATTTCTCTAATGGAAGATGGAACAGTAATATATAATATAGAAAATATGATTCAAATAACAAAAAAAAAATATAGTACTGAAACATGTACAGAGTGAGACAAACAATAAAGTTGATTATCTCATGTGTTTGGGGAATGACGAAAAAATGTTAAATACAATAGTTTTAGGAAATGTTAAGGTGTACAGTTTGCAATTATTTTTGAGTATACAGGGCACTTCAAAAAAGTGAGGTCGATATAACATATGTTTTTTTTAAATGGAACATCCTATTTTTTAATTTATTTTTAAATTCTGGGTAAAATTTTTTATTAATAATGTTATATACCTAAACCTAGTAGTTTGCATAATTTTTCAATTTTTTAAAAAAAATACTAATTCTCAGTTTTGTAAAAAATTGCCAGTAGCTCCATTGTTTCTGAAGGTGGAAAACTCATAATTGGTACGAGCGTTCTATAGAGATGAAGAAAAAGATATATGTAAAGGAATCTGAGTTAGATGGTACAGGGTGTTCAAACTAAATTTATGCATTGGGACTATTTTAAATTGAAAAATCTCAATTTTTTTAAATGGCACACCCTGTATATTATTATTTTTTCTGATAGATTTTACAAAACCCTCCAACTTTTATTAAGTATGTCATATACCTATTTCTAATAGTTTTTTCGATTTATTTTGAATTTTTCAATTTTTACTCTTGTTTTTAATACACTTACGCTATAACATCATAATTGCCAAGACAAAACAAAAATGTAGCCATTGTCAAATTTTGACATGTTTATTAAGCAAGTAAAAAATAGTTTAATTTGTTGTAGTAAGTGACGTATAAAGGTAATAGTTATGGATTTTCCTAAAAATGAATGAATTGATATGGTTTATATAAAGGGCGAGGCGGGAAAAAATTTTCTTTTGGCAGTAAGGCTTTACGGAGCGAAGTACCCTAATAGACGTATACCATCTAGAAAATTTTTTCAGTGCTTAATGGAACAATTTGATGGTAGTGATAGCGTTGAATATACGAAACGGAAAGTAGTAAACCAGAATGCTACCAATGAGGAAACAGAACTGGAGGTTCTACTTCATGTTGAAGATAATCCCCAGGTCAGCAGCTGTCAACTAGCTGACTTAGCTGACACATCCCAATCTACGGCTAATCGCACCACGAGAAAGCACAAGTATCATCCCTTTCATATGAAACTACACCAAGAACTTCAAGACCGTGATTTTGAACGACGAGTAAACTTTTGTACCACCATGAATGGATCCAAATTTTTTATCCAAAATAATGTTTTCTGATGAAGCTACTTTTCGCAGTAATGGAGGAGTTAACAGCCATAATATGCATTATTATTCAACAGCTAATCAATGGGTCCGGAAAGTTCAAAACCAAAACCATTAGTCGCTTAATGTATGCTGTGGAATATTAAATTTTCGAATTATTGGTCCATATTTTTTCCGTGAACCGCTTAACAGCTTCTTGAAGAAGTTGATAACTTTGAAAGGGAACAAATGTGGATTCAACAAGACGGAGCTCCTGCTCATTACCACCAGGAAGTTCGGAAATTTTTAAAGATCGTTACCCACAAAAATGGATCGGTAGGGGGATGGATTCATTCAGTGGCCCCCTCGATGATGTGACTTAACACCTTTAGGCTTCTTTTTGTGGGGCTACATTAAAGATCGAGTTTATGTGAATCCTCCTACAACACCAGTATATATGGAAAATAGGATACGGGATGCGTGCAGGATAATAACGCCCTTTATGCTAAGGAAAGGGAAGGAAAATATAGTAAAACGACTAAACATGTGTATTCAAGTAGACGGGCATATTTTCGAACATTTATTACGTCACAATAATTAATCATTAGATACGTTAAACTATATTAAAATTATTATTAACTATTTGTTTATGTTTTCACAATAGCGCAAGTGTATTAAAAACAAGGGTAAAAACTGAAAAATTCACAAATCGAAAACTATTAGAAATAGGTATATGACATACTTAATAAAAGTTGGAGGGTTTTGTAAAATCAATCAGAAAAAATAATAATCAGGGCGTGCCATTTAAAAAAATTGAGATTTTTCAATTTAAAATAGTCGAAATGTATAAATTTATTTTAAACACCCTGTAGCATCTAACTCAAATTTCTTTACATATATCTTTTTTCTCATCTCTATAGAATGCTCGTACCAATTATGAGTATTCCACCGTCAGAAACAATGGCGCTACTGGCAATTTTCTACAAAACTGAAAACTGGTATTTTTTTTAAAAAAAATTGAAATATTAGAAAAACTACTAGGTTTAGGTATAAAACATTATTAATAAAAAAGTTATAAAATTCTACGCAGAACTTAAAAATAAATTAGAAAATAGGATGTTCCATTTAAAAAAAACATATGTTATATCGGCCACTACTTAAAAATAATTTTAAACTGTGCACCCTAACATTCCCTAAAATTATTGTATTTAACATTTTTCGTCAGTCCCGAAACAAATGAGATAATGAACTTTACTCTATCGTTGACTCACCTTGTACAGGTTTCGAGCGGAAAAACAAACACAGCAAAACAGCAGTTCTGACGAAGTACCTGAAATAGAAAACAGAATAAGAAAAGCAATTAAGAAAATAAAATTAAATTGTGGTTCAGAAAAAGATGGAATAATCCCCAAACTTATAAGATATCGAGGCGAACCTTTAATAAAAAAAAAGATATTATAAACGAATGCTTAGAAGAAAGGAATGTATCGCAGGATTAGAACAATGTTGTAATCGTATTACTGCATAAGAAAGGTAATAAGTCAAAGCTGAGAGAAAGTTTTTTGTGTTAAATATCTATTTATTTACTTATTTATACATTCAATTCCAACAGGTCAAGGTACAAATACAAGAATAAGGTTTATACTAATGAGCTACATATAAAAGAAGAACATGATACAATTCAAATAATACGAGTAAGAATATTTAACAGTTGTATATGTATAATAAAAAACTACAAATTTGAATATCCTCTAAACACTGAATAGAGAACCAATAAGTACCGACAGCCTACTGGAATGGAAATCACCGGAGTTTCCAATGACATTGCCGTTCTTGCACATTATATAAATAAAGCTGTGGAATAATATATCTGCCCTAGCCCGGCCGAGGCTAAAAATAGGTGAGTGCCTTGCCCCAAGGCGCGGTATATGGAAAGATAAATTGCTTAATAGGAAAGGGCAATCAATATGGTGATTTAACAGCTTATATAAGAATTTGATGGAGTGAATGTCCTTTGTCTTTGCAAGAGGCAACTTATTAAGCCTTGACAAGATTAGTCCGTGATCAACACCGCGGTCCGGATAGACACCATCCCTCTTGAAAATAAGATATTTAATGAAGCGCCTCTGTATCGATTCGATTGAGTTGTTATGGCCATTGTATACTGGATACCAAACAATAGAAGCATAGTCAAACTTAGACCTAACAAAGGAATAATAGAGAAGCTTGATTGCAGATATGTTAGTAAAGTCTCTACAATTTCTAATCAGGAAACCCAGCATCTTTGATGCACCAGCAACCATTTGTTCAATATGGCCAGCAAAAGAGAATATCGGACGACATTGCGTTTGGAAACGTTTAAGGTGAGCCTGTTAGTATAGCACCAGTTGGTGAGAGCTACTCTGTAATTCGTGGCAATCAGAAACCGAGTCTATGCGTTTAAAAATCTTAAAGTCATCAACATAAGCAAGCTTTCGACAACCTTTTTCACTCAGCAAGGCGTCAATAAACATATTGAAAAGAAGAGGTTCCAGACTGGAACCCTGGGGAACACCTGAAGTGGGAATATGGAGAGGCGATCTGAACCCACTGATTTCTACAAAGACCCTGCGATCCAGGAGGTATGCATTTAAAAGATCAATCAGGTTATTTGAGAGCCCGAAACGAGATCCGACCTCATCCAACAGTAAGTAGTGATCAAGTCGATCAATCTAGCTTCCATCATTTATACCGTCGCACACAAACTGCGAGAATGAGGCAAGGTTTGTGGTGGTGGATCTGCCAGGCATAAAACCGTGTTGGTCAATAGAAAGCGTTTTTCTCGCTTTTGAGAAAATAAATTTATACAGAATAACTTCAAGAATTTTAGAGAAATTACATAAAATAAATATGGGTCGATAATTATCAACCACACCTGAATCCCCAGATTTAAGATAGGTCGGACTTTGGCCACCTTCCAAGTAGCAGGAAATGTATGAGTCGTCAACACTAGATTAAAGATATGGAGTAAAGGACCGGATAAAGCTGACACGCAATCCTTGACAACAAAACTGGGAATGCCGTCGGAACCGGAGGTTAACAAGGAAAGGGGGAGCTCCCCAATAACTATACTCAGGCCTAGACGACTTAATAACACTGTGAAAGCAATTACGAAAGGCAGTGACTATGCTAGGTGGGTCGTTGTAGACACGATCATTATTTCTCATGTTATTAGGAATGCCAGAGCGAGAGCGTTTACTTTGAATAAACGCCCAGAAGCTGGAGGGATCATTAGAGGTGTTATTCTAAGTCTGCGGATGTATTCTCTATAGGCAACACTAGATTGCTGCTTGATTAACCTACGAAGAGAAGTGAATTTCTGATAGTAAAACTTGAGTTTGAACAATCTCTCATGAAAAAAATAACTACAAGACTAATAACAAATTCGAATTGTCCCACGATAATAAACAAGCAGGTTTCAGAAAGAAACCAGGAGATTACAAGTAATGTAAAATTTTTTAAAAAATATCAATATCAATCAATTTTTGTGATACTATAAATGGATTTTCAATAGACTCATCCAAGTTCTTCAAAATTCATGTTTGCGCCTGATATTTGGTATTCGTAAAAGGAATCACATATCACACAAATTGTTTGAACTGGGATGGTTAAATATGAATGATAGACGTTGTTTGCAAGCGGTTTGTCTATTCCACAAAATTGTCTTAACGGGTGTTCCCTCCTACCCACATAGAAAAATTACCTTTTGATCAGATGTTCATAATTTGAATGTCCGTTTTAGGGGTCGCCTGAAAAATTTAGATCGTCCTTCTCTTTTCAAATAGCTAAGATTTATAACTCAATTCCAGAAAATATAAAACTATTAGATCCTAGGTCATTCAAGGCGGCGTATAGGAGGATTTTGTTAAATATATAAAGATATAGTGCTTATTTATGTAAATTTTCCTTCAAAAAATAACATCACTAGCTCTTGAGTGTATCTGTGCTCTGTATAAATTCTACTATTATTTGTCTCGGATATATTTGGGTGAGTCGCCTGTCTGTTTAACAATTTAATTTATATCAAGGGTTTTTTTTGTTTGCTCTAGTTGTGTCATAAGCCATTCTTTTTTTCGTCTTTTTTTTTCTTTTTCCTAACCCAATATTACACAGTTTTGTTAAGATACTGGCACAGTTTAATAGATAAATCTAGTATTCTATAAACTTTAGTATTAGGATACTCAAGGTAAAGAACAGGGGGAATGTTTGTACTTTCGTGGTCTTACATTCCCAGCTGACCTTCGGCATTTTCCAATTTAATGTAGCATTTTTTTAGATTTAGTTTATGATGTTTTTTTTTTCTTTCATAATTGGAAATAAAGACCATGTTTATTTATTTATCAAGGAACGCGAGCGACCACTAAAACTAATCTAATATACAGTTAAATCCCAGTATTTGATTTTACTTTTAAAAATGACCGAGACCACATTATTTTTAGTTCACTTGTTCTTTTACACAAGGTTTTTTTTTTCAAAGATCTTTCAAAACAGCGTAAAATTCCACATAATATCCTAAAGTTAAGCGGTTTATCTAAAGAAAATCCACCGGCCGACGTTAAAATTTGATGAAGAACACAAAAGCAATTATCTTTTTATCTTCTTATTTTGTTGAATTTTGTTCCTTGCCTTTTTTTCAAGAAACAATAATCTCACTTTACGAAAGGGCAATTATCCTTTCAAATTCTACTATTTGATAGACTGTTGAACACGCACACAGAAAAAAATATAAAGGACACAGGTTGTCTCATATTTATGTGGGTTATTTTATTTTAACTGAAGGTTAACAGAATAAAATTCGTTAGATGTTATGTGCTCTCTGTCTTTCTGCGATATGGGCGCCAAGGTTAGAGGTATTTGGGCTTTGCCATAAAACAATCAAGAAAGACAAAGAAACTAAAATTACAGTGAAGGAACAAAAACAACCATATTTGGGACACATGAGAAAAGATGTATCATTTGCTACAGCTGAAAATACGCCAAAATGTTTGTTGTTTTTGATTAAGTTTGCCAAATTTTCTAATATTGGTAACATTGGTCGTACTTTTTTATTTTCAATTTTAATAAAATGTTTTGTAGGATCCACTTAGACTCGCGATAAATGAATAGTCTTAAATTCTTTCCAAAGTGAGTTAAAAGGAACCAAAACAATTGCTAGTATATTTGCCATGGCCGCCTAAGTCTAAGAGTTTAAATCAGTTTTTGCCGGTCACCTGTCAAACAAATGTCAACTTATGATATATCGTCGGAAAAAGAATTCCAAAGCGAATTGAAATTGATTATAAAATATACAGGGTTCCATTAAAAATAAGAAAGTTGCAGTCACTTCCGGTCAAACCGGAAGTAGCTAAAAATATTTCTTAAGAGATAAAAAAAGTCTAATAACGTCCCATGTGGCGTTTCGCTACCCATGGTAGCTTCATCAGGAGCGATGATTGACTAAAGATAAACTACAAATCTACCCTATGTATTCTTAACCTAACACATGAATTACTCAGGCGGAACTAATGGCATAGGCCATCAGTATGATATAGGTATGTGGATGATGTTTTCGCGATTTTTGATAAAAAGAAAACCAATATAAGATGATTTTGTTTCCAAATTAAATAGATACAAGGGAGCTTGTCCAGGAGACGGACTTACTTCAAGATATCTCGTGTCAATTCTGTAGTTAACGCGCAACAACAATGCTTTGGTTATTCCAGACAACTTTTGAGTACCATTTCCATAGTGGACTTCACCAAATTAATGCTTTTTAGGCTAAAATTATAAAATGACAATATATTAATAAATAGGACATGTACTACATAGTCAAATGCCTCGGTGAGGTCGCAGAACATTGCATCTATACGCTCCTATCCATATTTATCTGTAAAGTAATGTTTGTCAATGTAGCGCTGTGTTGGGAACAGAAGCCGTATAGGCCGATCAAAGTTCATTTTGGAAAAAGATTCTAAGATAATTTTATATGTGTAATAATTAATAGCGACACATTACACTAAACAGTCCAGAAAAATTCATTATAAAAGCAATTTCTTGCTGCGACACAAATATACCACAGAAATTCACGCAGCTAAAAACATCGAATTGCATAAAATTCTCATAAAATGGAATCTAAAACTTTAAAAACCCCAAACTTCGCCAAACATCTATAAAATTCACCATATTTTTTCTACCCTAGTCATACAAATTGCCATGTTTGCCGACCTACTTCTAACTTACAGTGTTTAAAATCCAAAAACTTATCCAATAAACCAGTTTTTCAAACCATAATCTTTTTGAACTGAACTTTTAAAAGTTTTAAAAGTTATTATTTGTTCTCGGTACTTATCGATACAAGTGTTCTTATCTTTTATTTTATTATTTAAATTTATCGTATTTATATTGTTGGTAGTTGTGAAACTTTAAATTGAATTAAAACTTTCTAAACTAGGATAGTAGGAGGAAAACGTACAGAATTTGACCAGCTTCTTGCAAAATTCTAAATATACTGGTGAGCAAAAAAAATCAACTTAAACGATTTTAAAATTATATAAAAAACAACACTATGTTTTAGTTTCCAATATATTTAGTCACTTGACAGTTGTTTCACCATACAATGGCTTCTTCAGAAGTAAATAAGAAAGAAAAATATTTGGTAATAATCCTGGTTATATAGTGCTTAAAACTATCCTTAATTATCTAAGATTATGCTAATCATTTTATTATATTATTTACAGACATAATTATTTTAAGAATGCAAATCTGTGGTACTATTTCCGAGAACTAATGAAGATGGTTGGTGAATGGTTTAAGTCTAGCTGTTCGTTTAATAATTGATTGGAGCTTTTTCGTTTGTTAATTTCAAGACATTCAAGTAAATTTAATTTTTTAGATTTATTTTCTACATGTAGGTTTTTTAACGTATCATCAAAATTATGGGATTCGATTATTATATGGGTTGCGTAGTGTGAATTGTTCTTATTTTTTTAAATAACTATGTTTATGTTCTTTAATGCGAGTTTCAAAAGATCTACCAGTTTGTCCAACGTAGGTTTTAGTACAAGATCCACAATTTAATAGATAAACTCCTGATCTTAAGGATTTCTTAGACTTGGTTTTGTTATTCAAAATTATACTCCCTAAGAAAAATTACTGGTTTTTGAATGCTATTTTATTGTTCTTTTTTATTAAATGTTTGGAAATCGTTCTAGTTATTTTCCCTGTGTTTGTGAGTGTACTAAATTTTCCTTTTTTGTCATTAATTGTGGGATAAATTAAAGAGATTGCTTGTTTAAAGGATTTTTTAATCAAGATATTATCTATAATGTTGGAGTCATATCCATTATTAATTGCTATTTGTTTGATTATGTTGAATTCTTTGTTAAAATTAGTTTTAGTCATAGGGATATATAACAATCTAGGTATGAAAGAGTTAAAAGCAGCCATTTTGTGAGGATAAGGGTGGGATGAACTATTGTGTATGACAATTAATGACAAAAAAAGAAAACTTAGTACACTCACATACACAGGGAAAATAACTAGAACAATTTCCAAAAATTTAATAAAAAAGAACAATAAAATAGCATTCAAAACCAGTAATTCCTTAGGGAGTAGAATTTTGAATAACAAAACCAAATCTAAGAAATCCTTAATATCAGGAGTTTATCTATTAATTTGTGGATCTTGTACTAAAACCTACGTTGGACAAACTGGTAGATCTTTTGAAACCCGCATTAAAGAACATAAACATAGTTATTTAAAAAATAAGAACAATTCACATTACGCAACCCATATAATAAACGAATCCCATAATTTTGATGATACGTTAAAAATCCTACATGTAGAAAATAAATCTAAAAAATTAAATTTGCTTGAATGTCTTGAAATTAACAAACGGAAAAACTCCAATCAATTATTAAACGAACAGCTAGACTTAAAACCATTCACCCTTACTTAATCCTTATTAGTTCTCGGAAATAGTACCACAGATTTCCATTCTTAAAATAATTCTGTCTGTAAATAATATATTAAAATGATTAGCATAATCTTAGATAATTAAGGATAGTTTTAAGCACTATATAATCAGGATTACTACCAAATATTTTTCTTTCTTATTTACTTCTGAAAAAGCCATTGTATGGTGAAACAATTGTCAAGTGACTTTAAATATATTGGAAATTAAAACATAGTGTTGTTTTTTATATAATTTTATTATGAATTTCCAACAAGTATCGGCTAACACAATCAAAGATGTTAAACGATTTTTGCTTCATTTAACACCGATTCTTGAATTTAATTTTCAAACAGTGGTATTATTTTTGGTATCATTAGAAGACTGATTCTTTACTCTATCCAATAATATCAAAAACATATGGATTTCCGAAAAGTGTTACTGATTAAAACGGTTTTACTTAATAGAACTGTTTTTGGTCGCTCGGCAACGTACTCGTTGCGTACTATTCATCCCTATAATACAAAATATTGATTTTGGTTTTTATCAATAAATTTAATTGTTAAATTTAAAATTTGTTTAATTTTTTCCTTTTTCTTACCCCTATTTTCAATCCTTGTTCTCCTTGTTTCCCCTTTCAATTATTTTGCTTCGCAAATTTCAGATATCGTCATTGGCCGATCGTCGCAATTTTATGCTGATTTTGTTTTTGTTTAAAATATGCAACTCAACTGTCGACTGTCCCTACTTACTGTCAAACTAAACTTTAATGTACCATCTCGTGCGTTAAGACATTATCCCGTGTTTAACTTACCATTCCATGCTTCCAACTTTCAGTTAAAAGACCCACTCTTTCAAGCTATGAAGATTTTTAATGCAAATTGCAACGACACTGATATCACCAATTCAAAAACACAAAAAATGTATGCAAATAATGACTTTTTTTACGGAAATTACAAAAATTAAACTTTATAATAGGGTGGAAAAGTTAGCTCTGTATCTCTAGAAGATAGCCTGATCCTAATGGTAAGAGTAAAAAATTGTTAAATTATTTTTGCAAACAGAGAAAGAAACAATTTTTTGCGTTTTCCGAAATTTTTTATAACTTCATAGAGGAGTAGAGGAAAATCTATATGAAAAACGTGGAAAATCGCAAACATTATTGGCTTATCTTTAAGAGAGGCATATACCGAAGATAACCCCGTTGGATTTTTGTCAATATCTTATTTCTATCCAAAAATATAGCAATTTGTTAATAAAAAATCAATTTTATCAAAACAAAAAATTGTGGAAAAATCGACTATATCTCGGTTTCTATTGGACTGAATTGAACGTTCAGATAAAATGTCTTGACGTTTTCTTTCAAATTTCGTTAGAATTTTTTAAATCGGTACGACAGAACGCGAGAAATCTTTAAAAAATCACTTAGAAGGTCAAAACTATTGGAATTTTGCAATATTTCAAATTGTTGCACCACTGCATTATTTTTCCCGGAAAGTACACATCAAGACATATATTTTTTTTTAAAAAAGGTCTGCATTTAACGGCATTTCAACGCGAAAAAACCTATACTGACTGGTCTGTAGTTTCAGTATTATTATGAGACTTTCCTTGTTTTTGGTTAGGATACTCGTATTCTATAAAATTTTAATTTATTATATATAGTAAAAGATATATGAGGTGAAAGGAATGTGGTAAGGGGTTACAAGGGTGGTGGCGTATATATCATCATATTTTCGCACTTCCGCCGGTGTGCGGAGGGTATAGCCGGATAAGGTACTAAAATCGGCCCTTAAAACAAATACAATACATCTTGTAGGTATTGTTGAGAAAAGTCTATCCTGAAATTTTCAAATCTCCAACTCACTCTTGTCAGCCATAACCTCAAAATTAGTGTTTTTTTTTTGTCTCGTACTCCTACAGCTTTTGGCTGTTTGACTTAAAATTTGAGGAGGTAGTAGGTAGTACTCTAACCTGAACTTTTTGACACAAAATTTTAAAAAAAAAAATTCAAAATTTTGATGGAAAAATTAAAAATTTTGATGGGAAGATTAAAAATTTTGATGGAAAAATCCATATATATATATATATATATATATATATATATATATATATATATATCGAAAGGTATATACCGTGTATGTACGAAACTCACACAATATATGTCAAAAACATGTCTGTCAAATTTCAGAACGATCAGAGTACGGGCCGCAAAGTTACCATATGTCCAAAAGACCAAAGAACCAACCTAAAAACTCTCATTTTTCGGCTGTCTAAGTATAATTGTCTTTAATTCTAGCAAGTTTGTCATTTTCTCAGTTTCAATTGATATAAAAACTGAAATTTGAAGATTTTTTTACAAGAAACACATAAAATCAACATTTCCCCCATACATACTCAATATAAAATGCATTAAATAAATAAATATACCTAATTATATAGTAATACCTTTTTCCATTCTTTTAAGCATATATTTATGCGGTACTTTACTGTGACAACTGAGTATATTCTAACAAACAAATCTAATTTTAATAATAAAATTTCAATAGCATAAAGAAATATCATCTTTGAAACTGTTATGAAAGATCAGGTGTACAATAGAGTACAAATTAATTGTATATTTATCTGTTATTAAAGTAAATGATCTTGATAAACATTATAAGCTGAATGAGGAATCAATATGAAGAAAATATTGCAAAAAAACACAACATTAGGATAAAGAGTTTAACTTATTATAGGTTATAAATTGTATGTAAATTAATATAACTCAATACTAATGAGGATATCAAATAGTTTCGGAGAATATCGGGTGTGACAGACAGACAGACAGACACTGAAATGATCCTATAAGTGTTCCGTATGGAACACTAAAAATAGTTCACTAAATTTTTGTATCTATAAAATATTATAAAAATAACACTTCTTTTTATTATTTAAACTGTCGCAAATGCGTGTTTTGTTTAGGCGCTTTCAAATGCATTGTAATTTCCTTTCCAAGCTTCTCCTCACTTTACAAAAAACGAAATTAAATGGAAATGAAAAAAACATGGAAAGCGCTCTTGCTAGTCGTTGTTTTAGAATTATCGAGTCTTTGTGAGTTTGGTATTCTTGTTTTCAAAAGGAAAATGGAGGAATAAAAATGGAAAAAACCCTCGTTTTAACTTTAAAAGGGGTTAGACTTTTTTTTTGCAAATAACACAAAAAGATTATTATACTTCTATCTATTATTAGTATTATTGAGATTTAATCAAAGAGTACTCATTATAGATAACAGCTTATATGATACAGTTTTGTTAGCATCATTGTGTTTCGATTTTTATTTTAATAAATAGCGGACATAGCTTGCAGAAACTCACTAGTATTTTAGGTCAATTTCTTCTTTAATCTTTTAATGTGCGAGCAAATGTCAACTCTAACCCAGCCTCAACTCGTTATTTTGTTAACTTTTACAGACAGATAGAAAGGCGATACGACTTCCTTAGCGGAATGTAAAAATACAGGCGTCAACTCCCTTTACGTCTATTTTAGATTTTGTGTTTTTTACTAAATGTCGGAAAAGAGAAATTCACTGTTTTTTTTTTTTAAATAAATTATATAAGTATAATACATATATATATATATATATATATATATATATATATATATATATATATATATATATATATATATCCTAGTCGTCAGGGGTTTTGAGCTGTCATTAAATGTTAAGGTATTTCTTACGAGAAACTGTTAAAAGTAGTTTTGCTTGAAATTTTGAGAAATAATAGATTTTACCATCATACATTTATTGCTTCAATATATAGATGGATTACCACGCCCTTTTACCAGAAGTAATTGTAAAAGTTTCAGATGTTTAACACGTAGAAGATAGGAATCCATACTTTTTCTTCGATCAAAAGCATGCGTATTTTATAATTTTTCTTGTTGTATGTGCATTAGAAAGTAAAAAAAAATCACACAAAATTATGTATACAAAAAAAAATTGTTGTTGGTATAGTTTGTTAAAATTTAAAGGCAGTTTACCACCTAGTTGATGCAAAAATATTAGATAAATATTACTTTTTATTGAATTTTATGAGGTGAATTTTCGCTGTGGCAACCTGCTTGAATAAGACTGCTCGCGCAGACGCGGGCGTTCTTTCAAATTTTGAATCATATATAGTCCGGGAGATCATAACCAAGATTTTGGACTTATCGAAGAGCGGCAAATAAATATAACATTTATTAAATGTGATAAACTGAACCAAAAAATACAACTTATAGATCCAAATTCCGGTTACTGCCGTGGTTATGGAGTGGGGAAATTCCAAAAAATTGAGGGTAGGTGAACCCATTGCAGAGTGGCAGTTTTATATGTTGTGGGGATACTATAGCCTTAATATGTGCCACGGAGACCGGTTCCTGTGGGAGTAAACCTTTTCTTTTCTTGAAAAAAATGGGCTCAAAAAATGAACCCATCGCTGAGTGGTAGATATAGTTAGTTTGGGACCCAAAAAGAAGTAAAAAAAACATTATTTGCCATAGATCCTGGTTCTTTGAATTTCTATGAATTTTTTAACCTGTAGAGTTTTTGACCCAACTGAACTCATTCGAGAGCGGCAGATAAATGAACCAGTGTTCGAAAACTTTAATAAGAGGTGAAATCCCGAATATGTGCCATGAAATCCAGTCCCTGCTTTTATTAGCAGAGTTTTTATAATTTTAATGCAAAGCTTAAGTTACAAAAAAATTGATTTTTCCTATTCGCATTATTACCTAGCTGTGATGCATGAGTTCATATGTTTTTGACATCTTAAAGTCGAATTTCTAATCCAATTTTTGCTAAAAATGTATTAATTTTTGTTACAAATAAATAATTTTTTTCTATATATATATATATATATATATATA
Organism: Pachyrhynchus sulphureomaculatus; assembly: GCA_019049505.1. Classification (NCBI taxonomy): domain Eukaryota; kingdom Metazoa; phylum Arthropoda; class Insecta; order Coleoptera; family Curculionidae; genus Pachyrhynchus; species Pachyrhynchus sulphureomaculatus. The sequence goes on from CM032449.1 coordinate 175,113,989, forward strand.
TATATATATATATATATATATATATATATATATATATATATATATATATATATATATTATTATATATATATATATATATATATATTATTCAACTCGTTAAATTTTAATTCTCATTTTTGAAAAACTCAATTATTTTGTAATGTCAAATTTCCACTTTATTTAGTTTCACTGAAACTGTATGACGCGTTTCGCTATACTATAGCTTCTTCTGATACAAAATGATATTTGAATTTTTTGTCATTGTCTTTATTGAATTTAAGTTAGGCTATGCCTCTTACTTACATTTATGATAGCTTATATTCCTATACTACTTAACCTAGGTTCTATACAGTAATCCTAATTAACTTAACCTAGGACATTGGGTTTTAATTACATTGGTTGACTAATCTAACTTAACTAGAGCTTAATTCTAAACTAATCTAGAACTTAATTCTAAACTTAATCTAGGTTACAATCTTCATGGGGGTGGGGGGGGGAGAGCCATCGTCTTCGTCGGATATGGGGTCAGAAGGTCTTGGATAGTGATGGCGGGCGTTGGCGGGCACGTGGAATGCGCTCCTTATGGTGGCGTTTGGGTGTTGTAGCGCCTTTGCGAAGAACTTGATGTTGGTGGACCTCATGTGTGCCTCGATTGTTGGCACACCGAGGTCTCTATGCAATTGACGGTTTCGGACGAACCATGGGGCTCCCGTGATCATCCTCAGGGCCTTGTTCTGTACTGCCTGAAGTTGAGCTCTGCGTGTCTTGGTGAGTTTAGACCAAGTAGGGCAGGCGTGTGTGAGTCCTGCCTCACGATGGTTTTATATAAATTAGCAGCTTGATTTTTGGTTGCAACTTACTGGACCGGCTGATGATTGGGTACAGCTTGCCCAGTAGTTGCTTGGCTTTCCTTGAGGCAGCAGAGACCTGGTCTTTCCAGATGAGGTGTTTGTCATACTGGATTCCCAGGTACTTGATGGTGGTTGCCCATTGGATGCGGGATCCCTGGAGCTGGAGTTGTCCATAAGGAGTGCCGTTGCCTTTGGCGAAGACGATGGCCTGTGTCTTACATGGGTTTTAGCTGGATCTTCCATCGGTCGAACCAGGGGGCGAAGACGTTCAGGTGGCGCTGCAATCTACTGGTGATGATTCTGTAGCTGCTGGATTCTGCTATGATGGCTGTGTCGTCAGCATACAGGAGTAGGGTAGTCTGATCCGTTTTTGGAATGTCGGCTGTGAAAATGTTAAAGAGGTGGGGGGAGAGGACGGAGCCTTGAGGGACTCCGGCTCTAATGGCCTTGACTTCGGAGGTGGCCTTATCGACTCTGACTTGGAATGTTCTGTCAGAGACGAAGGATTGAATGAGTTTGTTAATGAAAAGGTGGTAGCCGTGTCGGATCAGTTTCAGAATGAGGCCTTCGTGCCAGACTCGGTCGAAGGCCTTTGCTACATCGAGAAACACAGCTCCAACTTTGTGACGTTTGTTGAAGCTGTTGGAAATGGTTTGGGCGAGTTTTCGTGGTGTGATGGATGGTGCCATGAAGGGGCTGGAAGCCATACTGTTCGTCAGGGACAACACGGAGCGCTGTGGACTTTGCTCTGACGATTTCGAGGATGACTTTTTCAGCTATCTTGCCAAGGCCTGGAAGTAGGCTGATTGGCCGATAGACGCTTGCCTCGTGGGATGGAGAGCCTGGTTTTTTGATCATAATGACCTCAGCTTTTTTCCAGTAGAGTGGAAAATAGCTGAGTCTCAGTATGCTGTTAATGATATTGGTGGCTTCTGAGATCTGTTTCTTGGGGAGTTTTTTGAGGGCTTTATTTGTGATTTTATCATGACCTGGGGCTTTTCGGATTGAGGTAAATCGAATGATCTCATTAACAGCGGAGGGGGTTGTGAAGTACGTATTGCGAGGGGGCTGGGCAAGATTTAGGGTCTGTATGGTTGTAGCGACCCTAAGATCACGGGCTGGATCGGGATGGGCAGGAGTGTTAGGAGAAAACTGTTCCTCTAGCAGATCTGCCAGAAGGTCAGCCTTCTCCTGGGTTGTGGAGGCTGTGGTGCCGGCGTGGGTGAGGGCTGGCATGGACCTTGGCTCGTCATTGGAAAGGGCTGTTGCCATTTTCCAAAGAGAACAGTCCTGGGTAGTGGATATTTGAATATTAGTGTTGTTACATTTATACAAATACCCTGAGGTAGATAGGTAATAAAATTAATACTATATGCTAATGAGTATTGCTGGGAAATCCATTCAGAATATTAATTGTATAAATTGAGTAAAGGGGAGTTACCATGGGCCAGACAGGTATCTTTTTGTTCGTTGAAGATGATGTCTGAATTTTTAATTCTATTTATTTCTAAATTTTCTAATAGGTTTAATTTTACGCCTTTGTTTTGTATGTGTAGAATTTTAAATTTATCGTCAAAAAGATGATTTGATTCTGTCATCTTTTTGACGATAAATTTAAAATTCCACACATACAAAACAAAGGCGTAAAATGAAACCTATTAGAAAATTTAGAAATAAATAGAATTAAATATTCAGACATCATCTTAAACGAACAAAAAGATACCTGTCTGGCCCATGGTAACTCCCCTTTATTCAATTTATACAATTAATATTCAGAATGGATTTCCCAGCAATATTCATTAGCATACAGTATTAATTTTATTACCTATCTAGGGTATTTGTATAAATGTAACAACACTAATATTCAAATATCATTTTGTATCAGAAGAAGCTATAGTATAGCGAAACGCGTCATACAGTTTCAGTCTTTCATTACATTTGTTATGAATTTCCATCAAGTAACAGCCACAACAATTCAAAGCTCAATTATTTTATTATTACTGACAATTTATTAGAATTATATTAATTTTTCTTTGGGAATTTAACACAAATATTTTTATTTAATTGCATATAAATAAACTGATGAGCCCTTAATTTTAATAAATTAGAAAAATGGATTAGAAATTTAGGCAGCAGGTCAAAATTCATCTAAAAAAACTTTGGTAGAGCTCGTAAAAAGCTTAGATTTTGCTGTTTATAGAGATAAGTTCTATGAAATTCTGTTTATTAGCATAATTGCTTATAATAAATTATTTATAACAATAAAAAGGTGAAGTTTTTGCAAAAATATATTCAGTGGGTCGAAATACGTCTAAAAAAATTTGGTTGGAGCGTTTATTAAACTTAGATTTCGTTATTATATAAACAAATTATATCAAACTACTTTTTATTAGATAATTGCTTAAAAGATTGTTAATAATAATTAATAGGTCATTTTTTTAAAAAACTAATTGCAGACCAGATTCTGCGACTCAAAAACACATAACATACACTAGAGTGGAGGCGCAACGCTCAAAGTTTAAAAAGAACACAATGAAACCTCGGATGGCTGATGGAGTATTCGGTCATTGTTGTATTGACATTAACCGAATGCGGCAAACATTATTGTATGTTTTAAATGTATAAAATTTTAATTCTTGAGATTTTTTGGATCACTCTTATTGTTTTTCATGTTAAAAATCAAAAATTTCATATGTACTATCCAATACAGCAACCAAAAAAAAAACTTTTTCAATTTTCGTAATTACATGTTAAAAGGGGTTTGGGGCTTTTGAATATAAATTTTAAATAATAAATATAAACAAAATTATATATATATATATATATATATATATATATATATATATATATATATATATATATATATATATATATATATATATTAAGGATTTTCTACAGCTGACGCTGTCTTCCTCCTTTCAGCCTTTGATTCCATCCGTTTCTATCTTCCCAGTCTCAATCTGTTAGACCCCTGTCCTCCATAGCCTCGTCCACATCGTCTCTCCACGATCGTCTGGGTCTTCCTCTTTTTCTTCTCCCTATAGGGCTCCACTACGTTATTTTCTTTATCCACCTATTATCTTCGCTCCGTCTTATGTGTCCATACCATTTTAATCGTTTTTCTTCAATGGTGTTTTTGCGTTCTCTTTGATGTTCATTCTGCTTCTGATTTCTTCATTGTTATTCTCTCCATACGTGTCACTCCACAACATCTTCTCCAATACTCCATCTCTACCGCGTTAATTTTAGATTTATTTCTTTTGTTGATCGTCCATGTTTCTGACCCGTATGTCATTATGCTTTGTATTATTGATTTGTATATGCGTATTTTGTTTCTCTTTGTAATGTGCTTGTCCCACAGGATCAAATTTAATTGTCTTATGCATGTCCGCGTTTGTCCTAATCTAGCTTTAATCTCTTTTTCTGATGTTGCGTTTTTTGAAATGATGGTTCCTAAATATTTAAATTTATCGGTTCCTTTGATTATTGTTTCGTTATCGACTTCTAGATTCTCCACGTTTCCCTCCTTTGTTGTTAGATATTCCGTTTTATTAAAGTTTATTGCTAATCCTGCTTTAGTGTGTTCTTCTTTCAGTTTTCTTACCATATAACTGAGGTCTTCCTCATCTTGCGCTATGATTACTTGGTCGTCTGCGAAACTTAGAGTATATAAGTAATCTTCTCGTATTGGGACTCCCATTCCACTACATTTTTACTTCCATTTTTTTAATGTTTGTTCGAGGTATATTTTGAATAGTGTGGGGGATGTAGAGCATCCTTGTAATAGACCCTTTGATGTTTGGAGTCTCTTCCCTATTTTATGTCCTATTTTTATGTTCACTGTGTTGTTTTCGTAGAGAGCTTTTACTGCGTGTATTAGTTCTTTATCAATGCCTATTTCTTTCATTGCGTTCCATAATCTTTGTCTTGGTACTGAGTCATAGGCCTTTCTTATGTCTATGAAGGCTAGATGAACTTCTCTATTCTTTGCCAGTTTTTTTTCCATTGTTTGTTTTATAGTGTATATGTGGTCTATACATGATTTTGTGGCCGTAAAGCCTGCTTGGTCTTCTCCAATTTTTCCTTTTATATTTTCCTCTATGATATTTTTAATAATTTTTCCATACAAACGTCTCATACTCGATATTATGCTTAGGCCTCTATAGTTTGTGCATTTTCTGCGGTCTCCCTTTTTAAATATAGATACTATATAGGCTTTTGACCATTCCTCTGGTATTTTTTCTCCATTTATCGCTCTGTGGAACATGTTTCTCAGCATTCGATGTAATTTATTAGACCCGTACTTAATCATTTCATTTACCACACCCCCAGGCCCTGCAGTGTTTGTATTGTCTTCTTTACTTCTTCATAGCTTAGTTCTATCTCTTTTTTTTCCTTATTCTGTTCTTCTTCAGGGATAAATATAGTTAAATATAAAAAAAAATATAGAGCGAAATTGCACTGCAAATTAAATAAATATATTAATCTGCTTGTAATTGTTTCAATGGTGATTTGAGCGTCTCTTGAGACACTGGCGCATATGTATAGTATTTGAGAGAAAAACAAGGGACAGGACGGACGGACGCGCGCGTTGTAGGACAGGCGTGCGCATTTTAATAACTAGACTCTATGGCAGATAATGTTATTTTTAGTATCTACAAACCTCAACGAACATATTAAAACAAATTACATTTGCTTCTCTATGGGTTCAGGCGGGACCATTTTTCTGCAACTTTGGACCGTTATAACTTTGGATTGACCCAATATCCATGACAGATATTCATTTTTCAGTCATATTTCACAGAAATGAAGCTATACCCAAAATATCTGCCACTCAGCGTTGGGTTCATCCACCAACTTTTTCTTGCAGCTTTAAAGCGTATTTCCAGGAACAGGAACCAGAGTTGAGGCTTTAAACTATCTGGAGAGAGTAAGGTGGGCATAATTAACAAAGGGATACTATTATATGCCACTCTTCGATGAGGCATTTTGGTACTGAGCTCCCGGACTAATATAAGAAATACAATAACACGTGATTGCGTGCGGCGGGAAGCAAGCGAGAAGCTACGTTGCCACACTCGTTATACTTTCAAAACCAAATTATTTCGCGTCTTTCTCTAACATAATGCTCTCTCTGTCTTCTCGTAAGAAATACCTTAAAGGCAAATACACTCCTGGACAAAATTAACGCAACAATATATTAAATCATACAAATCTCTATAATGAATTAATTTTAATAATTTTTTATGAACATTGGTTACATTAAAAGTTAGAAAAAACTTATTCGGATACTTTATAAGTGAATTAGCTACCAAATTTCTCTATGAGATTCGAATTAAAATTATTCTTAAGACCTAATAACAAAATTGTTGAAATTATGTAATAATGAAAAAAATAAACTGGGACACTAGTAGCAAAATTAATGGTGTAACTGGCACACTAGTATGTGCGTGTGTTGCCTCCTCTACTTCGGATGACAGCGTTTATGCGCCTAGGCATGCTTCTAATTAAATTTTGGATAAAATCTTGAGGAATTTGCTCCCATTCTGTGATAACTGCATTTTCAAGTTCCTTCAGGTTTCTAGGTGCAGGTATATGACGTTTCACATTTTTCTTAAGGTGATCCCATACAAGTTCTATCGGATTCAGATCCGGGCTTTTTGGTGGCCATTGCAAAATCGGTATATCAACTTGATTAAGATAATCGAGTACCTCCCTAGTCACGTGAGGTCGAGCGTTGTCTTGCATAAACAGGAAATTGGGCCCCACAAAATGACCGAAAGGCATCACATGTTCTATTACAATATTCTCAAGATAGTAGTCAGCATTCATGGATCTCGTACGGACAGAAACTAACTCTATGCGAGCATCAAAGCAGATGCCACCCCAGAACATAACAGAGTCACCGCCGAATAGAATCCTTGCAGAGATATTGCAAGGAGCAAACCTCTCTCCTGGTCTTCGCCATACTCGCTCACAACCATTTGGATGTTTTAGACTAACCCTAGTTTCATCTGTGAAGAAAACTTGTTTCCAATCATCCACAGACCAGTTTTCGTGATTTCGAGCAAAACGTAACCTGGCAACTCTGTTCTCTCTAGTAAGCAAGGGCGCAGTGGCTGGTCTCCTACTGTTTAATCCAGCTTCATTTAACCGTCTTCTAACTGTTTTAGAAGAAATTGTGACATTGCGAACAGCTTCGAGTTCGTTTCTTATTATAGAACTAGTGACAGTCCTGTTTCTTAAAGCATATTGTCTTATAAAACGTTCATCTAGGTCGGTCGCTAGTGCATCGTTTTCGCCCTTGCCCTAGCCTTCTAGAATAAGTTTCTACTTCATTCAAGCGTCTTACCATACGACTTATTGTGGAACGATGTTTGCCTAACAAATTGGCAACATAACTCTGACAATATCCCTCGTCCAATAAAACTGAGGCTCGCACTACCTCGTCGTGTTCAGTTAAATTCCTTGTTCGATTCATTTTTCTAATTCTTCGGGGTCAAAAATAAAACAGTCTACCACAAAAACTGTATTACTTTGAAAAAGGGAACAATTTATAAGCTTACATTTAAAGAAAATCTATCGCATTATTACAGAAAATTGTTTATCTTCTAAAAAATTCTTTAAACTGTATATCTAAACGAATTGTTTTGATTTCTGTCATGAACAACGAAACAAAATATGCATAGCCTACTATTCAAATACTCGATAAACTTTAAAACTGACATAAGAAAAAGATAAATTAATTTTCAGATTGTTGCGTTAATTTTGTCCACTAGTTTATTTTGAGAAACAATAAAATGTTTGTACCAAAAAAATTTTGTTCTTTTATTGTTTTCATAAAAATTTAAAAATAAAATATGGTTTGTGGAGTCCATGAATCTGAAAATTAAGTTATTTTTTCATTACTTTCAATTATAATGGGGGAATGGGCTAAAAAAGTGAAGTGGTTAAATATTGTAAGGCTTCAATAGTATTATAGAAATTTTTCCAGGTTTTTAGTTGCGATAATGAACAAATTTTAAGCATAATTATTCATTTACTACAAATAATTATGCAAAGGATGACTTCGCAGTTATTGTACTATAGGTATTATTCAGAGTTCTTTGAGTCAAGGAAAAGAAACATTACATTATATTTTTTTGTTATTTGCAATATTAACAGAGGTAAAGGGTGTTTGTTAGTAATTAAATTTATTTATAATAACCCAACAGCAAGTGTAAGATTCCATGAATCCACAAGTAAATACCGAGTGGAACGTGGAATCAGATAAGGTGATACGATCTCTCCTAAACTTTTTACGACGGTGTTAGAATCTGCTTTTAAGGAACTTAATGGGAATGGAAAAGGCATAAACATCGATGGTGAATACCTAAATCATCTGCACTTTGCTGATGATATTGTCATAATAGCCGACAATCTAAGTGATGCCCAACAAATACTTACCGAATTGCAAGTAACATCAGCAAATATTGGTTTAAATATCAACTTTCAGATAACCAAGTTGATGATTAATCTAATTACGAACAGTAATATGAAATTTAACGAAAACGAAGTGGAAGCGCGTCCAAAATTATCAGTATTTGGGTCATGAATTACCAAATGTCAAAGATAACCAAATCCGTAAGATACGTAATTTGCCAATGTGCTTAAAAAAGAAAGTTTATGAACAATGAGTTTTGTCGGTAATCACAAATGGCGCCGAGACACTCACATTAACAAAGCAGTTAGCAAACGAACTGAGAGTTTCACAACGGGCAATGTAGCGAGCTATTGGGTATTACAAGGAAAGATAGAATAATAAATATAACTATCAGCCAATGAACAAAAATAGTACATATTATCTAAAAAGTTACACAATCTAAATGGAGACGGCCAGGCCTTATAGCCGGAAGGGATGATAACCGATGGTGTAGATGACAAATGGAATGAAGACTCAGACAATGCAAAAGGCACAGAGGTAGACCACTGACAAGATAGAGCCATGACATCAAAAGAGTGGTGGGAAAATGGGTTAACACCGCTCAAAACAGAGATCGGTGGAAATTCTTATAGGAGGTCTACCAGGTGTACAAGTATGAAATGCGGATTTCAGACAACAGATGGTGCACCAATGCAGTTTGTGCTATAAAGATTTGACACTGCGCCATTTTGTTGTCATCAACAAGTGTCAGACGCGCATAATAAATTGGAAAAGTGTGTGCATAGTGTTGTGTTGTTGTGTTCAATATGTCGAAATTTATACCGAACAAAGAGCATTCGCGGACAGCATTAATTTTTTGTTTTCATTTGAAGAAAACTGCTGTTGAATCATACCGATTACTTCAAGAAGCTTATGGTGAACATGCTCCATCGCAAGATACGCGTGAACGATGGTTTCAGCGATTCAAAAGTGGTGACTTCGATGTTGGAGACAAGGAACGTGGAAAACCGCCAAAAAGATACGAAGATGTGGAATTGCAAGCACTGTTGGACGAAGATGATTCGCAAACACAAAAACAACTCGCGAGCAATTGAGCGTTAGTCAACAAGCTGTTTCCAATCGGCTACGAGAGATGAGAAAGACTCAGAAGATGGGTAGATGGGTACCACATGAGTTGAACGACAGGCAAATGGAAAAGCGCAAAAACATGTGTGACATTTTGCTCGCTCGGTACAAAAGGAAGTCGTTTTTGCATTGTATAGTTACAATATTTTGAGAATCCCAAGTGCAAAAAAAAATCATGATCACCATCCACATCGACCGCAAGACCGAATCGCTTTGGCAGAAAGACGATGCTCTGTGTTTTTGGTGGGACCAGAGGGGCGTGGTCTATTATGAGCTGTTAAAACCTGCGGAAACGGTTAATACTAAACGTTACCAACAACAATTGACCCATTTGAACCGTTCGCTGCTTGATAAAAGGCTAGAATATCGAAAGAGGCAACACAAAGTCATTTTTCGTCATGACAATGCTCCATCACATACGGCAAAACCAGTTCGCGACACGTTAGAATCACTCAGCTGGGAAGTTCTACCCCATGCGGCTTATTCACCAGACTTGGCTCCTTCCGATTACCACTTGTTTGCATCGATGGGTCACGCACTTGCTGAACAGCGCTTTGGTTCGTACGAAGATGTGAAAAAATGGCTCGTTGAATGGTTCGCAGCAAAAGATGGGAAAAATGTATAACAAGCGATGGAGCCTACTTTGAATAAAGCACTTTTTATCATTCTTCCGAATTTAGCATGTTTTTTTTTAGAAAAAAAATCCGCATTTCATACTTGTACACCTGGTCTCTCCAGCAATGGATGAGGACGGCTGATGGATGAAGAGGGTGGGAGGGGTGGAAATTAATATATTGTATAGTTTGAATATTTAATAATAAATAAATAAATAATTAATTTCCACCCCACCTAATGATAATTTTTTGATTGAGATATTTTAAATAATTTTAGCTAATCATTTATAATAAGAGATATATAAGCTGAAAGGAATAAGGTAGACGGTGAGAAGGGTGGTTGGGAATATATCATAATATACTTCTATTTCAGCGTTCTTGCTTGCTCATTATTCCCGTTCATTATTCCTAATTTTTAACAGAAATACTATGTAGAAAAGACTGAGATCTCGTTACAGAGTAACCTAAAAAAATATTAAGTTGATTATAAAAAAACGTTCTAGAAATACAAACAGTTAATTTGACTGAAACTTATCTCTTGCACAGTAGGCAAATTATCGTTTTTTTTACGTCCTTTGCTAAAGCGAAAGAATAACCTCCCGCAATTTTTGCTTTTCTTTACATATTACTATTCCTATATCGCGAAAAATATATATTCCCCTTTCCACCGGTCTGTCTATCCAACTGTCAGGCTGTCGATGGGGTCTGTGGGTCTGTATAATATTTGAAATAAGGATAAAACTTCCAGTTTTTGAGTGATATCGTTTCAAGGAACGAAGGCGAAAGAGGTGGGTGTCAATATGATTTTATTCATATTATAGAAATTTACTTTTCTTTACTTGAGAAAGTCAGACCCAGTATTCATTTTCGAACTATATGTTAGCAAGGAAAGTACTACGGTACACTTTACCGATTTCTTTTTTAGAAAAAATACGAGAGCAATTCTTACTGATATGTGGTGTGGTCCTGAAGGGCCCGGACTAACGCTATATAGCAAGAACGCGAAATAATACCGACTCGTGGCAATAGGTGGCGGTACATCCCTAATATATGGCGCATGATGAAGGAGTAACGCCAAAAAAAAATTGTTAATGAACGAAAATGTCACTTCTAACGCTGACAATAATACGTAGGTACCGTTTTTTTACCAGTTGTAGAAAAAACTCTTTTATATGGATGGCCTACGTAAAAAATCTATTATTAATCTTGACTCTACAAAACGTTATTTCTACAATCGTGAGTAAATTCAATTCAATCATTGAGTTTTAATAATATTATTAACATTATAAAAATTTAATTTCAGATACGTCGTATATTTTCAGTTTCAGTTAAATAAAAAGGAAAACGTAAACACGATGTCAGACCTAAAGGACTTCAAATCTGCCAGCGAAATTCCGTCGGTCGAAGTTAACGAAATGTCAAGTTTGAGCCGGGTTAAAAAGTTGATTCCGTTTTACATTAGAAGATTAAAGAAAAGGATAAATCGATGGATACGACATTTCGCAATAAAGGATAAATATTACAAGGTTTTGCCATAAAGGATGTATAATTCAGAAACATCTGTTTAATCTTACGTCAATATCGTACAGTCATTAGCTGGGGATTTCTGTGTTTCAGCTTAGAGGAATAAAATTAAGACATTTATTATAAACGGGGATAGACAGATAGATATATAGATATATAATTAACAGATGGATTGATTGATTGTAGAACGTCAACAGGCCTTAGCAAGGACAACAGCCTTCCAGTTTAAATACCCCTAATGGACTCAGGGTCAAAAATTATTGGAAATACCCGGCGAATCTTGATCGTGTCATTAGCGGCAAGGCATAATTAGATGAAGAACTGTCTCCTCCTCCACCCATAATCTGCAATATAGATCGTCTGTAACCCCGACGCTAGTTAGACGCTCAACCATGTGTCAGATGCAGATTCCTGCCATATCCTTAGTGTCCCGTTTTAGTCTTTTACGAACTTCTCGGTCGATAGATTGTCGATGCTGCAGCACACTGCAAGAGACTCCCAAAAAAAGGGTTCAGGTCCCATAGGGCGCGCTAGAGCTCTGTTTTTAGGTAGTAATTCGTCCACGTTATTTCCCTGGTCACCTGTTTGGCGAGGTAACAAGAGAAAGAACAGGTTATTTCTGCCCGCCAGATTGGTCAGCAAGTCTTAATATTCGCTTATCAGTTGCGAGCAAATACTGGCCTCCACATTATTTTTCTTTTCACCATGTCCTAGCCACATATGAAGATCGCGTAGGTTGCATTGAAAGGTGGAAAATAACTAGCGCTCTGTTTGAACAATAAATTATTACTGCCAGTCCACGTTTATCGTAACATCTAATATTGGTGGGAAATCTATTTTAAGTGCTACGCCAATAAACAGAATTGTAGTTATTGAGTTATTAAATTCTTCTAAAGAGATAGTTTGGGCTGCAATCTGAACAGGTCGTTTAATCGGAGCTTACTTTCTTGATAACGAGGGCCGCACAAAAAGTGTTGATCTTTTATAATATGAAACGGAAACTTTTAAGGCCATGAAGAAGAAAAACCAATAGAACAGGTGATCGGCATCAAGATATCTGTCGGAAAAATCGAGGAAGAAGTAAAACATCAAATTAACAAGGCTAATAAGATAGCGGGATGCCTCAATGATACCATATTTAGAAATAAATTCCTCTTATCCTAAATTAAGAAGAATACGACCAGTAATGGTCGTATTCTTCTTTTGGTATACATATACAAACATGTGAAATAAGACCCGATACAAGTATAACACAGAGGATGCTGGAATCAACTGAAATGAGAATAATACTTAGGAGATGTACAAACAAGACACTGAGGGATAGGAAAGGAGTGCAGACATAAGACACACATGTAATATAGAAAATATCAACCAGTGGATAAGAGGAAGAAAACTAGAATGAGATCAACACATAGGAAGAATGGCAAACAACACAATAGTACGGATAGCAAGAGACAAGTCAGCGAATGAAAGAAGATCAATGGGACCTCCAAGAAAAAGATGGAGCGACGATTTATAGAGCAGAGAACGAAGAAAACAGGCAATAGTGCCTAGGTATAAGTCGGAAGAAGAGAAAGAAAAACGGAAACTTTTAAACCCATGAACGTTGTTATTTGGAACCGTTTTCAGACGTATCACCTACGATCTCTTTAAGATTAGAACATTGGATAAGATCAAAGAAACACACGTCAAATATTTTTCCAATATATCTTAAAACATAAAATATGTCGAAAACAGATACATGTTTTTATTAAATCTAATAAAACTACAAATTGACACGTCCTAATCCCAAGACTCAAGATTTCTTAACACTTTTATGGTTATAACCAGAGAACGTGGTTTCATGAGGATGGGGTAACATTACGCTTTTCAAACACATCATTGCCAGTCGTTCGAAAAAGTACCTCAACAGTGATGACATAATTACATAGGGTGAAAAGTCCAGAGACCTTCCGAGAGACCAACAAAAAAAACATATGATTTTCAGTTAGTGTTAACTCTCAGAAGATTTATGTAAAGTTTGCGAGTTACAGTTGTTTAAGTGAGGCTACTTTTGATTTTTGCTAAACAATAGAAGAAAAAAAATTTTGTGTTGTTTAAACACTGCTGATACCTGACGTCACGAAGATATCAACAAAATACGTGAGGCATATTTTGCACAAATATTTGCATATGAGAAAGGTATGTACGCGATGGGTGCAGCGCACTTTCACGATCGATCAAAAACAGCAACGTGTCGAAGATTTAGAACGCCATTTCGGCATAGTCCAAAGGAGTTTTTGCGCCGATTCGTAACATGGGACGAAACATGGCTCCCCTACTACGCATCTGAGGCCAACAAGCAGTCCACAGAGTGGCTGAAACCGCATAGTACTTTGGCAAGTATTTTTGGGATGCACATGGGATAACACTGTTCGACTATCTTGAGAAGGGGACGAACAATCACTGGAAACTATACGTTCGTTTATTGGGATGGTGAAATCAAGAAAAAAAGGTCGCATTGAGCGAAGAAAAAAGTGTTGTTTCACCAAGATAACTCCATAAAATGAATGGTGAAATTGAACCAATTGGACTATAAATTGCTTCCTTGTCCACCGTATTCACTAGATCTGACCCTCAGCCATTAGTACCTCTTTCCAAATTTGAAAAGGTGGCTCCAGGGAAGTCGAGTCGGAAACTGAGGCTCAGTTTAGAGAGCTTGACAAATCGTAATAAAAGAAAGGTATCCAAATGTTGGAAGATCACTGGTATAAGCATATCGCTCTTAAGGGGAAACTATGTTGCAGAATAAAATCGATTTTTCGCAAAACTTATTATTTCTTCAAATGTCTGGGGACGTTTCATCTCACGTAGCTTATAGTGGGCTTCATGTAGCCCTGGTTTATCCCCAGAGGCTTCAAACTAACGCTTGTGGGAATATCGCAAAACTAAAGTTAAAGTCAAAATCTTTGCTTCTTGGAAGAATTGAAAGAAAATATCCGGTCTGTTAGAAGAATGAAGAAAATGCAA